>JACEIK010000668.1:89001-114163 GCA_018107945.1 Datura stramonium
ATTTAATAGTTATAACTTTAATTAATTTTAAATACTAAATATTTGAATAATTATTATTTACAGGGACAAAAAATTTCAATTTTAAAAGTATACAACTTGATTTCCAAGTAACTATTTTGATATGTAAGCAGATTAATGGCAAAGTAATTAGGTCGGTTCATAGTTAAATTGGCCTCCAAGCAATTAATTAACTTGCTTGCTCTCCAAGTAGTTTTGAATAGATTGACATTCATTTCTATACTAATCCTGAACTGTTTAGGTTTTGGTAATTTTTAATTGATCAAATTCATATTTAAATAAGATTATTGTCAAAATCAGTGAAACACATTCGCTTTATGTGAACATCTCCTCTCTTCCAGAGTGGGCACAACCCGCTTTCACTGGTATGATCCGATTGAACCGGCTGCAGAGTAAGGTATATGAAACTGCACTATTTTCCCCTGAGAATATCTTATTGTGTGCTCCCACGGGAGCTGGCAAGACTAATGTAGCTATGCTCACTATGCTTCACCAAATTGGATTGAGCCGTAAGGAAGATGGATCTTTCAACCATAACAATTACAAGATTGTCTATGTGGCGCCCATGAAAGCCATTGTTGCTGAAGTAGTTGGCAATCTCTCCAGGCGTTTGCAACACTATGGTGTCACTGTAAAAGAATTGAGTGGAGATCAATCTCTAACTCGTCAACAGATTGAAGAAACTCAAATTATTGTGACAACTCCGGAGAAATGGGATAATATAACAAGAAAGTTGGGTGATCACACACATACAAAGCTTGTTAAGCTACTTATCATTGATGAGATTCATCTCCTGCATGACAACAGAGGTCCTGTTTTGAAAAGTATAATTGCAAGAACTATCAGACAAATTGAGACCACGAAAGAGCATATCCGGCTGGTTGGGTTGTCAGCTACTCTTCCAAATTTTGAGAATGTGGCAGAGTTTCTGAGAGTTGATCTGAACAAAGGCCTCTTCCATTTTGACAATAGTTACAGACCTATCCCGTTGGCTCAACAGTATATTGGAGTTACTGTTAAGAAGCCGTTGCAGAGATTCCAGCTGATGAATGATGTTTGCTATGAAAAGGTAACCAATATGGCAGGAAAGCAGCAAGTGCTTATTTTTGTCCACTCAAGGAAGGAAACAACTAGAACAGCTCGTGCAATACGAGATACCGCACTTGCTAATGACACACTAGGTAAGTTTTTAAAGGAGGATAGTTTAACTCGAGAATTTCTTCAGTCTCAGACCGATCTGGTCAAGAGCAATGATCTCAAGGATCTTTTATCATATGGTTTTGCAATTCATCATGCGGGGTTGGTTAGGACCGATCGTCAACTTGTGGAGGAACTCTTTGCTGGTGGCCATGTGCAAGTTCTGGTGTCAACAGCAACCTCAGCTTGGGGTGTCAATTTACTTGCACATACTGTCATTATAAAAGGCACCCAGATATACAACCCTGAAAAAGGAGCCTGGACTGAACTAAGTCCAGTTGATGTTATGCAGATGCTTGGCCGTGCTGGAAGGCCTCAATATGACACTTATGGTGAAGGAATCGTCATAACTGGACACAGTGAACTGAAATATTATCTTTCTTTAATGAATCAGCTACTTCCCATTGAAAGTCAGTTCATATCTAAGTTGCCTGATCAGTTGAACGCAGAGATTGTCCTTGGGACAGTGCAGAATGCCAAAGAGGCCTGTAAGTGGATCCTCTATACTTACCTCTATGTTCGAATGGTAAGAAATCCCAGTATTTATGGTGTTGCTGCTGCTGGTCTCAAAACTGAAGATGCTTTGGAGGAACGGTGTGCTGACTTGGTTCACTCTGCAGCTGAATTACTGGACAAAAACAACCTGCTTAAGTATGATAGGAAGAGTGGATATTTCCAGGTGACTGACTTGGGTCGCATTGCTAGCTGTTACTATGTAACTCATGGGACAATTTCCACCTATAACGAGCACTTGAAAGCGACAATGGGTGACATTGAGCTTTATAGACTCTTCTCTCTCAGTGAGGAGTTCAAATATGTAACAGTAAGACAGGATGAGAAAATGGAATTGGCAAAGCTTCTGGATCGTGTTCCCATTCCGATTAAAGAGAGTCTTGAGGAGCCCAGTGCCAAGATCAATGTTCTACTGCAGGTATATATTTCACAGCTGAAGCTTGAAGGATTGTCTTTGTCATCGGACATGGTCTATATAACTCAGAGTGCTGCACGTCTGATGCAAGCCCTTTTTGAGATAGTTCTGAAAAGAGGATGGGCTCTCTTAGCTGAGACGGCTTTGAAATGGTGCAAGATGATAAGTAAGAGGATGTGGAGTGTGCAGACACCACTTCGCCGGTTCCGCAGCATTCCAAATGAAATCTTGATGAGATTGGAGAGGAAAGATTTGGCTTGGGAGCGATATTATGATCTTTCATCACAAGAGTTGGGGGAGCTAGTTCGTTTCCCGAAGGAGGGAGGAACACTTCACAAGTTCATTCATCAATTCCCAAAGCTCAACCTTGCAGCACATGTTCAACCAATTACGCGTGCGGTCCTGAGGGTAGAATTGACTATCACACCAGATTTCCAGTGGGAGGACAAGGTCCATGGTTATGTAGAACCTTTCTGGGTTATTGCAGAAGATAACGATAGGGAGCGTATTCTTCATCATGAATATTTCATGCTGAAGAAGCAGTATATTGATGAAGACCATATTTTGAACTTCACTGTCCCAATTTATGAACCATTGCCTCCTCAATACTTCATTCGTGTTGTGTCTGACAGATGGTTAGGTCCCAGACTGTTTTACCAGTTTCTTTCTGGCACCTGATTTTACCAGAGAAGTGTCCTCCTCCCACTGAGTTACTAGACTTGCAACCTCTACCAGTTACTGCATTGAGGAATCCAGCTTATGAAGCCCTTTATCAAGATTTTAAGCATTTCAATTCAGTTCAAACTCAGGTTTTTACAGTCTTGTACAACTCAGATGACAACGTCTTGGTTGCAGCTCCAACTGGTAGTGGGAAGACCATTTGTGCTGAATTCTCCATATTGAGAAATCATCAGAAAGGACCTAATAGTATCTTCCGTGCAGTGTACATAGCTCCATTTGAGGCTCTTGCTAAGGAGCAGTACGGTGACTGGAAGAAGAAATTTGGAGACTCTCTTGGAATGAGAGTGGTTGAATTAACTGGGGAAACAGTGACTGATTTGAAACTATTAGAGAAGGGTCAATTAGTCATTAGCACGCCTAAGAAATGGGATGCTTTGTCTCGCCACTGGAAACAACGCAAGCATGTTCGGCAAGTAAGTCTTTTCATTGTTGACGAACTGCACCTGATTGGTGGCCAAGGCGGTGCAGTGCTAGAGGTGATTGTCTCTCGAATGCGATATATCTCAAGCCAGGTTGAGAACGAGATTTGCATTGTTGCTTTGTCAACTTCCCTGGCTAATGCCAAGGATTTGGGGGATGGATTGGGGCTACATCTCATGAACTTTTCAACTTTCCTCCCTGTGTCAGGCCTGTGCCACTGGAAATGCATATTCAGGGAGTTGATATTTCTAATTTGAAGCTAGGATGCAAGCCATGACAAAACCCACGTAAACTGCAATCATACAGCATGCAAGGAAAGGAAAACCAGCAATAGTGTATGTTCCCACGAGGAAGCATGCACCTCACACGCCTGTGTTTTTGCTGAAAGCTGGATCAGAGCTGGAGCCTTTTGCGGAGAGGATCAATGAGCCTGTGCTAAAAGAGACACTAAAGTATGGTGCGGGCTACCTGCATGAAGGCCTGTCTGGCACAGATCAGGATACAGTGAAGACATTGTTTGAAACTGGATGGATTCAAGTATGTGTAATGAGCAGTAAAATGTGTTGCGGTGTGCGCCTCTCTGCCCATCTGGTGGTGGTTATGGGAACACAGTACCATGATGGTAGGGAAAATGTGCACAGTGATTATCCCATGAGTGATTTATTGCAGATGATGGGTCATGCCAGTCAACCTCTTGTAGATAGCTCGAGGAAGTGTGTCATCCTCTGCCATGCACCACGCAAGGACTACTACAAGAAGTTCTTGCATGAAGCATTCCCAGTTGAGAGCTATTTACAGCACTATCTCCATGACAATTTCAACGCGGAGATGGTTGTTGGAGTTATTCAGAACAAGCAGGATGTTGTAGATTACCTTACATGGACATTTATGTACAGAAGGCTCACTCAGAATCCAAACTATTATAATCTGCAGGGTGTTGGTCACAGGCATATTTCGGATCATCTCTCAGAGCTGGTGGAGAATACTGTCAGTGACTTGGTGTCAAGCAAGTGTGTTACTGTGGTAGATGACGTTTTGCTTTCGCCCCTGAATCATGGAAGGATTGCATCATATTATTACATCAGTTACACGACTATAGAACGTTTTAGCTCTTCTTTGACCTCCAAAACGAAGTTGAAGGGCTTGCTTGAAATTTTGGCTTCAGCAACAGAGTATGAACAGCTTCCAATAAGATCCAGTGAAGAAGAGTTGATAAGAAGGTTAGTTAATCATCAGTGCTTCTCTTTTGGGGATCCGAAATACACAGCCCCTCATGTCAAGGCTAATGCTCTGTTACAAGCCCACTTCTCTAAGCAAATGGTAGGTGGAAATCTTGCTTCTGATCAGCAAGAGGTACTTCTTTCTGCTAGTAGGCTGCTTCAAGCAATGATTGATGTAATATCCAGTAATGGGTGGCTTGATCTAGCACTTCTAGCAATGGAAGCGAGCCAGATGGTCACTCAAGGAATATGGGGGCACGATTCTCTGCTTCTTCAACTTCCACACTTCACAAAGGAGTTGGCTAAGAAGTACCAAGAGAATCCAGAAAAGAGTATAAAGAGTGTGTTTGATTTAGTGGAGATGGAAGACGATGAGAGACATGAGCTCTTGCAAATGTCAGAGTCACAGCTTCTGGATATTGTCCGTTTCTGCAAGCGATATCCAAACATTGTTTTGACATATGATGTGCTGGACGGTGGTAATATGAGAGAAGGAGACGATGTGACTTTACAGGTAACTCTTGAGCGAGATCTTGAGGGTAGAACTGAGGTTGGACCTGTGCTTGCAGGTAGATATCCTAAAGACAGGGAAGAAGGATGGTGGCTTCTTGTTGGCGATATTAAAAACAACCAATTAGTAGCTATTAAGAGGGTTAATCTTCAGAGGAAGTCAAGGATCAAGCTTCATTTCTCTGCCCCTGCTGAAGCTGGAACGAGGAAGTACAAACTCTATTGAATGTGTGATTCTTATCTCGGTTGTGATGAGGAACATACTTCTGCACTTGATGTAAAAGAGGTAATGACTGAAGACGACAGCTGAAGAGACTGACTTAGCTTTTACTTTTTGCTAATCTTCCCAGCTGATTGATGTACTGCTAATAGACAATCCACCGAGACTAACTTCTGTTTTATTCTATTTTAAATTGTTCATGAACCAATTTATTCACGATAGTATGCAGTTTATTTTTAGCTTTAACACTGTGATCTGGAATGCTGCTATGTAGGGGGTGCCACTTGTTTCTTGGGGATTATTGGTGATCACTTGCCTCATATCGTATAGTTTTCTGCCTTTTCTTCTACTCATTCGAAGGCATTATATTTGTTTCAATGAATACAAGCTAGTCATTTTTAATACAAGCACATGAGGATTCGCCTATTTGTGTTGTGCCTAAAGACACAAGCGCATTTAATGTTAATTCCTGCTATATAAATGTTAACTGTTAAATCGCCTGCTATATTTTCTTTTTGGTAATGTTAATTCCTGCTATATAAAATAGGAGAAATTTTATAATATGCCCTGAATTTGATCATTGAAAAAATATTTNATTTGAATTACAGCTTGTGCACATATGTGTAAAACCACTTTCTACCAAATATTGAGGTAAACTTATTATGATCAAGACATATTTTACAACACGTTAACACCAAGAATTCACAAATCAAATCAGCTATTATGTACACCAATCTTCCATGCATATTTCAACTATTCATTAGTTTATCAAGCACCTGTTTCTACTATGTCATTTTTGTACAATTCAGGCAACCTAATTCCAATTCCTGCATCATTTGGTTCACTAGCTGATCCATTAATAATGAGACTTACTAGATGCAACATTTGAAACAACTTGGGGGCAAAAGATGGAAAAAACTGCTCCAATGTAGCAAATGAAATCCAAGCTTGCATTTCCCAAGTTAATACCTATAACTTGTTTTTCGATTTGGTTATGACAATCCAATCTCACGGTCAAAATAAACAGTTTACATGCTGTATAAACCTGAAAATGCTGTTGACATACTCAGCAATATCATCTCTGAAGTAGCTTTGGACTAAATGTTCCTTGCTTGCTCAGTCACTTTCCGACTCACCTGTTGAGTCATCTTCGTTATAGTTCTGTTTTTAAGGATCCCTCTGGCATGCTGTTATGGCTGATGAGCTTAGTGTTCTTGCTAATCCTACAATATGGTCTCTTGTCCTCGCCCTCCGAATGTTGTTGTGATTGGTTTTAAATGGGATTGTCAGGTCAAGCATAAAGTTGATGGCTCTCTTGATTGATGTAAGGCTCGTTAGGTAGCTAAGGTTTATTCATCTTATGGTGTGGACTATGGGGAGACATTCAGTCCAGTGATTTGTCCTACTACTGTTAGATTGTTGTTTTCCATTATTGCCTTGTCTCGTGGATGGCATATTCGTCAGTTTGACATTAAAATTTCCCTTCTTAGTGATTTGTTGGTTGAGACTGTTTATATGGAGCAACCACAAGGTTTTCGAGACTCTCACTGTTCCCATTATGTTTTGCAATTGTCATAAGGCTCTCTACAGTCTTAATCAGGCACCTCAGGCTTGATTTGTCTGCTTTGGCCTTCCTCATCTCTCATGAATTTCATAATACCCGAGCTGATATCTACTTTTTTGCTTATAAATATGCAAATCGATATCTACATCTTTTACTGATATTATTCTTACAGATTCTGATTTTCTTTGTTATCATGTGTTTCTAACCTGATATATGCTGAGTTTCCTATTAATGATCTTAGAGATCTTCACATTTTCCTTTGAGTTTGTGTTTCTGTCACTTCTGCAGGTCTCCATTTTTCTCAATCTAAATATGCTCTGGATATTCTTGATCACGCTGGCCATATCAATAAGTGAAAGGGAAGAAGCCACCAAGGAAAGGAGTTAACTATACAGGTGGTTGAATAAGTCACTCAATTTTCAATAAGTTGCTATTTTATTTTTTCAAAGTAAAAGTGACTCAATTACTAAGTATCGTATATACAAAGTCACTAATTATTTCAGTGTCTTTATATCACAAAAAATAGTTACCGACTTTATTTGATATTTAGATAAAGTTGAATGACTTTTTTCGTTATAAAAAATAATTTAGGGATTTTAGTGCAACAAAATTTAAAGTTGAGTGACTACCGTGAGATTCACCAATAAGAAATGTGGTGGGATGACAGTGTTATTCGGATCAGCTTGCACACACCTCGATTAATTTTACGGGATATCTGCCCTATCCATCCATAGATGGGCAGAGATTACCTCGTAAAAAAAATATAGTTGGGTGGATAAAATTCCTATAGTGCTTTTAACCAGAGATCTCGAGTTAGAACTTGAGAATCAATATCTTTTGATAGGGTGTATTGTTTTCAAGAGTGAATTTTATGTGATACGTATCTGAATTAATGGAAGCAGTGAATTCGAAAAGTAGCTAGAAGACGAAATGAAAGAAGAGGGGGAAGATCACATGTGAAAATTACAAAGAGCAATGTCTCCAAAACATGGAGCAAGTGAATGAGAGTTGTTTAGCAGTTTGGGTACTCATGGGACCAAAGTGCATAGCCAGTTCACAACTCCATTTTGGGGGAGTCAACTTCAATGTTCATTTCTAGACTCTCAATTCTCCAGCATTTCCCATCATTTCTCATAGTGAAAGATGAAACTAAGTAAGAAAAAAAAAAGACAAAAAAGATATGTGGATGGCACGCTTTGCACTTTTGTCCCACAAGTTACCAAAAAATATCCATGTTGTTTTGTCTTGTACTAGTACTATTTCTCATCATCAGAAATTTGTGTTTTTTCTTACTTCCACACACACAAAATGTAATTATTGTTCATAATATTTCTTGGTTCATCGATGGGGTAATCAGTTTATCTAGATGTTCACGTGTGAGATGCACTGTTAATCTACTTCATAACAAATTCCATTTCTTGAGATTTTTCTCATGTTAGAGACATAACTTATTTGAGTACATTATTTTACTTGAATTCTAAGATAGAATGCACTTACTTAGGAAATTAATCATATTTACTTTATTCTCAATGTTCCAAGATATTTAAAAAGGAGAAATATACACAATTCCAAAAACTAATGAAAAAGATCTCCATAGACAGACACTCACTACCATATGACTAATTAATTGGATTTGGACAAATCAATGAACAGTAGACATCAAGGTGAAATAGACCTGACAAAATTGTGCCACATTTTATCTGAAATTTGTTTCCATGACAAAGATGTCAATTTTTTTGTTGTGACCACCGAAGGTTCGACAAATGAAGAAATGTCAAAACATTACTTCTTTAATTTTCCTTTATTTTTATTTTTTTTGGAGCTTATTTTTCTCCGATCAATTCTACAATTGTCATGTTTGCATTTCACACATTTCTTAAGAAAATATTATTTAAAAGAATAATTTAACTAATACATATTCTTTGAGCTCAATTTAGTTTAATACTACTCTTTATTTCATAATACTAATGGATCTTGAACTTAACCTAATTCTAAAAGTTAGCTAATGAGGTTATCGGGTGATTTACGAGAATGATCTTGGAAATGGATGGTCTTGAACTTTTGAACCCGCTTTCCTCGTCAGCAAATTTTCAAAGTTCAAGTAAGTTTTGACTTTTGACCTTCAAAGTTTATCTATGGGTCAAACATGAGTTAAAAGTTCACCACCACTCATTTTAAGGTTCATTTGGTGTAATTTCCTGCAAGTTACCTGATTGTCAAAAGTTATTTACCGGATTATATCATCTTTAACTATTGTGTAGCAGATAATCTATCTTATTTACAAGAATACAATTCCATAAAAACTTATTTACACTAACAATATATATATAACTTGAACAAAAGAAAAAGAATACATTTGGTGGAAACAAAGCAGTTAAAAGTATGTGCCCTGAAACAGCAAAAATTTTAACCTTTCTCCAACATGGTTGAAAAAGAAAAAAGGTAAGGTAAGACTAATCAGGGCAGACAGCAATTATTCGAACCAAGAAAGTTTGAAAAAAAAAAAAAAAATTCCCACATAATTGCGTGCGTGTGCTGTACTATATGACATATCATCAGCTAATAGTCAAATTCAAACAACACAAACTTTTTAAGCCTTGGTTGAAATATATTCTGACAATATTATAGGGATCTGTTCTAGTTAGAGTATTTTCATGCATGGATTTTCATAAGGTTTACAGGGCATTTATATATACATTGTTTTCAACAATAGGTGCAATTTTGCAGTTCAAAAATATTCCAAGTTGTGATCTCATGAAGGCTACTCTTAAGTATTTAGTAGGCATTGCTGGTCCAAGTGGTTATGGTTCTAAAACAACTGCAGAGCAAGTTACTCAAAATTGCTCTGTTTCTTTTACTTCTCAGCTTACTGCTATCGTCACTGGTTAGTCTTCAATATTCAAATCTCTTTTGATCTTGTTACTATCTGCCATTGTATCGTGAAAAGTTATGGAAATCGACTTTGAGTCTGCTTTTTTCATCTGATTCTGTAGTTGTCTCTCTGTCTACCCTTTCTAGACTCCACTTTATGGGATTATACTGGGTATGTTGTTGTATCTGATTCCGTAGTTTCTACTATATAAAGTCGAGCATCATACGTCCATTTCATTTCTTTCCATCTATGCAGAAAAGGTTCAGTTCCACAAGATGGAAGAGAAAATCTTCTTTATCTAATCCCTTTTACCGAGTATACTCGGAGAATTACAGTGTACCTATGAAAAGTTAAAATTATTTTAAACATATATAGTAGATGTTGAATTCCCTCCACTTCTTCATGTGTTAACTTATATATTTTGAATCTTGTTAGTTAAAATTCTAGCTCCGTCACTGTTTTCAGCTATTGTTCTCTTGTTACTCATGACCTCTTCTTAAGCCATTGGAAAACTGGCTCCATTGACCTTTGGTTGAATCATTTTGAAAAAAATTACATTTATGGGGGATTCATATACCCTTTTGAGAATGAGATTCATCCCAAAGGATACATGGAAGACAAAAACTAGTGGTAATATCTTTAATTTCTCTTACAAATTTGTTTTAGAGGCTATGGCCCATTTTTTCAGCTGTAGGGTACTACGAAAGATTCATGTCTTCACTCATCATTTTGTCTCCTGATTCCTGATAACAGTTAGTTATACTCTGCAACACATTTCAAGAAAACCATTCAAAGAATTCAGCGAAGCAGCTGGTTCACTCTGCCTCCAAGAAAAGAGGAAAACAGAGTCCAAGTGATTCTTTTTAATTTTATATTTTTTTAAGGAAGACACAGTGTTGTCTCTACTGAGTACTATTTTAGAAATATATAGTATATAGTTTCCCTTCTGGACACTACTGAGAACTAATCATGCTATCTTTAATAACAAAAAGTTCAATATCTATATATTTAAATCATAGTCCACACTTTCTTAGATTACAATTTAATCACCCTCTATCCATAGACTCAATTTGTCATGTAAAGTTTAGACAAAGCGTGATTTAGATTTTCTTCCCTTTTTATTCAATTTAACTTATATACACAGACAATATAAAAGAACCTTACACAACCAACAAATTTTAACATGTGACAGTAGGTTAGTCATTGATTTTACCAAGTTACAAATAACTGACAGATTGTTAGAAACAAAAAAAGATCTTCTCAATTTCCTTTTTGGATTTTGATGACTGAAAATTTACAGGTGCAACATCTGGTATTGGAGCAGAAACAGCAAGGGTGCTGGCAAAGAGGGGTGTAAGATTAGTAATTCCTGCAAGGGACTTGAAGAAGGCAGCCATACTAAAGGAAGCTATAAAAAAGCAGAGTCCTTGGGCTGACATTATTTTATTCGAGATAGATTTGAGCTCATTTGCTTCTATTCAAAGATTTTGTGCCCAATTCTTGTCTTTAGGACTGCCTCTTCACATTCTCATGTATATATGTCTTTACTTTCTACTTTTTCCTTATGTAGTTTCTTCTGTGTGACTGCTTTTAAATCTGCAGCTGTCTCACTGTTATACTAAATGGTGCTACTTGGTCTCAATTTTTATCATGCAGAAATAATGCAGGCAAATTTTCACAGAAGTTGGAGTTCTCTGAAGATAAATTTGAGCTCACATTTGCCACAAACTACTTAGGTAATTCGTGTTCTATATATGACTATGACTATAATAACAATAATTTTTTTTTTATAATCATGGTGTTCGAATCAATATGCACGCATCTGGATTAATTTTTATAGGACATGTGTACCTCCTACCTTTCACCTGCACAAGTGTTGAGTAACTCTGTGTGTCCACCAAGGCTTGGACATATAGGAACAACCTCTACTAGAATTTGAACAGTGAGACCTTTTGGTTTCGAACTCACTTCATTGACTACTAAGCAACACATTTGATGCAACAATAACAATCTAATTATAATCGGATTCCTTACCTACACTTGAAAAAAAAAAGAAGAAAAGAATGTTTACTCGATAAGTGTACTTTAACCCGTTGTAAGAGGTAACTTCCCTCATTTTTCAAGTTACTAAGCTCACTCTTTTGAACCTGTAATTATCTTTTAGGTGTGATATAATAGTGTAAAACTTCTTTTATGTTTATCATCGATGTGTAGAAATTAAACTCGCAAAAGTACTAAATACTTGAACATTGAACAGGATTGAAGTTAAATTTTGTGTATATATGGTGTTGGACAGGTCATTTTCTATTGACAGAGATGCTACTTGATAAGATGGTAGAGACAGCAGAACAGACAGGGATTGAAGGAAGGATTGTAAATGTTAGTTCTGTAGTTCACAACTGGGTCAAAAGAGATCATTTTTGCTTCAGCAAAATGCTTAGTCCTAAAAAGTATATATACTTACACCTCTAACTCGTTAGTAATACCAGTATAATCAAAGATTTACATTACTTATTTTACAAGTACTAATCCAATTTATTTTGAATTGTACAGTTATAATGGTACTTGTGCATATGCTCAATCAAAATTGGCCAATATTTTACATGCCAAGGAATTGTCAAGACAGCTAAAGGTGAAATACAGAATACATGCCAATTTCTTTCCTTTTACACTAGAGGTTCGCTTGGAATAAGTTCCAGTAAGGAAATTATTCTCAGCGGCCACAAAATGTCGTTTGTGGTGACTTTATTGCTTTCTGTGATGGTTTTAGTCGCCGCAAAAAGTCTCATTTCTTGTAGTGAGATCAAATGATGGTCTTTCTACCCACAAATATATTGGCAATTCTCTAGTTTTTTGTCGTCCAATAGCTCTGTGGCTTTGTATTTTTGGACGGTCAAGATTTATTTCTTGGAATCAATAACAGGAAAGAAATGCAAATGTAGCTATCAATGCTGTCCATCCAGGCATTGTGAAAACTGGAATAACAAGGGATCACAAGGGCTTTATCACAGGCATGCATTTCCCTTTTGTTGTTGAGTTTTTCTTTTCCTTGTTTCCTTTGCTTTTTCACTAAAATTTTCCGGCAGTAAACAAGCAAAGAAACTTACTTTGCTCATTAAATTTTGAACAGATTCTCTCTATTTTATGGCATCAAAGCTTCTAAAGTCAACATCACAGGTTTGTCCTGTATTTCCTTTTCCTTTTTTTCTTTTTCCTATGTCGCTCAAACTCTCCAAAAATGTTACCATACCCTTGTCAGATCTTTTTTAAAAATGCACCGTTAACACATAGAAGTCCGAGCAACATAGTTTTTTTTGAAAGAAAAAAAGGTCATGTGGGAGAAAAATTGAGGTTATTTTTTGGAATGGCAGGGTTCAGCAAGTACATGCTATGTAGCACTAAACCCACAAACAAGGGGAGTAAGTGGGAAATACTTTGCAGATTGCAATGAATGTCACTGTTCAGCTTTAGCTAATGATGAAATTGAAGCTCATAAACTTTGGAAGAACACTCGCGCCCTAATTCATCAAAGATTGTTTCCACCTTTGGATCGACAAATCATTTTCTTAAAGTAATTTTTGGGAGAAGACACAGGTAAATAAATAGATATACAACTTGTATATCCATGAAGATAGAGAAAAAGAAAATATCACACTAGCCTTAGTCGCAAAATAATACTTACTTGTAAGAGTGATTTACATATAGCTGCATTAGAGTTCCGACTAATTGCAACACTCCTTTAAGAGAGAAAAGTGCTCTCTATCATAATTTCTTTTTCATACCAGTAAGAATTTTTCATCCTTTTTGGTGGTCCCAGACAATTATAATGGACCATACCATGCTTCCTTTTTTCCTATGCACTTTGAATATTCAATGGAATAATTCTCTACGTTCGAAGAAACACCATTAATGCCCCTTTACCACCTCTGCTTCCACGTACTAAATAAATACCTTTCGGATTATACAAATACCAGTAAAATGGATGTCATCAAGTTCATCAACTTTTTCAGGCATTTACATAACTATTGATTGTGTTACTACTTTCTTTTGACATTGCCTTCGAATCAACATTGCAAATAACTTTAAAACCCCAAAAGAAAGTATTATAATAGATCTTCATCAAGTATCATTACATGAAAAGCACAAAACAGAAAGAAAAGTTTGGTTGTGTTTCTAATATCAACTGCTGCATTGTAAGCAATCAATCAACTAGAACAAATACGAGCAGCTATACAACCCTTTTCTCCCAACGCGTGTGCTCTTTTTCTATCTTCCCTATTAAAATGTCCTACCAATAAAACACAAAATCAAGTACCCATACCCCAACAAGAAATGAGATAACAATTAGAGGCAGAACAGAAAAAATAACTGCAGGAGACTAGCTGTCTCTGTTCTATAATAGATACAAGATTAAAATGTATGGAAGTACAAACCATAAGTTCTTGCAGAGACCACAAACATAAAGACCAATATAAATACAAGGAGAATGGAGTGAATAATTCGAAAGCTGTAACAATATACTTTAGCAATATCAATGAAGTTCTTTTGACCTAAGAAACAAAGACAGGTAATTCAAACCCTAGGAAGAGGCAGTGAGACTCCGAAACCGCTTAGGTAATTATTGACTCCATAGTTTCCACTCTTTAGGTACAAGAAAATCAAATTTATTCCCTCCGTTTTCATTTCATGTATCTTAATTTGACTGATTCACCAAGTTTAAGAATATAAAAAGGACTTCTAAACGGGACTTAAACTAAAGGTCTATATAACGTACTAAAAATATCTTTTGAATAAACATGTCATGCCATTCCTATAAGGCATTGGCACTGAGGTGGGAATGCTAGAATTAAGAATTTACTAAATATGTAAAGGTGGCATTTTTTTAAACAAACGAAAAAGGAACTAAATATACATAAATTGAAGAGGGAGTATTTGCTAGTCATTGCTCGGCAATTGAGAGAATATGATGGCTGCAGAACTTCAAGAAGGTGCTTCAACAAATTCAGATGAAAAAAAAAAGGGCTGATTATTATCATTTCTTGACCTGCCAAAGAAGAAAATTTTGTTCATTAGGGTCTCATGCTGTATGAAATGCTTTTTCAAAGCCAATCTAGTTGACTTTATTGATGCTATGAGATGATTCTTTAACCAATGGTGTTGCACATTAGATATTTCTGGTAAAAAACTATTCACGAAAAGTCATAATGAATAAATTGTTTGGGATTAGTTCACTTCTTTAATCATTCATCTAATGCTGTAAAATTAGTGAAAATGTTTGTTATTCCTGTAATCATTCAGATAATGTTATCATATTACTGAATAGCCAAAGATGAATTTCAATGGGGAACATGGCCAGTGAAATTCATCTATAGCCATACATGGTCTCTTTTTTCAGATCTGTTTTCTAGGCTTCCCATCAGTGGTTTAACATCACAGCGCTTATAAATAGAAATAACAATAAATGGATAACTTATTTCGTATCTATTCAACATTATCCAAGGAAAAAAAGAGGTCGCAAGACAAACAACAGCTGAATTTGATTTGGGTGAATTCTCAAAATATGGTCAAAGTTAACAGAAAGATACCTTAAAACGGGGAGAACGGCGAAGAGATAATGCAGATACAGGAGAGAACACGGCTGACCTATCCCTTTTACCAGGGGCAAGGTTCCTGGAATTTCTCTTATATTCATCAGGTTGAGGCTCCTGTTTCTGGGGTGAAGATTCATCTCTACTAGTTGAAATGGATGAAATCAGGGGAGGCATAGAGACTGTAGAAGTATCTTGATCTTGTGATGTTAATCCTGGAAGGAACCACATAAAAACATTCCCTTAAGAGTAGCTTATCAAATATATCCAAATTCAGAAACAATAGCAGTATTTGCATGAAAGGTGAAAACACTCCTATCATACTTGTGAGTCTCCAAACTATACCAATTACTCTTGAATGTCTTGCACGACTAGAATATATTGCCATGATTTTTTATTCAAAAGAAAAATAAACCTCGCAATGGGGAGAAGAAAAAAAAGAAACAGGCCAGACACAGGGCATACCACGCGCTACAGCTTCTAGAAATTTCTCTCTCATAGTCCTGACGAACTTGAACAGTCCATTGCTCTTATTTAACTCAATGAGCAGTTCTTTTGTGTCATTCAGCCATGGATCACAATCAATCACTAACAATCAAAGCAAAGGAAAGAATTATCATTCAGAATGACCTACAATTTTGTTAAAGTTGATTACGCATCTAGACTTACAAGTATGTACACTATTCGCATGATGGACAGTAAATGAGTACTCATTGTCTGGATTGTTGGCATCTATATTGGTAAAGATGAATTTTACTCCTGCCGACAAGGTAGGCCATGAATGTTCAAATAATTGTATCTGTATTAGAGTTCAGAATCTGAATAGAAATCTGTCTTTATTATAAAACATGTCCAGCAAGAAAAGATTTGCTCTTCTAGCATGCTAAAATGTGTCTAGCGAAGATTTAACATACCTTGGCGACATTCAATGCGTAAACCAAGCACCTTATTGTACCACACAGTAGCCTCCTTTATTGCCTCTCTATGTTCAGTGATTTGGTTAAGCTTTTCTTCAAGCGCTTCCAAAGCTTTCACCCAACAGAAAAGAAATGCATGGCTCAATTACCATACAATATCAAGCACTTAATTTAAACAGCACAAATTGACAAGAATTATGTGCGTAAAAGCAGCACCGATATGATATGATGTGGGTTGAGAACCATGAGGTCTTAGGTTCAATTCTCAACCAAGGCAAAAAACACTATATGAGTTTTTTTGATCTGTCCAAGCCATGGTGGATAGAGTTACCCGTTACTTGTGCTGGAGGGATGTAGTAGGTACCTCGTGAAGTTAGTCGAGGTGCACGCAAGCTGACTCGAATACCACGATTATAAAAAATAAGAAAATAAAAAAGCAGCACCAACACAATCAATGCAGAAATAACTTCAATAAAAGGAGTATCGTGGAAAGACATGATAAAAAACATGATATTGTACATTTTGATGACCAATATTATTTTGAAGCTTGAGATATCATAAAGGAACAAGAGGGCAGCCCGATGCTCCCGTGTTAGCAGAGTCTGGAGAAGGACCGCACCCACTAAAGGGGTATGATGTAGACAGCCTACCCTAATGCAAGCACAAATGGCTACTTCCACGACTCGAACTCGTGACATATAGGTCACTGTGAATTTTACCGTCTCCAAGACTCCCTTTCAACAAAGGAACAACAGACAAGTATTATTACTTACATACTCCTCACCAAATCATTTACCTTTATTTGACCAGGCACAAGCATTTACAGAGAAGTTCAGACTTTATTGTATAAACCAGACATTGATTTATAAGCAAGGATAAATTAACTTTCTGACAAAAAAAGAGGGTCTCTGTTAACTTAAGATGGTATAACATTCAAATGTTTTTGAATGCTCCAGTGAAGTATCTTTTTAGAAAAGGTGGCATGATTTTGTGACAGCACTTGAGACAAAAAGATCAAGTGATAAGATGCAACTATAATTGGATGAGAATCAACTTGCACGAGGAATATATAAGAAAACTAGATCCTTCTTTACCCAAGTAGCACTAGTTAAAAATATTACAGAAAATTCTGAAAGCAGGGACTTAGGATGTCTCAATTGAACTAGTTATGCCTAACTGAACAAATTAAGAAACTACTGCCCGTAAGTAAATTAATTGGTTGGAGAAGAGAACACTAATAAACTTACTAGGACAATGCTAAAAAAAATTCCTCAATGCAAGGTAAATTGACCAAGTAATAGGCAATTACCTCCAGGAAAAGGAAAAGAAGAGGAAATAAACCTATAAATGTACAACAATGATGTGTGCAACATTATTATTTAGGCTTTCTTTTAATAACAATGGTTTTTGGACCAGCTTGTGCAAACTTCAACTAATCCACAGGTAACTATTACCTCCAATCAACACAAGCTAAGGGTAATTCAAATTATTTACAAAGTACTTGAAAGAAATTATGGTCAAAGAAAATATCATTTGATTTTCCAAATAGTAACTAAGACACATAAATTCAAATAGAGAGAGTATTTAGTTCAAGGGAAATTCTTTTTCATAAAAAAATTATTCACCAACAGCTCACTGAACAATGGATACTGCAATGGGATTAATGATGTTGAAGTAGGTACTTGATACGGAAAGAAAGCATTCATATTTTCACCTTGTCTTATCGCAATTAGTACCAACAAAGCATAATTGAGCAGAGATACTTCTCAAACCATTGCCACTCCGTATTTGTGTAATTAAAAGACTCGAAACATGACTCCTGTTTCTAAATGGAGTGAGAGAAGAATTACTTTTTTTAAAGGTAAAAGATGAGAGAAGAATAACTTTTAGAAGGATGAAATTTACCATCAGCTTTCTGAGATACTAGGGAGGAATATTCATGCTTCCTGGCCCTTTGATCTTCCATGACCCCTC
Source organism: Datura stramonium (assembly GCA_018107945.1). NCBI lineage: Eukaryota > Viridiplantae > Streptophyta > Magnoliopsida > Solanales > Solanaceae > Datura > Datura stramonium. The sequence goes on from JACEIK010000668.1 coordinate 107,171, forward strand.
TAAGTTCTTCCACTCTAGCATTAGTAGCACATATTAAGCCTGCCATTTCTATCCTCTTTGCTTCTTTTCGGGTCTTTACTGAAAAATGAAAAGAAGACAATATGAGAATACAAAATTTTAATAACTAATAGGATGAACAGTGAGTATCCAATCTTCCTGCTAAAGATACATACATGGGTCGATTAATCCATTAACCTCTTAATTTATTTACTATGAAGAGTTAATTAACTTGAGAGCAAAAACTATAGCATTTGATAACATCGTGAATGAGAAGTAACAGAAAAAGAAAAGAAGCCCAAGAATTTTCCTTGTCACAGCTGCTTTTAATGTGAATCTTTATGCAATCTTCTTGCTTACATCAAATACAAATGGAAGTCAGTATATAACTCTTCAAAATTAGAATCCTTGCTTCATATACCGTCTAAGCCTTGAAGGTGTTGTTACTTTGAGGTTTCAACTTTCAACATTCAATGCCTCTCATCCTTGAGTCCTTAACTACAATGAGAGTGTTAAAGGGTCAATATATTGTCATATCCATCACACTTAAGTCATTTGCGAAAATGTTGGTTCACCAATCTAACCAAAACTACTAATGAAAGAATTCCACCATCAGCATCCACAAGCTTAAAAGTTAATCTAAATTCAGATACAGTTCATCTACCCTAATAATGTACAATGTGAGAGTAAGTTCCATAGCTACGTAGAAGAGAACGAGATCATTCGACCCATCAGCTTCTTGTAGGCAAGGTATTCCTTTTCTGGTATGAATAATCTAAATGAACCATCAGATCTTGTTCGATCCTAAAACAAATTCCTCAAATTTCCTTCTCATTTCTTCGAAACACTAGTCTTTTTGAAAGAAGAATATAAATCTTTATAACTTACAAAGAACTATGTCTAAATGTAAAAAAACATAAGCACTCCCAAGCAATGTTGTTATAGACTCGCATGAGACGCACTTTATTCTTGATGTTACGAGTAACACAAGCTGGGAGCTTCGTCTATCTTAGGTGGTGTTTTAATGTGTGTATAAGACAATTAGCGTGCAAGTTTGATCTTGTAAAGGCTGGTACTAAACAATGAGCATAACTGGTAGAGAGATATGTTAATTATCAATTAGACATTATGAATGAGTATGTTATTTTTTTTCTTTTTTCTTTAGAAGGTAACATTATGAATTAGTATGTTAACTCCCAATGTTCCATTTTATGTGACATAATTTCATTTTTAGCCTGTCCCAAAAGTAATGGCACCTTTCTATATTTATAACTAATTTATATTTAAAGTTTCCGTTTTAACCAAAATGACATGATTGTCTTACCACACAAAAGACTATGGCCTGTTTTAGACCACAATTTTCAAAGGCCTTTCTTTTTTTCTTAAACTTGCTTCAAAACTTTTAGTTAATAGTAGTTTTCGTTTTATTCCTTTATCGATAAGCTTTTGCTTATGTTTACATTTTTTGTTTTTTCTTCATTTATGTCTGCCCCCAGTAAAACGTGCACTTTGTGGTTAAATCCCCATAAGTTACTATGTTTTTTGCCTTGTGGTGATTAATATGAAAAGGTGAAAACAAAAGATCAAGTCAACTGATTTCCGTCTTCTGATATGGTAAGCATTATGATAAATAAATCAAATTTGGACAAGCAACTAGGACAACAATGTAAATCGGGGTGAGTAAATACAAAACCCTCGTCAACCTAGACACTCCATTTTCTTCATAATTTGATCCAGAGATCAAAGAAAATAGAAATGCAAAGAAATTAAACACTACTATACCTTTTCAAAAGAAAACATTAAACACTACTATACCTTTTAGTTTGTCTCAGAAACAATAGCACCTTTCTATATGTTATAAATAATTTAAACTTATACTTTCTATTTTACCCTAAAGGACATGATTTTATAGCCACACAAATATATATGGCATGTTTTAGACCACAAGTTTCAAAGGTGTTTCTTTATTTATTACACTTGCTTCAAAAATTTTACTTAATAGGATTTTTTCCTTTATTCCTTTATCAATAAACTTTTGCTTATGTTTATATCTTTCGTTTTTTCTTCATTTGTGTCTTCCTCCTCTAAAACAAGCACTTTTGCACTTTGCAGTTAAAGCCCCATAAGTTACTCCATGTTTTCTGCCTTTGTCAACATTATTCTTAAGCACTATGGTCACCCGTTTTCGATTGTGATAACTTATATGAAGAGGTGAAAACAAAACATCAACTCAACTGATTTCCATCTTCAGATGTGGAAAACACTTCGACAAATAAATTAAATTTGGACAAGTAACTAGGAGTCTAGGATAGCAGTGTAAACAGGGTGAGTAATACAAAACTTAAAACCCTCCTCAACCTAGACACCCCTTTTTCTTCATGATTTGATCTAGAGATCAAAGAAAAACAGCAATGCACATCAAGATTAAACACTACTATACCTTTTAAACAGAAAAGATTAAACACTACTATACTAAAGAATGAAAAAGAAAGATAGTGAGAGATAGATATACCTGCAAGTGCTTTTACTAAATTATCTTCCGCCTCTCTAAGCTCAGTTTTCAATTTTCCAAGTTTTGCTGCCGTGACAAAAATATCAAAGCAAAAGGCCACCAACAGTGAGAAAGTGTAAAGCTGTAGCTATTTTGATTTAACTGGAAATGAACACCCAAAGATTGAATTTTTTTACAAGGACCCGAAAAACTGACTTAAATTCAATCCCAGGTAGCAAATACCTTTCTAAGACTGATACTTATAGCGATGTAAATCAAAAAGTTTGACACGCTAAAGCAAAGGCAAATCCATCAACGTCTACTGGTCTGTTATCAGTAAATATACATGTGGCTGCTAGAAAACCCCAGACAAAATCATTAGAAAAAGAGAACCCTTAGGGTATTGGACGAAAAGGGTGTCCATTACAGATTTAAAAAGAATTAGTTTGAGAAATCATTTTATATGAGAAAGGAAATCGTACAAAGGGTGAAAGAACTTGTAAATGTAGCAAATTTTTTTTGAAGGAGGAGAAAGTTTACCCTGGAATTGAAGGGTTTCTTGAGCTCGGGTCTTGGTTGAATCCAGGGATTCGGAAAAGGAGATAGTTCCAGCATCTATACTCTGTTGTTGAATGTGCAAATCCCTGCCACATGTTAACCTAAGTTCCTCCATTTTTGTTCGTATAGTTGCCCCTGCTCCATTCTGCATCTGTTCTCAAACCTTTTTTTCTGGTCTCTCCACTGTGTCTGAGAAATCGTACACCGTTTCTTGTGTGTGGTGAGATTTGAATACTGGTGGGAGATGAAGCCCGCGATTTTCCTTTCTTTGAAAAAATGAAGACTGGCATTTCTGTCTTAAAAAAGAAAAAGGATAGCGGTTGACAATGGTCAATGGTTGAGCCTTGATTTTGACCAGACATTTTTATAAAAAGTCTCTTCTCTAAATATGTTTTTGAGCAATTCTAATCTTCAAAATTTATTAAAAATTAAATATTTTTGATATCCGTTAAATGTTTAATAAACTCTATCAATTTTTCGGATATTTTTTATTACATTGGGGAGGAAAAGAATAAGTGGGTTAGAAAATTATAATGTGAAGAATTTAACTGTTACCAAAACATACAAAACCATGTGTAGTACTTTTCTGTGCTACTACACAATCTTCAAATTTTATGCATAGTAAAAACTTAATGTATTGGATTGTTCTTGACTGTTTTTTTTGTTGTTGTAATTTTTAGGATTTGATCGGACCTTTTTGCTTTTCTAATTAAATTTTTTTCTTCGTAAATGCCCTCAAATCTAACAAATAGAGTGTTAAAATAATTCATGAAAATCAAAATTGTCATGTCTCAAAGTATCCTCAGACGTGGCTGGCACCTGCTAACATCATCCACCGGGCAAACCAACTTATCCATTTCACTTGCTCATTTATATAAATACTGAAAGCAAATATGTGCAAGTCTAAACACATTAATAATTCTTAAATAGAAATAGTGATTCAACGGAATCCCAAAATAAGTCTATCAATTTCAACAATCTCTCAAATATTAAGTGTCTAGCTCAAATCTCACAATAAGACCATAGAGCATCTAATAAAGTGACGTGAGTTTAACTGACGGGCATATAAGCCCTAAGAAAAAATATATGTTATAAAATAGATAATGTTAAAATGACAGCCTCCACGAATCAATGTGAAGGCTCACCTCAGCACACAGAGTCTACGCGAATGAACTCATCAGCCACTAGTCTCAGTGTCTCACGCTCTACAACGGTATCTGCATAGACATGCAAGTAAGGAGTGAGTTATATAGCGAGTTATATATAAATATAACCTAGTAATATATATATATATATATATACACACACACACATACATACATACATACATACNCACAAGCACAAGAATTATATCATAGTATAATTTTCAACAAGGTTCACACAATTAATTATCAAGAATACTATATATTTCAACACAATTTGCACTCAGGGCTTGTCATGAACGACGTCTAAGCAATTTACTCAATACCACGATTCCACAACAGCATACAATGCTCAGTGTTGTCAAGAAGCATACACAATGTCAGTAATTTCTAGGGACATACACAATGTCGCAACCTTATGGCTTACAACAGTATCATTCCACGAAATAATTGTAATAAAGAGAGTTTTGATGTGCTTAAATATAAGATATACATGGCTAGCCCTAAAGACCACCGATTCTATCAAATACACGCTCGTCCCAACACATAGACCAGGCAGACAAAACACATTTTTAAAATAGATGAAAACCAAGCATTTAAAGCTTAAAGTCTCACTTACCTCGAATTCACAATCCAAGCGCCCCTTCAAATAAATCAAAACTATGCTCTCATAAATACGAATCACCATCAAAACAGGTTTAAAATAGTCAAAAACCCTTCGATAAACATCCTTTGAATTTTTCTCAGAATAAGTCTAAAAAGGAAAAAAAATTAACTTCTACTCTCAATCCAATTAATTAAATTATGTATCCAAATAAATATGAAACCCAGTAATTTTCAAAATAAACACACTGCCGAGACAGAGGCTTCATCACCGCCGGACAAATTTTCTCAGATTGCTTCTTTCTTCATTCGCTGGGAAAAAGAAACTACTACTGTCTTATAACATACAACAACACTAAGCCATCATTATATTCATTATTAAATAATCATTAAAGCCAATGATTATAATTATTTTTTTTCATTAGACACAGCAGCAACCACCGAACAGCACAAGAGATGGATTTTCCCATTACAGCTTTCACATTCATTTTTTCCCCTAGATTATTCACAAATTGACTTGTCGTTATATCCCCTTACTGCTTCATTATTCTGCTGTAATTTATTACCCACCGCATCATAACAAGGTAGGTTGTTAAGAATAACGATTCAAAACTACTCTTTCTTCTGCCACATTTAGCCCCATATATATTCTAAAGAGTAAAAGTAGTTTCAATATCTGACTATGAAGACTTTACTGTGCTTCGTCCGTCAACTCCCCAAAATTCTTCTAGGTTACGTTGTTCAGCCTTTAAAACGTGGCTTACCAGAATAGAAGAATGGGTTTGACCCACCTTGTTTAATTAAGTATTTATTATTATTATTATTATTTATTAAAGATAAAAATAACCCTTAAATTAATTTGAGTTGTTACAAAAATACTCATTTTTTCAAAAGTTTAAAAGATCAGAACTATTTAGAAATATATTTAAGAGAGTTATCTGCCGACACAAGAAATTATTTTTTGAAACTGCTTTGAAGTGTCACTTGACTTGAAAGAGTCATCGATGATACGACAAGGTACAAAAAGGCCTGTCAGTTTCTAATTTGAACCATATATATTAAAGAAATTTTATTTAGATAAGCTCGGATTAGCTTGTTAGTTTCATTAAAGAAAAACCGTTTAATTTGATATATTATCAACTCGTTACAAAAGAATTACATGGCTATAAATAATAGTGAGTGAAGTAGCTAGTTATGAGCAAAGCCAATTAATTCTCCTAAATATGACTCAAACACTATATATTCATGAGCAGAAATAATATCGAATATATATATATGTACTCTACAAGGCCAAGAATGAATTAATATGTGATGGCATGCATTTGTTTTATGGACAATTTGAATTCCTACCAGGACCTCCATAGTAAAAATAATCACCCCAAACATTATTTTTGCCAGCTTTAATGTCATAGCAATTTGGGTGGTCAGCTAATAGATGAAGATTTGATAAAGGGACTAAGTTATTGTCCCAATCAACCACTTGCAAATTTCTAAAATAGGATGCCTTGCCATAGCCTTCATCTGCAAAATGACCACTTCCCATTTGTGTTGAAGTGTGAATTCCTTGCATTGATGATCTTGAGTTCACTATTTCTCCTCCAAATTGTACCATGCTTGCATGTTCTTGCAAATGGCTGAACAAGAATGATGGCCAGTACCCTACTAATTGCCCTGACCCCAATTCAAGCCACCAATGTCCATGCTTTGGGTCCTACACAAGATAAATTCTGTAACACTCCGTTTGGATCGATTAAATTTATGTGAATAAACATAATTGTTTATAATAAAAAAGTTAACATAACAATTAAAGCAAAATATTATTAAGTTAAAATAAATCAAAAATAATAAGTTGGACAACTCCAAACTTTTTTTTTGGGCTTAAAAAACCTTAACTTAAAAGTTACTATAAATTTTGTTAAACACTTTAAAAGATTTAAAAAAAAACTTTAAAATAGTTTTTAAACCCATTCAAACAGAAAGTGTGGCTATATTATTAAGGGATCAGTAGTGTAGAGATTATCTTTTATTGAATATTTGATTTTTTGTGCTAAAAATGAGATATACATGATAATATTGACGATTATTTTGAGGAAAAGACAAAGGGTAATTGCACCCAAAAAAAAAAAAAACCCAAGGGTAATATTGTTTTTTTGGTGTTTAATCTACATATTATGTAATTCATGTATTGTCATTCCATGCTAT
>JACEIK010000668.1:118312-135446 GCA_018107945.1 Datura stramonium
TTATTAAATAACTATACATTAAAAATAATAATATTTAAAATTACTTATAAACATTACCACTTTGAATTTGGGTAAAGTCGTGCAACCGATTTCGAGTTGCAACAAGAATTTATATATTTTCATGATGGATGCAATTTTTATACTTGGTAATTAGAATTTAATGCTAAATGAATAAAGTATATTGTGTAAGGTATTAAGACTTATTCGATAATCAATATTCTTGATTTTTACTTCTTTTTTTTTCACAATCTTCTTTTAAAATTTTAATTTAAATTAAATATTCATTTAGCCAACGGTCTGGCCTCAATCCAGCCCCGTTCAAGTCTCAAGGGCCAGCGGGCTGACTTGGGCTAGGCTTGTAAACCTCGATTTAAATGACCTTAAAAAATCTTAACCCAACTCTAACGTAATAGCAGGTCGGATTGAGCTGGCTCTACTTAATTATAGGTTTTTACACCAAAAAGTCACACAATTTTCTTTTATCATTTAATCGTGATAACGCTATCACCTTGATAACCAAATGGTCATAATATATAGCTGAAAAAGTAATTTCTTGTGAACTTAAGGACCAGTATGGTAGAAATAATTTGGTCAATTAGTTCAGTTTGCTAATTATTGAGAATTGCAAGTATCTATTGAATTTTATTTTTTTTGGGAACCACAGAAAAACTCGTAGCCGCTACAACCTCTGCCCTTCGGGTGAGCACTCTGTGGTGAACACTTTGTGCGCACTGGGTAACTCCATTGTGTAATAATCTACAAATTACACAGAAAATGTAAACTGCACTAGACAAGTCTTGTGCGACAAGCTTAGATTCAGGGGACACTAAGGTGGGATCGATTCCGGACAACTCGTGTGAACTACCTGCCTTCAAATCAACTGAGTCATACCCTTGGATGCTCTATTGAAAGTTAACAAGCAAATATTATTCATTTTTGGAGAGAGATAAATAAATGTGCAAATCTTTTTTATAAATGAAGATCTCACACATGCAATGAGTTTGCTATTATTAAAAAACGCGCTTAAAGAAACGAAGTTCTTCAGTGTAGCTTATGGAAGAATTTACTACCTTTTAAGTAGTACTTTTCAACGTAATCAAAAAAATANGTTTGCTAATGCAAAATAATAATAATAATAATAATAATAATAATAAATAAATAAATTGGGCCAGGCCCCAGCAGTTCAAGCATTAGGCATGTCGATTTGAGTGGCGAAAAAATAATTTTTTCGCGACGTAAATTTATATGTCCGTATCATAATATCCATCAGGTACATAGTAGCGTGGGAGGACGTAATGTATTTAAAAAAAAAAGAAGACAGCACACTGACCCACATTTATATTCTACTGTCCAACATTAGCTACCAATGTTTTTACCCTAAAAAGGATAAAGAACATATGTCATAAAAAGAATAGCTTTAGTTTCGAAACACTACATCAAATTCTTGAAAAATACTATACAACTTATGTTGCAAGTTACGTAACTTAATTACTACAGAATTTATGTTGAACGAGAAAAAATTTAATTTCAAAAGATAAAAAAATTATAATTTAAATTTATGCTAAGTGAATTAAATCAGAATAGGAAAAAAAAATTTAATCCATAAATTTTTTATTAAAAAAATAGCAAAGATAATAATCAAACACATAAAATACGATAGATGAAGATTTTGAGTAAGATATATACATTTTATACAGTTTTTATAGACAAAATTTGAGCAAATGTTTTTTCTAAAAAAACTGATGATATGTTTTGTAAACTGAAAAATCATGATCTATTTTGTAATATTGAGTATTATTTATGTATATATATGAACTTTTTCCCTCATCAAATTAACAAAATGATTTGGTTTGCGGGAGGTGTGGGGTTTAACTTAGAGGTATCGAATGGATAAGTTGGGCTGAATTTGAAAAGATTAAAGCGGGCTGAGTTTATAATAATTGGACAGATGATTTGCCCAAAAATTATTTGGGTTTGAAATGAGTTAAAAATTTGGGTCATAATCCAACCCAATCAACTCTTATTAAAATTTTAAATTCTTTGTTTTTTTGGAAAAAACCACAACACATAAATAAATAAGACTCAAATTTACATATATATGTGTGTGTGTGTACTTTTTAATATTTACATAATTTAGTATTATATTACAAAATATACCAGATTTGGTAAATTTGAGTTTTTACGATAGGTAGGAATTTGGCCGGGTTTATTTTTTTCATTTTTAAAGATGGATATCTTTAATGAAAATTCTCAGTTATTACGTAAAAGAAATTACTTTTTTGACTTTTTCAAACACGATATTTTATTAAGCACGTTTTTTTCTCTCAATTAATTCTATCATTGTAATCCTTTTTTCTTGAAAGTTTGTTTCTTTCAGAAATCTAATATACTAAAAGCAACCATTGCACTCTTCTTTATCTTCGCAAAATTGCACTCTAAAATTCAATCTCCATCAAATTTGATTTTTAAATATTTGTGATAGTAATTTCTTTCTTTATTGAATGAAAATAGTATCTAAATTGATTTTTTTAGATCAGTGATAGTTGATTCTTTTTCTATTGAATGAAAACTGTATGTAAATTGTTTTTTTTAAATTAAAAATAGTATCTAGATTGATTTATTAGAACAATGATAGTTGGTTCTTTTCTTTGTTGAATGAAAAATATATGTTAATTGATTTTTAATATTTGTGATAGTTGATTCTTTTTTATGTTGAATGAAAATAGTATTTAAATTGATTTTTTTAAATCAGTAAAAGTTAGTTCTTTTTTCTGTTAATGAAAATTGTATGTAAATTGATTTTTTTTTTTACATTTGCAATAGTTGATTTGCTTTTTTTGTTGATTGCAAATGATATCTGAATTGATTTTTGGGAACAGTGATAGTTGAACTTTTTATGAAAAATGTATGTAAATTGATTTTTAATATCTGTTATAGTTTGTTCTTTTTAATGTTGAATGAAAACTTTATGTAAATTAATTGTTTTTGTATATGTGATAGTTGATTTTCTCTGTTGAATGAAAAATATATGTAAATTGATTTTTAATATGTGATAGTTAATTCTTTTTTTATGTTGAATACAAACCCGTATATATTATATTTATGCATTTTTTAGTATCATGTGTATTATTGCTTTTCAAAATAATTTACTTGGAGACAATTTTTCTTCTGTGATTTATTGGATAAATTTTTTTACCGTGTTTTTAATTTTACATAAGTGTTAGATTTTATAAAAAAGTCTATTGCTATATTTTGAAAACTTAAATGTTCTGATATATTTTGTAATATTGGCTCTTATATTGTATATTTTAGATTTTTTTTCTCTTTTTTTTTTTGTAATTTATTTATGTATCTAATACTCCCTTCCTTTCAATTAATTTGACATGAAATTTTAAAAAATAAAAAATATATTAGAAGAGTTTATTAAAATTTTGAATTACACTTATACGGATAAAATATTCTCAAGGCCGGACACTATTTTTGATAGAGCTAAAGCTATAAGAATTCTTTATAAATTTTATAATCAACTATTTTGAATAAGATTTCCAACCATTTTATTCAATAATCCATATTGTACTTCCATTAATTAACGAACATATATATGAAAGACTTAACACAACAAACACGTATTTTCTGTCGTAACAGTTTTATTTATCCCCCCACTCAGTTATCTGAACTGAGGATACATAATATGCACTTTAATTTGAACTCTATATATTTTGTGAAACGTAAGGGTAAATGGGCTTCTCTAGATCCTCAAGATCATCACGAAAGAAGTATTACCTCAGCTTAAACTTTAACCGTGGTAGATTATTCGGATGTAGACCTGTTATGGTTTTCCTCCGATTTTATGGAGGAAGATGTTGGCCCACTAGCTAGTAAAGCCCAACGACTGTAGGCCTATAGTTTTATACTTGGGCTTGGACTTCATCCTCCCAAAGAGAGGGTCAAGTGTACATATTGCTGATTTTGGGACCCTATTTAAGTTATACCAAAAAAATTATAAATTTTAGTAAGTTTAGTCACTTAAGAATCAATTTCAATTATATGCTATTTGAAAAATTCTGCATCTTGACTTAAAGATGTTGTATGACAAGTTTTGTTTCATATGTTAATTTTTTTCTCTGAATTATTTTGATTTATTTATTTTTGTGCAACGAGTCTATCAGAAATAATTTCTCTGTCATTAAGGTGGAGGTAAGGTCTGTGTACACTCTATTCACCCAAATCCTACTTTGTGGGATTATACTGTATTGTTATTGAATTATAGATTTTGTTTGAAGTTTTGACATATTTTCTAAACATTGTGATTTTATCAAAATACTTTGTTGAACATTGTGATTTGTGAGTATTGAATAAACTAATGCCACTTGTATTATTATATATAGGTTAAATGTTTTTGAAGGTTTGTTACACACACATGGTTTTATCAAATCACACCCAGATTTAGTAGTTGATACCATTGTTTCTCATGAAGATTTAAACCTACAATTGCCTTATTTTCTACTATTATTTTGAACTAGTATTACTACTTGTATGATGCGCGGATAATATTTAAAAAGAATTATTAAAAAATATTATATTTATAAAATTATCAAATAAATAAATGATCATAAAAGATTTATTTCACTCGACCAACATGTAAATCAACAAAGACTGATGGAATAAATGTCAATGTCTCATTTGGCTTATATTTTCTTGAATAACCACTACAGTAGGGCTATCGCTAGATCCTACCAAGTATGACATAATTTGTTTTACAAATTTAACCCAAAAGGTAGTTAGAATATTCTTCATCCTACTTGAAGAAACTAACTTCACATTGAGAAAAATAATAATATTGAAATCTATATGTTAATTCAAATCACGTTTGCGAGCTTATTCGTGATTTTATAGCTTCATATTCATAAAAATACTGGTCTTACCGCCTTGCTTGTGTGATTGCACTTCTTCGTAACTAACAATCTCTCCTATTGATATCTAGTTTATTTAAAGAAATATTCATCAGTTTGCTAAAACATATCAATGTAAATAAAAAGCGATTTTGTTCATTTCTAAATAAGTAATTCTCGTCAACATCAAGTTGGTCAATCAATTACTCATAAGGCTATAGATTGAAGATATGCATAGTAAATTCTAGATTATTTATTTCATTCTCAGTTGTTCTATTAATAAACATTAGCCTCAACTTGTGCTTATTGGTCTTATATTTAGCATTATTTGGACCAACAATAAAATTTTCATGGTATATAGTTCCAACTCATTTATTTTTTCTCTAAATATGTGGATAACATACCTACCCATAGTTGCTTGGATACAATCTCCCTACGAAAAATTTAATATCTTTATTATATCCATTGCAAGGGTAGTCAATATATATATTCGTACAATAAGATGATACAAATTAAATACCTTTTTATCCTACAGGAACATCTCTATTGAAATTGAATTATTTATCTTTTTGTGATTAGAAATCATTCTTAATCATGCCACCGAACTTATATTTCATTGATAAAGTCAATTTTAATAGACATTTCTTTATAGATTTTTTTGGTTTCAAGGTAGTTTATTCCATATATTGTATGACTATAAGAAATAATATTGATTAAATTTTCATATATAATATTGATTAAAATAATAAACAAATTAAAAACTAAAAAAAAAGCTAAAATTTTAAATTCATAATTTTAAAAAAAAAATATCTAATTAAAATTATTTCCTAAGCAATATTTGATTATAAAATTAAGGAGTGATATGTTAGGTTATTTTCTATTAGAATGACTTGGCGTGATTTAATTATAAATATATAAAATATGTTGTAGTATTTTTCATTAGAATAACTCTAATTATGACATGACTATTTTCCGATATATATCGAATTATCAATTAAATAATTATATACTGCTATATATAAATTATATAAAATAATCTAATCAATATTTCCTACAATATTTAATTTAAATTCAAACACAGCGCGCAATAATATAAATATTAAAATAAATAATCTCAAAATTAACTATTACTCCTAATCAAATATAAAATAAAATTTATAATTATTATTCCTCATTCTTTGTATTAAATGATCCCCAAGTGTTTTGTAAGAAATGGTTTTGAAAATTCAATAATTCTTACACCTTTGTCTTAACAATTTAATGGTATTGACTTCTTATGCAAACCCTAATCTCAAAATTAACTATTCCTCCTAACCAAATAACCTAAAAGAAAATGCTCCTACTTTATCGTTAAAAAGAGCCAATAAAGATAAAAATGAAAAATTCTCCTAAATACACATTAAAATATAATTGTATTTGAGATTGATTTGAAACCAAATACTTATACTTTGAATGAGTGAGCAAAAAATAGGTAAAATATAGAATTATATAAGATACTAATTTCGCCTTGACATAAATGGAAACAAAAGGAAGAAAAATGTGTGCTCGATGAATCTAGTTTTAGATCCAGAAGAAAAGCACTATGAAGAAGTGCCTCACTTTAATAAGAGCATTTTTTTGGTCACTTTGCGCAAAAGATGGCCGCTGTTGCCCATTATTATTTTTGCAAGCGGATGGAAGATTTTGCACATATCCTAACAACTCAATATAAAATTTTGACGGAGATTTTACTCGAAAAAAGTATATGAAAATGACTAACACTTGGAGGAGAGATTTGGAACAGCAAATACTAAAACCTAAACTCTTTTACCAAAGAAAAGATAAAAGATAAAGATAAAGAAGAAGAAGCAGCAGCCAAGGAGGCAAACAATGGAAAACATGTCTCTCATTAGGGTTTGTTATATAGAGTGGTCCAAGTTGTTAGAATATGCGCGGGCAACTCGGGCAGGCAAGTGGATCTGCCCCTCATTATTAAATAAATTCCTGTAATCTTCCCTAAGGTTATAAGTTTTATCCTTCACTTTAATTTTTGCTTTTTATTTTATATTTAAAAAACTGAACTTATATTCGGACATAATTTATGTGATTTTAATAAGTAAAATAAATTATTTATTATGAAAGATAAAAATTTAAAAAATAACACAAAATAGAAATAGAAGTGCAACTGACCCGCTTTAGGTAGGTTAGAGAACTCCATATTCTGAAACTACTTGGTGATTGTTGAGGGGAAAAAGAGCAAATTTTGAAACTACTTGGTCATTGTTAGGGGGAAAAATAGCCAAGTTTGCTATTTCGGGTCAAGTTGAAAATTGGTCATAAAATAAAATGGTCTTCATATTTTATTCCTCATAAAAATGTCTAACAAAAATATGCTTCTTATTTTATAAAATTCTAATTTTTGTCCATAATACAGGCATTCAAAATATTTTAAAATAATAAATCTGCTCAATTAAACAAAAATTCTGTCTTATAAAAAAAATATTTCATTTCAGTTGCCCAATTAATAGAGGCAAACTTCAAATCTCTGGTACCAAGTTTAAATTGTCGCAAGAAAATTACATCAATATGAAGGTTTTAACTACAACAATTGAACTTCAAATCAATGGCAAAAAAATTGCTTTAGGGATTTTTCGTGGAATCAACCTGCTAATTCACTTTGCTATTGCAATATATATATATTTTCTTTTTAATTGCTTTTTCTTAATCATGTATTATATTTTCTCATTTCCTTCTTCAAGATGTTAAAGTTCTATTTATTCTTATACTTGGTGACGAAATCGAAATCCAATCATATGTACCGAATGAATAACAGTAAAAATAAATAAAAAATTGTTTCTCTTTGACAGATAAAGTTAGATCACGCAAGAAGAAGAAGCAGCAGCATAATAGCGGAAAAGCTAAATTTTAAATACATCACAAATTGTGTGTATGTTTTAAATGGCACCACAAAAGTGGTTACCCGGTGTCATTTCCACTATATATATTTGGGAAACAACAGCAGTTACTTTTCACTCGCATATTTTGCTTTCTTTTTCTTCTCTTAACACATGAACACGATAATTAAAGGGCTGTCTGGTGTACTTTAACTCTCGCTATGCATGAGGATCGAAGAAGAGCCGTATCAGATAGTGTGTTCTAATGTATGTGAATTCACCTTACATTTATACAAAAAAAAGGTTGTTTCTTGGTTGGAGTTTGAACCATGACCTTTTAACATGGCTACAACTTTTGTTGTTGCACCAGGACAACATCGTCCAAATCCCATTCTGATAAAAACAGAAATACTTTCCCTAGCAGAAGTTGAAAAGGGGCAACAAGGGAAGAGCATTAACTCCCTATTCCAACAACCACATATCATGGAATTTTTTTAAACCAAAAATACAGATTTACAAAAAAATATAGCAAGCTTATCTATAGAATTATTGCGCTACTTTCCCTATTGGGGTTCTCCAGCAATGCTGATTGAACTAGCAAGCGGGCGTATGTGCGCTGTGCTTCTTTTAGCTCCTTCCTTAGAAAAGTTACCTACATACATAAATCTTTCATAATATTTATTATATATACTAGAGCAAAAACTTGAAACTAGATGCTGCTGTTCAACTGCTACTAATGACATAGCATGTGTCTTTCAAACACAACAGAACATAAATGGTAAAGCAAATTCTACTAAAATTACCTTGCCATTAAATTTTTCTTCCTTCTTCTCAATTTCCAAGCATCTGATACACAGAAAAAGCACATGAAAGGAACTTCAGAAAAGAGAATCTGAAAAGGCTTAGTATGTAACAAGTTACAACTCCACGATGTTCTTCACATGGGAGAATGCAAACTGCTGGCAATTATGAACTGAAGTACATTTACCTGTCCAAACATGAACTTTTCTAAAGTGCGGCTGCAATTGGAATTCTCATGTTACTCCTTCCGTTCCATTTTATATATTATTCCCTTTGTTTCAATTAATGTATCTTATTTCACGTGACATGTTTAAGACAACAAGATTCAAAGAATATTTGGTATATTATATGCCTCTTAGTTTAAGACCACAAAATTCAAAAATTTCCCTTCTTAAATTTCGTGCCAAGATAAACTATGAACACATAGAATGAAATGGAAGGAGTAACATTATTCATTTTCCTGACACCTTCTTATATTTGACAAGTCTCTTGCTTTAACATTCTCATTTTTCACTTAGTGACAGTGACATGACAACCCACAAACTGCTTGTATGTTATTTTATCTCGTGTCAAAAGTTTTTCGTTCTTTATTAATATCCAATCTAAACACCTTCATGATGGTAGAGTAATTAGGATAGAGAAGAAGTCAATTGACACATTTTGGACTTACCTTGCATGGAGCCTTCTATTTTCTTTAAGGAGGAGGACCATCTCTTGATCTTCCAAGTGGCTTGTGATAGTGGTCGCATGCTATGTTCATTTAAACACAAAAAAGAGATTAGAACAGTAGCAGAAAATGAGACATCAAATGCATGATAGGACAATAAAGATGGTGGAAAAACATAATGCTACGTTTCACAGCCAATTAATGAAGTCAAAGTAGGTGGAGGGAAGTACAAGACACAAACCGGATTTTGAATAGACCCGGGATCAGGTAGATTTACACTTAATCCCGCATTCTGTTTCAGAATTTCTGGTTCAATTTGATGATCAGAGTTTTTCCTTTTTGCGGTTGCTGCAAGTCACAAGAGATGGTACATGAGAGGATGCTTAGGACAAAAAGTGTTTAGAGCTAGTAAAAACATTTCACATCACTTTTGTGAAGGGAAAACAAAAAACTGACGAAAAGCTAGCATGCAGAGTGCAAACTCAAGGATCAGGTTGTTAAGTGACCTATTTCGATAGCAAATGGAGGTAAAATGCAAGTTGAACAAACTCAAGGGATCATGGTGAAGTTAATACATTAATACTTGTGTGTCCAATGGATACAATCATACAAGTACATGAAAATGGGATTTCCAAAAACATGCAAGAAAGGAGACAGCAACAAGTTTTCAAACATATATCTAATATGAATTGTTACTTTCTTCTGTCTCCATCTGTCCCCCTAATCTGATCAGGTACTTAAAAATGTCCAACTGGGACACATTACAATATGTCAATTTAAGCCCTCGTTCAGAAGCTATACTTGTGATTTCAGCTTGCACATCTTCCAATTGTGGATGTATTGGTATGTCTATTATGTGCAGGAGCACAAAACATTAGAGAAGATTAGGACACAATAAATCATCTTTTCAAACTATATCATTTTGTGAGCTGTGCTTTTGTTTGGTACAGTGTTTGCAAGTTAAGAGAGTCCACTCCTGGAGCAAGTTACTAAACCGGAAGACATGTCCAGGCACAATCATATCAGATTCTCTGACAGTTCAACCCCCTT
This sequence comes from Datura stramonium, assembly GCA_018107945.1. Lineage (NCBI taxonomy): Eukaryota > Viridiplantae > Streptophyta > Magnoliopsida > Solanales > Solanaceae > Datura > Datura stramonium. Next base: position 128,596 of record JACEIK010000668.1, read on the forward strand.
CTATTTGTTTCCCCAAATTGCTGCAAAATCTTCACTGAAATGAGGCATCATCCAAAACCCACCCAAATAATCACAACAACTTCTATTCATGTGCTCTATCACAACATTTTTTATTGCACTGGGAAGGATGGTGTCAAAGTTCCCAGACCAGTAGCAGGATATTTTCTCAATGGAATGAGGTGACACGTACCATGCTTCTTTCTAGATTCTGATGAAGCCTGAGAAGGTGCACGAAGCTGTCTAGTTGCATGATAACCAATTAGTCCACAGTGATGGTCCCTGTCAAAATCAAATATAAATATATAGAAGCATTCAAGCATCAGATAAAACTCAATTACCAAGAAACACACACAAAAAAAAACAAGCATAAAGGGCATCCGGAATGACTAGCAACAGCAATCAATTAGAGGTTTCCTTGCTGAAAACAGAAATCCGCGCATAGAATATGAAATGGGATTCAGTTCAGTGCCTAAACAGCAGTTTATAGGTGTATAATCCACGTGCAGAAGTTAGATAAACTGTCTGTCCAATAATAGGAGCGCCTCAGCAGTGTGCTATACAGAATTTTGTAGGCGAACTCTCTCAAATAATAGCCTACCAGTACTCCCATGTCATCTCCTTTAATCGGTACTCAAGCTTTTGAAATAGGGGAGTTTTCTCGAAGTCCTGTTTATTATGAGTTGGCTTAATAAAATTTGCTTCTAGAACACCTAAAAAAGGCAAGTAAATTAGTTAGCACTTTTTCCAGCCAGTAATTGACCAAAACATAAAACACCATACAAATAGAAAAGAAATGTCCAGAGATAAGCTCCATAGGCTTACCTACAACCCCTCTGCTTCTATTGACAGAAGAACCGCCTACCACGTGCCAAAATGGCTGCAAAGAAATGAATGGAAAATTTTAAAAGAAAAGATATAGGCTCTGCAGCAAACAGTTTATCTTTAAGAAACCCTTTTCCTTTTATCCCTGCATATTTATCAGGTCCTCACCCATTTTCCTTCTTTTACTTTTTTTCTTTTTCTTTTTCATCAAATTATTTGGTTTCTAATAGGCGGTGAAGGTCTGAACATCTAGCTTTATAACTATGCAAAATAATTTTATAGGAACACAGGTGGAATTTTTACCATCAATAGTTTCACTCATTAATTTCAGTCATTATCAAGTCCTAGAGTCAAGCTAGGTGTGAACATCCAGCTTTATAATGCAAAATAATTTTGTAGGAACATAGGTGGAATTTTTACCATTTACAGTTTCACTTATTAATTTCAGTCATTATCAAGTCCTAGAGTCACAACCGCAAAAGATATGTTTTTAAAATGTGTGAACTGGCTTGTGAAGAAGTGTGGAAATTTCTGAAGGTGACAGACAAGGCAAATCACCATTAACAAAATCAAACAATGGAGACAGGCAACACACCAGTATCAAACGATTCTTGTGGTAGACATTGAAACCATGAATATTCACCAGTGGAGCTTCCTTTAGGAAACCAATGGAAGTAATGACGGAACCCTGCAAAGTACAAAAAAGATAATAGTTGAGAAATCTAAAAAGGAGAAAGGGGACGCAGCTGAGTGTTACTGGAGCTTTATAGAAAAAACTGCACTATGCAGCTCTCCGAAAATACCATTTCTACCGTATTATTAATTTCTCCATTTAGTGAATCTGACTCAAATTACCTATATCCTTCATATGAACAGAAAAGTTTCATTAATGTTTTAACTCACATTACCCCTTTACACGTTTATACATTTTTGTTTCAACAATTCTATGTATATGTTGCGTGGTGAAAATATATAGAGGCGTCTCTTCAATCATAAGCAGATTAAAAGAAGAAATGAACATATACTGTTCCTAATTTTTTTAATAACCGAGAAATCACCCATGGCCAGCCAGCGCATGGTTCCAACAAGCAAAATAGAGGAAAAGAGCATATACTGTTCTGACAAATAAATAGAGGAAAAGAGCAGGCTCTGATTAATGTTGTCAATGATTTCCTTTTACAGTATATGTTTGACTAAGTTTTCTCATATCAAAGAAAACTAGTGGAAACCTCTTCGCATCCACCATTCTGAGGTTTGTACAAGATAAATTCTCGATACTTGAGATCATTAGCAATGTTATGATACTCCACAATCTGCCCGCACAACCATATGCAAAAGTTTTCTGGGATTTGCAAGTACAAGATAGATATATAAGCCTGTTAGAAGAGAATACAAAAGAGTTAGAAATTAGGGATCTCCTTGAATAAAGAAACTTCAAGTGCATCTTGTTCAATAAAGAACTCACTCGGAGTGAATATCGAAGAGTGTTGGCAAGATGCAGGTCACTTACTGACATGCGGGAGAAACTTTTACCACTTTCTGCATCACAAGAGATACGAATATCCTGCTTATTGTAATAGAAGTAGTCCTATTATGTTAAGTAACAGTGCAAGAAATTCCAAATTGGGAAATTAAATTAGAAAAAGAAATCAAACCTCAGGATCTGACTGAAAGTCGAGCTCCATTTTGCCTTCATTATTTAGCCACAAATTGTAGATTATGATCCTCGTGCCATGATCACCAATGTCATCAAACTGTTACGGGAAAAGAATGGTTGGTTAAAAAAGGGTAATATCAACATTAGTAACACAAAGAAAAGAAACAAATAGACGTAATTCAGGATATTAAGGATCCAGCACGATTTTTGCCACAAAATTAAAAATATTTCCAAGTTATGCAAGAGAGATTCCCTGCTCACATGCCTTCCAGTCCCATGCATTGTCCTTTAGCATTCAGATAGAAAAATTTCTAGAACGATAACAGTATGTAGCAACATCGTCAGAATATAGAAAATACAATGTTTCATCTAATCAAGACAGGTCCAGCCTACCAGGAAACTGTGGCATGGTAAAAAACCCTCCAACACCTTGAGAAAAAGGGGAAAATGGCTAATAAATCTAAGACAGCTGGTCGATGGATCAGATAAGTATTTAAAAATTCATTCTGATGAGGTGCTTAGAGATGAAGAAAGTCCATAAATAGAATAGTGAAGTAACTCGCCCTAGGCAACTATCAGTGCGAACAGCTTAAAATAGACTTAGAATTCTGAGTGTCAAACCACCATGACATCCTGGATCCAAATGTAGAAGAACCAGAACACATTTTCATCAATGACAAGAAAGCACATGTTTAGATGTTCCAACTCATGCACCAGATGTTCCCCTAGTCACATGCCCTCACATTCCCACATACCTTAGCTCTCTCTTACATGTCAAATCACACTCCAACATAGCCAAAACACCATCAGCATAACTATAATTAATTACACGATTTGTTAATGCAAGTATGTATAACACAAGATAAATCTGAACTTTTACGAAGTATTAACGGCATATGGATGAGAACCAACTTGCTTTTCTTTCAGAACTAAACAATTAGTCAATCATGTTTTACTGTCAAATAAGCAATGATCAAAATGCAAATTGCTACAGAGTTACTGCCACGAGCAGAGTAAGAAACAAAAACAGATGGGATGCCATCACATTACAGATGAAGAACAAGTGAGATAGCAATGGAACTCAAAAGAAATTCCCGTGACTAAAATTGTAAACGGGACTTTCTCTAATATTTGAAAATAAAATACTACTACCTCCATCCTAATTTATGTGATGTACTTTGACTGCGCACCGGAGTTTAAGAAATAGGAAGACTCTTGAAACTTGTGGTGTGAAACAATCATAGATGTTTGTGTGGTTATAAATCATCTCATTAAGGGTGAAATGAGTATTTAAAAGTTAAATTGTTACTAAATATAGGAAATGTCATTCTTTTTGGGACTGATTAAAAAAAACATGTCACATAAATTGGGACAGAGGGAGTACTTATTACAAAAGAGTCCAATTAGTTTGGCTAATTAAGAATTCCAGCCAACGCCACCTAAAGTGGAAGTAGCAGGTGCCCCGTGAAATTAGTGGAGGTGCGTGCAAGCTAAGCCCGGACATCACTGTTATTGTTAAAATTTTAAAAAAAGAATCCCAGCAAACATCAGAATCAAACTGCACATAAATTAAAAGGATAATGAAAGAAAATACCATCTAATTCATGATAACTATTTCATGTGAAATGGAATTCACAAAATTATGGAATGTTCCATTCATCATTTTAGCTGTCTCTCTTTTTATGATAGGTAGGATGACATAGATATCATGCGTGCACGAAATAGGGTGTCAGCACAGTAATAAAAAAGAATACACAGACATACAGAGGCTCGAGAAGTGATGAATAAACTATACAGCTCTAATCTGATCCAGAGTGTTAGGACAACATAAGTCCGCAACAGATTTTTAGCTCCTCCAGATTGTCCATATGTTTGAAATACAGCTGGCAATGCCTAGTACATATGTTCAGTTGGGTCTTCAGGAGGAAAAGAAGCGCAGAGCATGAGATTGTAGCACTTTTTGTTATTTTATGGGTACTCTGGACGGAAAGGATCAGGAGAGTTTTTGAAGGTTCTATTTTTGTATTTTAATATAAGCTTTTAACTATTCTCTTTCTATACTCGTTATTTAGTGTTTGAAGGTTTAGAAAATGATTTTCCGCAAATGACGGCATGTCACCTCATCTGTCTTTTTTTTATAGTTAATTGTTGGAGCATTCATGAGTTTCCTGCTAGTATAAATGAACACGCATTATTTGTAGAGAACCACATCTGTGTAGGTTCTTCTATTTTGTGTACCACTTGTATCCCGAGAATTTTCCACTACATTACTATACTAATTCATAAAAGAAGAAAAAAAAGCAACAATTTTTCAGATAGCTATACTACCAAAGAGAGTGTAAATACTTTGAATTAGGTAATGCTCGTCTGGGTTCCCTTGAAATTTTCTCTTTGTCCTCTCTCCAGATATACTAGAATAAACAAGTTGGTACAAGATACCACAACTTCTTGATCCTCCTCCTCGTATAGAAATCCTAGAACGACAAGGATTCCTCAATCCACCAAGCCATCGTCCAGCTAAGTCCATTGACAGTGCAACAGAGTTGTCGGCTTCCGCCTTGTTGCTGATATTACAAGATTATAAGGGGCATTTCACTTACCTCCTTTTGAGCATATTTCGTGTTCTATTAATGATCACAAAACACTAATGTAGGAAATTAACTTAATAAATTTTGGTAGAGATGTGCACCGAATATAAACTTTTATAAAGCAGTAAAGCCCAACTCACCTATAAAATTAAGACTGATCAAGTAAACTAATATTTAAAAGGAGAAAAACTTCTAGCAATCTAGGAATTGTGATTGATTGGTACTAGGCGTTAAGAAACCAATTGAAGACAATTCTGGGTGTGTATGCTAACAACTGTCAATAAAGTCGATCTGCCAGCAAATACAAAATTGAACACAAGATCGAGCCTAGTATATTATTGTCGATCACTAGAATAGAAAATAATTCTGATTTGGGCTGCAAAATTAAGTATCATGCGAAACATCAGTTTTCTTTTTCATTTTTGGGGGATAAGAGGCAAATTTGATGCAGGTTTAGACTCACTTGCTTAAGAAGCTCTTCCTCTGTTGAAAATGGAGACCACTGCAACAACAACGAGAGATTGTTCACAAAATGTTGTTCACTGCAGATTGAGGTCCATTTGCTAATTGTTGACATGAACTCATATTCAATCTGTATCATATGAACAAATAAGTTAAAATATGAAAACAATTAAGGACAAGAGAGGGACGGAATGTTGGATGGTTAGAATAATTTGCCCCCTGAACTTTGAAAACCTCTCCCTATACAATATTGACTGGCAATTGACTAGCCACTAAAGAGTTCTTCAACTTCCAACATTCTACAATCATTTTTCACCTCAACTTTCATCAAATCTCAAATTACTCGCAACAAATTTTGATTTCACCCAATTTGATTCTAAATGCTGACCTAATTGTTTGAACTTCTATTCTCTGTTTTTCCACCTCAATGCTCATGTTGTCGGAGGCGTACTGAGAACTTAAAAAAGAAAGGGATTGTCTTGAGAAAAAAAGGCATTGAACGGGATTGTAAGAATAAATGAATGAATGCTGTAGATCAAATAACTGATCCAACTACGTGTAGATTACACAGAATGCTTAGAAATGCAAATGAAAAGGCTCACCATAGGAATCACTATTCTGTCAAGGCCTGATCGTGTCAAAAATGTAAAAGAGAGAAGACCGACGCTTTGTGCCAATTTCCTGCTCACAGTAGCAATGTAAAGAGATTAAAGGATTAATGTTCAAAAGAACAACTATAGTCAGAAAATTGTTGGACCAAAAAGATGCTGCTTTCATTCACCATTAGAATGAATATATGTAGTACCTTATTTAAACTGACCATTCAGGAAATAGAAAAGAAAAATGAGACCATGTTCCAAAGGAGGAATAGCCTAAGGTAGAGTCCTTAGATCTTCAAAGGAAAAGAAGAAAAGAGCAGTCCTTTCTGCTTTTTACATGCTACTAGTCCCAAGAAGAGATATTTACTCCCTCCATCTCAATTCTTCCTTTTCTGGATCCATGTTCCAAAGGAGGAAGGTAGAGGGGCATCCCTTAGATCTTCAAAGGCAAAGAAGAAAAGAGCAGTCATTTCTGATTTTTACATGCTATTAGTTCCAAGAAAAGATATTTACTCCCTCCATCTCAAAAAGAAAATTTGAGATGGAGGGAGGAAATATCTCTTCTGGGACTAGTGCATCTCAAATTGAACATTCACCTTGTTTAATAAAAAAAATTTCTTTCCTGTGTTGAGAGGATAAAAAAAACCTCACTTTGACAGTGAAACTCTTTTCCTCTTCTACTTCATAAATGCAAAAAAATATTCTAAGAGAACAGAAAAATAG
>JACEIK010000668.1:191222-217376 GCA_018107945.1 Datura stramonium
TTCTAAAAGCAAGGTTTGACTCATTGTTCAACTTTTATCATAAATGTTATGTTTCAGCTTTGAGTCATTCGAGTCAGTCATGATGTTATAAAGCTATGCACGGTCATGTCATGATAAAATTTCGATTTCAAAATGAATGCAAGTAGCCCTTCTTCTCAGACTTGAAATAATATGATATGTTACGAAATGTTTTAAATGATTTATTTTACTTAAGCGGTTGTACTTACCTTGCATACTCGGTACATTCCACGTACTGATCGTATACTTTTTATGATGTATCGTTTCATGATACAGGACCCGGCTCACAGCTTCAGCCCCGCTCTTAGACAGCTTTCCAGAGTTAGTATCTGCTCGGATTGGTAAGTCATCATTCTTCGAGGACTAGACTATCATTTTCCTTATGTATTTCTAGTTTCAGTATTGTTGAGTTAGTTGGGGTCCTGCACCATCAACTCGTCCAGACAAGAGGCTTTTAAGACTTATGTATGTGTTAGCTTTGAATGTATTTATGATGTTATGTTGAATTAGACTTCCGCTGAGTTATATTGATGATTTATTCAGTTTATCGAATGGGTTAGATGTATGCTTATGCCATGGGTTGACTTGGGGTCTCTCGGGGTCCCTTGTCCCGTGTCTACGGTCCGGGCCTCCATTCGGGTTGTGACATATGCAGGCCGACAAGACCACCATGTTGTCTAGTTATAACAGAATGAAAACAACCAGTCATAATCATACTATGGCCGACAAGGCTGCTAAATAATAGCTAAACTAGGCCCCACACGGCCAACAACAACAACTATCAACTGAGAAACTATAGTCTACAAGCCTCTAAGAGTGGAATAATGGTCGGGACAGGGCCCCAACCTACCCAAAAGTTATATAACAAAAGAACAAACCTTCTCTAACTATCAACTCCGGGGAAAAGGCGCTGACGGAACTACGGACTCTGGCTGGCAACTAGGAAGGTCCTGAACCGTGTCTATCTGCACCTGCAGGCAAGTAATGCAATGCCCCAAAGATGGGCATCAGTACAATATGTACCGAATATGTAAGGCACTAATGAAAATGACTGAATAATATTGATATTAGAATTTAAAATGATCAATAGAAAGGATAAGAGGTATAACCTGAATAGCCTCACAACCTACTGAATAACTAACAATAAGTAATGCAAACAAGAACCTTACCTGGCCCCCATAAGCCTGGAAGGTACAACCAGCACAGAATTACCCTCCTGGAGCCCCCATAAGCCCTGGCGAGCACACTCCAATCTATATACCTCTAGCATGGTTAATATGAATCAACGGGTAGCTATAACCAACCTACCTGGCCTCTGGGTCTGCAACTGAGCCAGCTGGGCTCCTGTAACTGCACCCTTGGCACACAAGGCTCGACAGAGGGTCAATGATGCCGATACAACATAAAAATAAAAGCCCATTTGTAGAAGGACTATAATATGGCCCTTGGGCCTGAATATAGTCCCGTCGGACAACATATAGCTCCTTGGAGCGATCCATATAGCACCGTAGGCGATGACACAACTAGTAACCCTAAGGTTGGTCGACGGAAAGCTGTTAAGGTAGGGTCAGTCCTAACCGAAATCGTAAGCGCTAATCTCAAACTAATGGAAGCAGTTAATCACGACATACATGCTTCTGGCTTTCTTACAAGGATATAAGTTGTATTACTATACGACATGAATAACTTGCCGAAGAGATTAGCCTTAACATATCTCGAATGTCGATTCTTGCTTAACTGATTAGTTTTAACCTGTAACCGACGGTTCCATTCAACTACAACCCTTATGCTGAAAGAATAGGGCTATTTTCAATACTAAAGAAGCCTATTCCCTTTGTTGTGTGACCTTCAGAATTTTTGATTCAAAAGATAGTTTGAAGCACTTTGAGATTTAAGAATGAAGGTTCTACCGAAGTATAAAAAGTTAAGGGAGAGGAAAGAAAGAAAAAAATGCAGATGTCAAGATGAGAAAATAGGAAAGAGGGGTGCCCATACAAAATAATATGTGTACTTGCTGCTAGAACATTAATAAAAGATTTTTAAGGGTTAATTATTCTTGTTGAACTTATAAGCAGAAACGAACAGTCAAGTAGTATAAAGAGGGGCATGAGAAAAGAAAAGGGGATTAGTGAAAGAAAGGGTGAGCAGTGACAAGAAAAAGAGGTGAACAAAGAATATGAAATGAAAATGTCTTAAAGTGCTTAGGATTGGTAACCACTATGAAAGAAAATCATTCTTACCCGTCCCTTAGCCGACATTACAACCAGAAAAAGTTCTTATAATCTTACTTTTTTTGAAGTGATTAAGTAATCTAACTGTACATGAGAGGCAAGCCTATGGTATGTTGCATGTATATGAAACGTCATCTGTGAGAGTGAGTGTGCCTTGATTACTATGTTCCAAGTTTTGATTGATAACATGAGGGAAGGAACATCACTAAATAAGTGAGGGCATAAGTTGATTAGAATCGATGTATGTGCTGCATTCTTCATACTTAATCATGTTGGCCCTATTTTGAAAAAGATGAGTCAGTTATAGAAGGTATGTAGTTTCGAATGTGAAGAACTTCTTTGTGTATGTGTTGTGGATTGGTTATGAATTGATGAACCACTTAGTCATGTGTTCTGTTCTAGTTGCTTGAGTGAGAGTTGATATAAGTGACAAATGGTGTGAAAAAGAAGTGTTTGTTGCATATAAGTAAAGATTGTTCGAGGAAGAACAATAGTTTAAGTGTGGGGTGATGATATTAGGCATATTCTTATGCCCATTTGCCATACTTTTACCCATCTTTTACCTTGTTTTGAAATGTTTGTCCTTATGAAATACATGATTTCATGAATGTATGTGTTAAATGAGCTAACAAGTGTTTTTAGATGGTTTTAGCAAGTAACATATGGAAAAAGACTCAAAAATGGTCCAAGGTGTGAAGAAAGAAGAATCCGAGAAAATTTGGCCTGGTGAGATAGTTGATGTGGTGCGCCAGCCACCAAACTTCAGAGAAAATTATGCTTAGGTTGGTGCTATGGCTGGCGCGGCGTGCCAGAGCTCGAACTTCAAAAGAATTTTTTATCAACACCTTGGCGAATTGAGTGGCGCGACGCGCTATAAAGGTTCCAGACTTGGAAAAATTTTCTAACACGCTAGTGCATTGGCAGAAGCTGCGCGCCAGGTCTCAGATTTGCAGAATTTTGACTAACACCTTAGAGAGACGGCTGGTGCGACACGCCAGAGACCGAACTTCAGAAGAAATTTAAGCCAAGTGTGGCGAGATGAGTGGTGCGGCGCGCCAAGACCTGTCCGGAACGGATTTTCTAAGTCTAAAAGCTGAACTACTTGAGGAAAAAAGAATCATTTGTTACCTAGATTATAAATACCTAGTCTAGGAAATTTGTTAGGCATCTTTTAGCAAATTAACCGATTGTATGCAGTTTTTTTGGGGAGAAACTAGAAGTTCACTTTCTTCTAGGTTTTTCTTCTTTACTTTATCTTTTCTAATTTAAATGATGAATTCTTGGGTTTTACACTTGAATATGAGAGGCTAAACTCCTGTTCTGGGGTTTTGGCCATGATTGATGGTTGTAGTTTGAATATTCGTTTATACTAAACTTTCAATTCTTCTTTTCAAGATTGTTTATGCTTACTTGATTTCATGCTTATTCGTTAAACTGATCACTTTTCGAATATTATCTGTTGGCTCGTTGGTTGAACTCGAGAGAGGAAACTAATAAGGGTTAAAAGGAAATATAAAATAGGTTTCAATTATCTTGTTCAATAGTTCAAGAGTTGAATTCATTGTTGAGGATAAGGATATACCCTGCAATCCTATTTAGTTGAACCAAGTAGCTTCAACCGTCGACTCATGTTTCTCCTACAACCATAGGGATATAGGTGTTAGGGTTCATGAAATAGTTTTTGGCTATTGGGGAGAATAGTTGAGAAGTGAGTTCATACCTAGCAACTAGCAATCTTAGAAGAATGTTGTCTAGCGTACTCTCCTAAAACTCAACCTAAAAGCAAAAATTCCAAAACCCTGGATTTCTCTCATCATTTAAATTACAAAATATTTTTGCAAACGAATTTAGTACTTAATTTAATTTACATTTCAAGCTTAATAGAATAATCCAAAAATCATTTTCCCCATTTTACTTGTGTTTTCTGAATAGTGAAATAAAGGTTCAAAACTTAAGCAATTAATCTATCAAGTCTCTGTAGGTACGATATCGAGACTTCATCGTTCTATATTACTTGACGACCATGTGCGCTTGCACGCGCTTGAAGACATCACGCACCAACACAACCACACAAGAACAAATAAGGATATTTCAAATGATTATGACCACACAACAATTACCAATACTTACATGAGTTCACCAACCCACCATCAACACTTACAGCCATACTCGACATCCGAGCTACACAACCAGCCATAACCCCCGACTCCACATAACAGGACAACATAGCCAATAAGAGGTCAATAAAACATTACGGATAGCCACAAAAGCACGATAATACAACATATTGGGATTTAACGAAAAATATGCCGAAAAGGGAAAGAACAAGTCTTAACATAACTTATAGATGATTATATGGAGTTAAAATTCTCTCTATGCGAACCACAATGATTATGCCTAGCAACAACTCACTACACCACCCGACACGAAAAAACAACTTAATCGGCAAGAAAATAACATACAAGAATAATATTGTTAAAAAATCTACGAAATTAACTTCTAAAACTCTAAAACGAGAATCAAGCCATAATCGAGAGCTCATACCTTCAATATATAGATGAAATACTAAGGAAGAAAGAGTAGCAACAACCATCCTTCTCAAAACAGCTACCAACAAACTCAACACGACGAAAGCTAACATGAACTAAACGGGAGATTTAATGTTCTAACCTCGAATTTAAGTTTGGATAGTCAATTCCACTTCAAATCAGCAAGATCTTATGATATCATAGAGAGAATTGGGGGTTTCACCGCTTGAAAAATCTGGAAAATGACCAAGAGTCGACCAAACACATATATACACATATATATAGGACCTGCCTGATTGCACTACCGCAATGCAGGCCGTTTAGCGTGGCACGTCGCGGTAAATCAAAATTCTGGTTTTTCAGGTTTTCATCCAACATTAGACACTTCGCATGAGACTTCAACGTCCAACCTTCCCTCGATGTACAACGCGCAACAATAAAACTAGATTTGTACGTCTGAAATCTAACGATTAAATTAATCTAAAAGCACGGGTGTTACATTATCGATTTTTCAGAAAATTCATTAAGAAGAAACTAAACAGACTTATGATACTCTAAGGCAAATTTGAGTGATTTTTTTGTTATAAAAGGAAATTTTTTTATAACTTTATGTAGCACTTAGGAAAACTCGAATCATTTTTTTATTATAAAAGATAGTTCAATGACTTTCCGTTATACTCAAGTAAAATTAAGAGAATTTTTTGTTTCAAAAATAGCTCAGTGAGTTTGGTGCAATAGAATAAAAGTTGAGTAACCATTCCTAGTTACCCCGATAATTTTCATATTTCTTGTTTTACTTTCTATTTTGGGTTCCAACAAAGCATTATTAAATCATGAAAAACTACCATACTATTACTGCTGACTAAATATTACATTACAATTTCATTTTCGTCTGTTCTTTCAACCAATTTGTTGTCACCTGCCCTTCCTTTGTACTTGTACCATTTTGCACACACGAGAAAATAACCCAAATTCAGAATCTCTAGTGCTGCAACGAGGTAATAAAAATAGTCTAATTTCCCCTTGTTAAGGTCCTCAGCCAACCAACTTGATGTTTTATGAACAACTGATGCCAAGAAACTGCTCAAATAACTCGACCCTGCCATCCCAACAAAGAAGATAGATGCCGCTATGCTCCTCATGTTTTCAGGGCATTGTTTGTAGAAGAACTCGTTCTCGCTGATTAATGTAAATGCCTCGGAAAGACCTGTATTCAGTTAAGAGTATTTGAAGTATGTTAAAGTCAAATATAGTATTTGAGCATTGGAATTGCGTATCAGCATGAATTTCACTTGGAAAAGTATTAAATGTTCGTTCTTAATTAATGAAAACATTCTTAGCAGACGCTTTCATCATTGTTTTTCTTTTATAAATATGAGAATTTCACATCTATGAAATATGAATGCCTCCGATTGTCCACTGGTGCATGATGTATAAAAATTTGTGAATGAAAACTGTTGCTACTATTTAACATTACTCCTTAAACTAGTTATTGAACTTAGAATTCTCTATTTCAAGTTGAAGTTGAAATGATGAACAAAATTGTAAAACAAACATTGATTTTCAAACACTTACCTGATAATGCCATCTGAGGTATTAGCCATAGTCCTGACATGGATGAAATTGCACCTTTCCCCTGAGTCATTTGTACCAATGGCCTAGTCATTGCCAGGGTCCTTCTCTTGTCTTCAACAATCCCTGATATGATCATTGTTACGATCGACAGAAATATCCCAATTCCCATTTTCTGGAGAAGGGTGATTCCGTCTTCTTTTTCTGTGAATTTCCGAAGCCATGGAAGTAAAACGCGATCATATACAGGTAACCAAATCGTTATGCTGAGCATGGAAATGACTATGAAAGAAGCTGGTGGGATGTGGAAATTGATGTGGCCTAGAAGATTGTTACTTTGTAAGGCTTGAAAGATAACATAATTTTGTGATTGAACAACAGAGACATAATAGATAGTTCCAGCAACCCATATTGGGATTACTCTCAGTAAGCATTTCACTTCTTCCACTTGTTGAATGCTGCAAAGCCTCCATGGATTGACTGCTGATCCATCTGATGAGTTTATCTGATCTTCTGAAGTTTTTACAGCTGCTTTACTCAAGAATCTGAAATCATGAGCTGGTTTAGTTAGTCAATAATTTATCTTGACTTCGCGACCAACTATGAGGATAATTACACAATCTTTACTCACTATAACAATATAGATTAATTTCATTTGTGTTTTCTGAACAATTCACAGTTAAGGGTAAAAAAGATTTTTGTGATTTTACTGTTACAGAGGGTTGAGTTCAGTAACCATATGTAAAATTAACTCGTAAGGTATGATACTGGCAAGAGGAGTTACCTAAATTGATCAGTATAAGGAAGCATAGAATTCAAGGAATTGGAAGGCACATAATTGAATAGGGAGAAGCATGGTTGTTGTGGAAGCTGCAAGTGTCTTTTCTTGAATGCAGCCACTAAGACCTGTGCCACACTTGACAAAGGGCTTCCTTTTGGCACAAATCTGACATAAAGTTTAGTGCCCACAAAGAAAAGTGCACAAGAAAGGAACATAGTAATTGTTGGGATGGCTAATCCGAGGGACCAGCTGATATTTGATTGAACATACACAATGACAGTCAATGAGACCATCACAGCAAACGTACGAGTGAAATAGTACCAGTTGAAGAAACTACTGATTCCTCTTCTTCCAGATTCAGTGTTGGGATCAAATTGATCAGCCCCAAATGCTAAACTACAAGGCCTTATGCCAGAAGCACCGATTACTAGCAATCCAAAGCCTCCTAGTAAAAATGTCATTTGTCCTGTTTTTGGACCAACACATATTGGTGCAGTTTCTTGATTTCCACATTCAGGTGGATGAAGCTTTGAGACTGCTGCTGTTAAAGTCAGAACTAGCATCCCCTGTAAATTATCAAATTGGAAACAGAGATAAGATCTGGTAATTACAAGGACTTTTAAACAATAGTTAAGTTAATGTGTATTTAGTACGACGGAAGTCATTTTCTATACAATTTTTTGTCTTCTTTTCATGTTGTGTGATAAGGAGATTATACCAAGAAAGAAGACAAATATTCCAGCAGAACACTTTCTGATTCGATTTGCTAAAAGTGTTATTACTAATCCTTGATATATATTTTTCCTATGATCAATATTTTCCTTAAAAAAATGACTTCTGTCGTACCAAACAACTCTTAATCTCTTTTTATTTTCTTTTTTCAATATGAGTAAATATCTCTTGTACCAAGAAGGAAGACACAGAAGCAAATCCAAGGATCTTGTAACGGCCAAAGTAAGTATCAGAAAGGAAAGCTCCAAGCAAGGTGCCAAAGTTGCAAGTGCCATTGAAGATGTTGACAATATTAGTAGCTGTTATGGTCTTCAAATGAAATATACTTGTCAGATAAACCAACAGATTTGATGAGCTTCCAATTGTTCCCAGCTTCTCAAATGTCTCATTCCCTGCAGTTTAGCATACAACAAGTTGGAGTCGCCTATATGAATTCCCACTTTCATTTAAGCTCATTTCGTATCATCGTCGTACTAAACAATTTAGCATACATCAAAAAGTATAAAATAGTGTCAAGGAAAATAGGAACAACAATAAGCAGTTCTTTTGATTTCATCTTATACACAAAAATTAAAATACCTATGACAAAGGGCATTGCTCTGATTCCTCTGTATTTGATTTCATCTTTAGTTGATTCTTTGTCAGTTTCCTCCATGACTGCTGGCAATGTTGTGGTTCTTCTGTTATTTTTTCAGTAGATATTACTAAGGTTAAGGCAATAGATGAGATGGTTATATAAGAGGGAGAGTGTACATTTATTAATTCAATCTTATTCTTTTCTCTTTTTTTTTTCTTTCACCTAGTGTCCAGTATATGCACTAATTCTGGCTAATTCGAATTGTGTGTTATAGGACCAGTATAGTAACAACACTTATAATAGAATTTTTTCCATATCCAGAATCGAATCCAAAACTTCTGGTCACCCACCACAATTCATATTGGTTATCTTATTCTTTTCTCACTCATGATGTTTACCAATTATAGAATAAGTCTGAACTTTTTCCTCAATGCACTATATGTGGAAAGAAATTTGGGAAACTATTTTTATACTGTTGGGACGTGGAGAGGGGGAAACCACCTTAGTGGAATCATTATATTGTGTCTAAAATTCAAAGATATCAAAAAAATTATATTGCACGTAAATTAATTAAATTCATTCAACTTCAGACTAACTATAGATTTACATACATGTTTTGCTTCCAAAAGTAAAATAGTCATTGTTCAAGAAATTAATTACAAGGACCTTTTTTATTTATTTTTGAATAGTATTGAAGTGGGGTTAAATCAAATCATTCGTTGGCATCCATTAATTTGAAAAGCCATTGCTGTTGGAAAATGAGTTGTTGCTCACAACAATCCATCCCAATATTATTGTGAACTAGAATGATTGTAGAAATGTACCCAACAACTATCTAGTTTACCAGCATGATCGAAATATATATTGCATATACACTTGCTATATATGTTGTGTATAGATATGTATATACATGTATAGTGTATGTATATTATGTGTATACTCAGTCGATACATTGCACACATATTTTGCAAACTAAATAGGCCAAAAACATTGGATTGTAATTTTTTCATGATTTTTATATGTTCGGCAATCAAAATATGATCATTTGCACAAATGCTCTTATTTTGGGGTGGTGATTTTAATTTTTACTCTTCAAATTCATGGTATTTAAGTTTTGCCTTTCGACACTTTAAGTAATAACAAAATGGTCAAAAATGCTCCAAACAACAAATAAAAAAAATAAATAATAATAATAATAATAATAATTCGCAAGGCATAGGTTCAGCCCCAATGTAAAAGAAATTTATGCCCAGGGCATAAGTGTAGTTGCACATGTTATACCAAAAGGCAAAAAAAAAAAATTAAGCTCAAGACACGAATTATGTCTTCAGTGGCACAAGTTATGCCTTAAGAAAAACGTTATGCCCCAACGCATAAGTGCAATGACACAAGTTAAGCCTTAAGGCAAAAGTAATTAAGCTCAAGCCACAAGTTATGCCTTACGGTATCAGTTCAATATGGCACAAGTTAATGTCATAGGACATAAGTTCAGTGGAAGAAGTTATGTCTCAGGGTACAGGTTCACTAAAAATCTTGTCTTGTGATTTGTAAATCAAGAACTTATGTCTCAAGACATACTTTCTCTAAAAAGTTCAGGCTTACAAGATTAGGTCATAATTACAGACAAAAAAATTAAAGACCACATATTTGAGAGACAAAAATTAAAGATCTCCCCAAAATAGGGATAGTCCGTAAAAAACTTGATCAAAATAAAGTGAATTTAAAAGAAATACAACCAACTATCATAATTGTATTATAAAATATGAGCAATATATAAAAAATAAAAAATATAAACTAGAAATATAGAGAGAGTTAAAATATAGAAATCATCTTATTGAAATATCTTTAAGTGCGTGTCATAATACAAATATCATCCATGAATTACAATGGCTAAGCTTAATATTAATTAGGTACATGTACAACAAATCCATCACTTTCAGAATCAAGCCTAATAGGAACCTTTTGATCTTCATCATCGAAATTGTACTATAGGGCACTGCACTTGTATACTTTCTTCTTCTCTGCCATTCACATTAGATTACAGAAGTTGGATAGATTTGTTGTTCCAACCCTACATGTACATACCCCTTTTGGTTATTAATATAACACATTGAGGTCCAAGCCAAACCTCTCTGCTCCTACCATAATGGTGACATACAGGGAAAAGTAGGGAACTAATAACAAAGTAACAGTATCAAGCAAGAAATCTTGCCATCTTTTTCCTTCAGATGTGCACAAAATACATTTATGCAAGTATCAAACTTCTGTATGTGCTATTCTGTTAAAGCAATTCCTTTTCTCTTAGGAATCGTTAATTTTTTCAAGAACTTCCAATGGCAGACTGCTAACGGTGAGATTAGATCGAGCTGACTAGCTAACCTCACAAACGCGGTATATTGACAGGGACAAAAATATTTTTCTTTTCATAGCACTTTATGCATGGTACATGAACAAGCTGCTTCCAACAGAGCAAGCGATCAAATTCTGCTTTGGATGCCAAGCCAAATGCAGCAACTTGGACTTCAGGTTACAGGAAACCTCATTTTCTGAGCTGAGATCTTGTCCTGAAATTGTCAACAAAAAGAGATGTAAATAAAGATGAAAACTAAGTCTGGAATATGCCAGGTTACAAAGCCAGGGGGGTTGAATCTGCCACAGTTTGATGAATTATGGGCCCTGCAACAAGCAAATGCATAATCGTTACTAACTACCTTGGCGATAAAATCCTCGTGCCAAGTTGCTCAATGATGACCTTCGAGGCCTTGAAGTAGTTTGAGAGGCTGGTTTTCTACAAATCAAGGTGTAATGAAGGGTCAATTCAAGAACAAAAGAGAGACAATAGAAGATCATCTTTAGTACAAGGGTTACCTATTTGGATCCTTTTTGACTTCCAGTGTGATGCCGTCTTCTTTCCCAGTTCCACACGAAAATACACGAAGACGATTGCTAAATCAACAAAAGATTACCATAATTCATCATATGTACAGAATATCAACAAAATGAAAGTACACAGTTAGACAACAACCCATAGAACTATTCATATGTTGGCATAGGTTAGAACTGTCATTGAAGGATAAACCTGTAAGATCCAGTTGCAAATTGAAGTCCGTCTCCATTAAGGCAGCAGTCAAACTTATCGAAGATGGCATCATTTGTATACAACTTAGGCAGCTGCCACACAACACGTATAAGGTCACAACAAAATAAGAAAATGCTATCAATCTATTTGATTATGTAGCATTTTCACACATTACACCATATCACTAACTGTTTATATCTCAGCAAACCTCTGAGAAAAATTTGTGGTGAAGACCCTCATACCTTAGGCCGGAGGTGTTCATGAATCTTATATGTTGCAACTGGGGAAGTCTCCATGTGAGTGTCCCACAGCTATCAAATTGTAAGCAAATAAGACATAGTTACAGATCCATCTTATGACAGCGAATGTAAAACGAAAATAGAAGGCAATGAGCAGTGGAAATATGAACCAGACGAAGTTTCAGCTCATTTGCCATGTCATCAAGATTAAGAACAAAGAAAATTCCACTAATCTGTGACAGTGGCATAGCCACATATATTAGAGGGTGGCCAATCGAACACCTTTCATCGAAAAGTTATACTCTATATATATATAGAGAAAATTATATGAAGTATATAGATTAAAATTTCCTTTTTATACGTATATATTAAATTTTGAACACTCTTAACAAAATTTCTAGCTTCTTCAATGATAAGAGATGAAGGAATCAAAACGAGGTGGCAGTTAAAAAGCCAAAAAAGGAAAACAGAAAAGGAAAAGCACAAGACAACAAGCTGAAAACACTTTTAAGGACCCAAAAGGTGAATTAAGGAAAATGTTGGACCCACAGAATTCCCCAGAATAAACAGTGCAGGATGCACCTAATAGAGGAGTGAAAGATGTGCGAGAAGCACATATTAATACTAACTCTATCCTGAAAATCAACCGGTTTAGTTCTTGAGTATTAAATTGAAAATTTATATTCAGAATTCATTTCTTTGATGAATGTAACTAAAGACTAGTAAATGCAAAGGAAATATAGTTAACGAACTAAAGTTCCGCGTACATATACAGTAAAAGGATTATCGAAATTGAGAAGACCTTCAGAGTCATGTAATCGCGACTTAAAATATGCCTTCCATCCATTGCATACTTCATGTCAGATATAGAAGCAATGATCTCAGTGAAAAATGTTTTAGAGCCATGGCTCCTCCCATCTTGCAATCTGTAAAAAGTAGTACCATAAGCCGCGGTTCGTTAGAAGTACTGTAAGCCACGTCAGAGAAGCAGATTAGAAGCCGCACTGTGTCATACAGATGAGAGAAATAAAGTGGAGATAGGTATAAAACTCACATTTTCACATTGTGATCACATAGTGCGGACTTCCTCATGTCAACAAGCCGGATGAATCCCCGCGAACTACTATAAGCCAATAAATTGCAGTGAAATGGATGGAATTCTGCTGATGTAATCATCTCTACATAGAAAATGGTGCAATGGTCATTTTCATCCTTTATCAGGTGGCAGTCTGGTCAAACTTTTGATGCAGAATAGAAGCATATGGTGAAGAAACTAAATTACCTAATGGCATTATTCGATCAATGTCATAAAGTAGATCATCATTTCAAATTTACAGGTCAAGTCCTTTTCAAGGTGAGGACTAAGGGCAGCTTCTGATTCCTTTCAAACATTCATAGAGTTTCTTTCTTTTCTTCTAATTCTATTTTTCTTGCTTGGAGATGATAGGAGCCATTCTCCTTATGTCAGAGGAGAACAAGATGTCAGAATGATGAATGAATGCACTTAAAGAAGAAAAAAGCCTTTTTTGGATGTGGGGGCTTCTTTTTCCCTTTTAATGCCTTTCTAAAGCACTGCTAATGATCCCTTAGATGTCATGTCATTCTTCCTTTGGATTTTCTGCATGCATCTTTGGAATTTAATGATAAACCGAAAGCAACCTTTGAATGCTTGCCTCAAGAAGTGTATAAGTTCTTGAAGTGCTCTGGCATCATATCATTAGCAAGAGTTAACGGGGAGTGGCACCAATGCATGAGATATATCCAGTAGGTTATGGCATATGAAATGCTTCGAGAAGAGATCCAGAATTACCTGTAAGATCTTCCATTTCTTTTGGCTTCATATCAATGATATTGAAACACTGATCTCTGACCTCAAGGTTCCATAAGTTTATCCTAAGGTCATCCCCAGAGAGGAATGTCTCACCATCGCTGTAAAAGTTTTTAAAACCAGAGTATTATCTAATGCCTGACACTTATTCAACCAGTAAACAACTTTCATACTGATGAATTTTTCTGGTACTGATACTTAAAGAAGCATAATCTGATCTGATGGATCAAGCTCGATCAGAGACACAAACAACAAGTGCTGGTCAAATTTCATTTCAAGTGAGCAAGTTTAAAATTCATAATATTTGCAACAACATAAGAATACCTATTGTTTGAGATGGAATTGATGTTGAAATCATGAGCATTTGCATACACTCTTCGGGATCTTGTAGAAGCCACATTCGTGATATCTGCAAGCTAGAAACAGCAGAAGCTGGAATTACAAGCAATGACAGCCTATCAAATGCATATAATTTGGGGAGAATGCAAGAATAATTCAGGTAACAAGTGGAATTATTTACACTCTTCCATCTCATACATGTGATTGTGATATGCTGTTCATTTTGTTAGTCCATTCTGGACTCCAACCATTAGCATGAGATGATTCACTTTGTCCACTCATGTAACTTCTATCAGCTAAGAGAGAATTCTCCGAAGTCACAGATGGATTGATGTCCATTTCTTTAACTTTCTTTACTTTCTGCTCCTTGATCTGCCAGAAACAAATGAAGAAAACAGTAAATTGATATGTACAACTTAGTAAACTCACAGTAGATGGAACTGACAGGTCCATCTAATTTCATCCAGAAAGAGCACCCATCCAGCTTTTTTTCTTAATGCACGGACAAAAATTCCATCTTGGACAGACTCTGAACAGGCAATATAGCTAATATTTGAACTTCAGCACCGAGAAATCCTCCTTTTCCCCTTGTTTTTAGTTTTCGTGTTAGGAGTACGTCAGAAATAGATGAATATTTTAGAAACAGTTCTTAGTTCAGAAAGCCGCATCTAACCAAGCTAAGTATTGCACTAAGAAATACCTTAGAAGATTAAAAAAATGATAGTACCACATGCTATTCTAATTATCAATATTTTGATGATGCAGCAAAAGGCTCCAAGATAGAACCTTTTCTTTGGAGGGGCACCAGACACACACACACACACATATAAAAGACAATCCATTTTGCATGCTCTATTTGTTGAGAAAATGTGGAAATGTAGTAGCAGCTTAAATATAAAAAAGCTCATGTAAACAGTATTTCTCTAATATCATTCTGAAGGAGCTCTTAGCCTGCAAGAGAACAACGAGAGAAACCTGATATTCTTACTATACCCTTTGATATCATAGATATACATTTTTCTTAAATGTGTATGTTCCACAATGATGAGGAAAATTAATAAGATCCAGTTTTCCACTAGAGATGTAAAGAAATTTGAGATTATTCCATAAAACGCAGTTCTTCTTTTTTTCTTTTTCTTTTCACATGATTTCTGCAGACACAGTTATGTAAAGGCAAACAACTGATTTTTCAGGGTACATTGTAGTATCAGATCACATAACATAACAAATAGATAACTTAATCCCCTAAAAGGACTTATCAAACTTCCAGAAACTTATCTTCAATTTGACCATGTCTAAAGATTCATGGATGCCACAGGAATTTCATACCTTCCAAAGTTTTATCGTCCTGTCATTTGCTGTAAGAAGAAATAAAGATCTGTTGAGTTTCGTACACCATCTGATTTTATTAATCCTCTCTTCAATTTCCACACTCTTCAAAGAATCAAACTGAATAAGATGTGACATAATCAGCACCTCTAGTTCATAAAGATCACCAATAGGTGCAAAATTTAAAGCAGCCTTGCGGATGTATATCCCGAGGTAGATAAAATGAATATCTAATCATACCTCGGGTTCATGACTCTGGAATTCCATCTTGTATTTAAATTCAGGATGCTGCCTTTGTGGAAGGTTGAACTGACCAGAGTCACTTCGAGAACTGCACTCAAAAAGATCCTAGAAGACCATAAAGGTAAACAGATTACAAGTGATGCGAAATTTGAATATGACACTGAAGAAAGTACAGAATCTTTTCTGTCTGAATTCATATTTACACAAATGAAATTTCCAAAATTTTTGTCCGCACTTCTTTACCAGCCTGCCGCTGAAAAATCATGACACGTCCACCTTGATCTCCAACAGCCAGATGATCACCATTCTTGTCAAACTCCATTGCAGATAAAATATCACCTAACATAAAATGCTTTTCATGTGTAGGTCATCGAGAAATATAAAGGCAGGAATAAAAGTGACACCAATTTCCTTCTTGTTCCTTGTATAAAGAAGAACTAGACATCTCTTTCCTGTTTTCATTCTTTTATATATGAAATGCAGCAATGTTATAGAAGTATAAAGTGGTGCACCGGCAGTCACGTGCAAAGGTACCAAAAGTTCACAGGCAACCCAATTTTCTTTCTCTGGGTATATGAGAATTTCAAGATAGATCTTTATTAGATGAAGTGTGTGGATGTGGTCCAACATGCTCAAAGAACTGAAAGAATTATTTTCCATTATATAAACAGTATTGGCTTCAGTAACCCATCCTAACTTTCTGTTGTTTAACAATCCTAATACCACCCGCTACCCCCTTCTCATCCAAAGGATGCAAAAGTCCGTGCCAGTTCTTTCCCTTTCCACACATACCATGAGTTAATTTTAATGGATTGGTTTGTGAACAGGGTTGCTCTTTTGACTCTATGCTATTTTTTCTCACATTCTCCGCCAGCTTCTTAACACCAACATAGCAAACAGAAAAGAGTAAACCATAATATCCCTCCTATTGTGAGAGCGTATCAACTTAAGCCCCCAATTGAATTTCCAAGGCAACACCTTACTCAACTCCAAGATTGATCTATACATAATAAAGAAATAAGAACTAGAGTCCCTGATGG
The DNA here is from genome assembly GCA_018107945.1 of Datura stramonium. Classification (NCBI taxonomy): domain Eukaryota; kingdom Viridiplantae; phylum Streptophyta; class Magnoliopsida; order Solanales; family Solanaceae; genus Datura; species Datura stramonium. Next base: position 207,759 of record JACEIK010000668.1, read on the forward strand.
CCGTCTGCCAACAGGTGCCTTCTTCTCAACTACATATTCAAAAAACCTGCTTCTCTTATTTCTTAATCATAAGGAATTGTGTAATACTTAAGAAGCAGGTGGAAAATCCTAAAGGATTTTTTCTGCCAGCATCAACCAGCCTTTCGTCTCAATTGAATAGTGGATTTCCAAATTCAAACAATATCAGCTAAAACGTCACCTGCCAATACTGAGCCTCAATTAACAACTACAACTATTACTATCATTACTGAGCCTCAATCTCAAGCTAGTTGGGATCAGCTAAAATGTCACCTGCATCCCAAACTTCTAAATTATCCCTGTATTATCTTTTGTTAATTAACACGTGTCACTTTATGTGTGGAAACCAAATCAGACAAGTTTAAGCTATTAGGCTTCAAGATTTCATGTATAATTCTACAGCATCTAATTAATGGCAGCAAAATTCCTTCGGGACCCAGACTTGCCATCCATTGTCATTCCGCCACTGAATAGTCTTTCACTTTCTTTCAAGCGGCTCATATTTCTGAAGACAAATATTACACATTTCACTCCAAAGCAGCAGTATGATAGATTGATATACCCCCTCCGGCCTCCCTCCCCACCCCCACAAACAAAAAGAAGAAAAATACAAATCAAATAGTATATTACTGGAATTCGTTCACGAAAACATTTAGTGGTGAATAAAAGTGAAAGAAATTTACAATCTTGAATATCTTCACCGGGAGTTTGTTCACCAAAGACTTGAGAGAAGTTCCATTCAAGAGCGAAAGTCATAGCTCCTCAATACTCCTCAGGCAAGAAACTAAGTACGATTTCTAACAGTCAAAGGTTGAATTTTTGGAGACAAGTAGAAGAAGGGAGAATCTTGAAAATGTGGCTTTTAATTTCTCTTTTGGCTACTGAATTTCAAGTGTATATGGGGGCGTTCCCTTTCTTTTTCTTGTTATTATCCACTCGATGTTTCCCGGGAAAAGAGAGTTTCTGCAATAACTGTTTTTTGTCTTTTTCTATGAGTAACCAAAGTTTCTTCCTGTTCCTGCTAGCTTATTATGTGATGGGTTAACAGCCGTTCCTGTTGGATAATTGGGCTTCACGTTTTAGACGGGGCCAGTCCAATTGAAGAGGGTGGTTTGGTTCCCGAAGTCCAAATTTATACTTTTTTTTTTCTTTTTGTAAGTTTAATCATTTCAAAAATAATTTTCTATACAACTTAATATTCCCTCCGTTTTAAAATAAGTAATATTTTAGTTTTTTTATTTTGTTTCAAAATAAGTGATGTTTTACATAATCAAGAAGACATTAATGGTGTTCTTTCAATTTTACTCTTATTTAAGTGGAGAGAGTTTTACATAATCAAGAAAATATGAAAGAGTTACATCTTTTCAAGATATTTATTAGGGGTAAATGGGTAAAATATATATTTTTCTGTCTGAGAATGAGTAGTTTTCTTAAGGGGTGTATCCAAGCTAAAAGCACCACTTATTTTGAAACGGAGGGAGTATAAAATAAGGAATAGTATACAAAATACCCTATGAAGGTAAACTAATTACCCTAATTTTCTCTTTTTCATACTAATTTCATTAATACTCATTTAGAGCAAACTATTTATCCTAAATGTCCCATTATTTATAGGAGCATTTCTCCTTTTTTTCTCTCTTTTTGTCTTTTCATTTATTATCTTTGTCCTTTCATTTATTTATTTTATTATGAAATAACAAAGGAAGAACAAGAATATTGTAGAGAAAGAATAAAGAGAGAGAATAAATCTTATTTCTCTTGAGGGATTAAAGAATGAAATACAATGAATGGGAAACCCCTATATTTATAGAGATAATTCCTCCTAACTTTTCTCCAAAATACACACATTCACTATAAGACAAATACACACATTCACTACAATAAAAATATCTTTATAGACATTCACTATAATACAAATACATTTATAACACTCTCCTTTGAATGTCTATTTGATAGATAATGTGCCTTGTTAAAACTTTACTAAAAAAATTATGTGGTAAAAAATCTAGTGAAGGAAAAAGAGTACACGTATCTAATAATATGCATTTTGGCTGTCTCATTGAAAACCTTACAAGGAAAACCCAGTGAACCTCGTAAGAAAAAAAAGAGTGCAGCGCGTATTGACTCCCCCTAATGAGAACATCCTTGAATCTTTCCATCCCGATCTTGTGCACCATCTCTTGAAAGTTGCAGTTGGTAGAGATTTGGTGAATAAATCAGCTACATTGTCACTTGAACGGATCTATTGTACGTTGATATCACCATTCTTTTGGAGCTCATGTGTGTAGAAAAGTTTTGGTGAGAAGTGTTTTGTTCTATCTCCTTTTATGAATCCTCTCTTTAGTTGTATTATGCATGTTGCATTATCTTCATATAAATTTAAATAACTTTCCTACATTGCATAACCAATAATCCTTTGACAATATTGGTTAGAAATAATAAACTCACATCAATATTTTCATTCCCTCGTATCTCTACTAATAAACGTGAAATTATATTTTTCTTGCATATTATAAAAATATTATCTCATGGATAGTAATAATNACACTAATTGTACTAAAATACTATACTTTTTACCCATTTTCATGAGATTGAAATTGATCTGTATTTATGTTAAGCGATCTCATAGCTATTGGGGTATTCAATAAAATCACTTTAAAACTTTTTAAATCCTTCGGGATTTTCATATACCCTTCACTATCTATCTAGACATGAAAATAATTTCATTATACGCATGTCAAGTTCTCATGCATTGCCATACTTAAGAGCAACCTCAAAATAATTGCATCCACCACAGAAGGACCTCTCCATATAATATGTCAGAATTTGTGAAAAACCTTTATGTCACAAGGCACAAATCGTACTATTTTATTATTTTATTTATTTCACCATTCGCTCAAGAATTCATTTATACCCCACTAGTATTATACTTGAATTGCGTATTTTTATTTGGCCAATCATTTATCTGTCCACACTATTTAACGGATTTGAATTCTAGATCCTCGTCAATATTTATAATATTGAGCGCTACATTATATCAAAGGTATCGTCGATAATCATTTTGATATCGATCCAATACGACATAACTTATCAAGATCTCTTCATTTTTCATCATTTCAGGTACCTAAACCTTAGCCAAGGTTTTATGAAGTATTATATTGTGGTGCTCATTTTAAAGCACTTGCCTCATTATTCTGACCATCTTGATCATTTGCTCTTCTCCTTCTTCAAGGAGTTTCTATTTATAGAATCGATTGATCTATCGCGCTTCAGGTGTGTCATAGACTTGTCCTTCAAGGACTCTAATTTTCATTAGAGCATTTGCATTTGAATTAAAAAATAGGGTCAGCAAATACATCTGGCAATTGATTTACAAGTGAATTATCTCTTGAACTTTAAGTTCACATTATTTTTTGAGGATCTAGATAATTCATCCTACATGCAATTTTCAGTTGCTAATCATTTTTTCCCCTAATATTAGAAAAACTAACATTTACCCTCAACCTCATTTGGGGACCCATCTTTGTGCGTTGTGGTGGAGCAATTGAATCATATAACACACATTCAAATTTTTAGATGGAATTATTTGGTTCTTGACCCTGAACCATGTTACACCCCATAAGTTCTAACATTTAGACCGCCTATTTGTACGTTGGTTAAGAGTTTTAGAGTATAATACGTATGAGGAAAGGGCCCAGGGGAAGGTCGAACGAGCACGGAGTAGGGACTGCGCGGGAGAAGGTCGAACCAGCTGCCCAAAGGGGCAACGTGGCACAGTCCCTCCCTGGAGCGTTGGGCTCCGTGGCACGACCCAAAATTGGCGCGACAGAGCCCGTGCCACGGATCCCTATCCACCGCCTCAAGTATATATAAGTCTCTCCCTTTGATTTTGAGTTATATTTCAATATATATGCGGGAAGAAGAGAGGAACCATGAGGAAGACAAGTAAAACTCATCCGTTTACACCGCAAAACGCCACCTGAATTCAAATTAACTTCGGGTATTGAAGTTTAGCTGATAGATTAGCGGCCTTGTCGGCCATAGTTTAGCTTAGTACTGGATTTACTTTACAGTCATAACTAGACATCATGGTGGCCTTGTTGGCCTGCATAGGATTCCCTGTTCTTGCTTGTTTCTGGATAGATAGTTTTCTTTTACAGGTGGCTATAAGGCCTTGTCGGCCGGGGGTTGTATTTACAGCCGAGATATAGCCCGTTGTTTTCTTGAATTGAGAAGTAAGTCTGCACCAGGTGTGCACAGCTTAGCTTAGTCAATTCAGATCCCAGTCGGGCACCAGGTGCCAGTCATGCCTCCCAAGGTGGGGTGTGACAAACTTGGTATCAGAGCAGGTCGTATCCCAGTGAGTCTGCAAGCCGTGCTAAGTAGAGTCTTGTCTATGGATGTGTTGTGCACCACATTCTTTAGGCAGGAGGCTGCGAGGCATGATAGGATGGTTACTCTTTATTCTTATCCAGTCGTGCTATAGATCTGTACAGTATAAGGTTGAGTCCCTAAGCTTACCATATTCTTTTATCTACAAAGAAATGGCAGACCCGCAACACCCCACGACTGGTAGGAGATTGGATGTTGCAGTAGGGAAAGGCACTAGCAGGGTGCCTCAGTCAGAGTCAGCCCGATCTGAGGGCGACAGGGAGACTTCATCTCAGTCTCCCCAGCACTCTCCACTACGTTGGGAGCCGCTCGAAGCTGCAAATGTGACGGCACCACCTCCAGCAGTCTCTATATCGGTACCATTGGATCAGGAAGTTAGGAGTGTTGTTGTTATGTTAGCTCAGATAATGGCTGCACAGCATCAGCCAGTGACGCCCATGGTCGCAGAGTCCTCGGGAGGACCTGGTAGTTCGAGGGTCCGGGAGTTTCTCTCACTAAGTCCCCCACAATTCACAAGGACGGACCAGGAGGAGGACCCTCAGGATTTCTTGGATCAGATGCAACGAATTTTTAGGGTAATGCATGCTACACCTACGGAGTCAGTGGAGTTAGCAGTATTTCAGCTATGGGACATCGCAGTACTATGGTACGAGAGTTGGAAGAGGTCCCGAGGGAGAGGTGTTTCCCCTCCGACTTGGCCCAGCTTCTTAGAGGCTTTCTGGACCACTACCTACCACGGGAAATTCGACAGGCCCAGGTTGATCAGTTCCTACATCTAGAGTAGGGGTCGATGATTGTCCAGGAGTATGCTATGAGGTTCGACTCCTTGGCCCGATATGCACCAGGTTTTGTGGATACCATGCCATCCACGGGGCATCGATTTCTTATGGGGCTGAATCCAGAATATGTGAGACATGTATTACGGCCACTCTACGAGAGGACATGGATATTGCCCGCGTTCAGGCTTTTTCTCAAAATATAGAAGGGATCAGACAACGATAACGGGAGATAAGGAGGGCAAATCAGGAGCAGCACCACAGTGCCAGACCTAGTGACATGCAAGCGGAGTCCCAGGGTGGACCCAGGCCACGATTTTCAGGCAGACCACCCAAACCCCCACCCCCACAATAGCAGCAGGGGAGTGGATTTGGTCATCGGGGGCAGTCAGAACCCGGCGATAGTTCACGATTAACAAGTTCACAACAACAGAGAGGAGTGAAGCAGAGTAGATTCATCGTGCCGCTTTGCCCTGTTTGCAGTCGATGTCACTCCAGAGAATGCAGGTATGGTTCCACAACATGTTATACCTGTGGACAAGAGGGTCATTAGATGAGGGATTGTCCAGCCAGGGGTCAGAGTGATCGGGACCGATTGGATAGGTTTTCAGTAGGATCACGTGCCCTAGCATCTCTAGCAAGGCATAGGCCCTTAGCTCCATCCGGCAGAGGCCGGGGCAGATCAAGGGCATCTAGCTTAGGTACCGGTCCAGATCACACTTATGCTTTACCGGGATGACAGGAGTCAGAGTCGTCGCCGGATGTGGTCACAGGTATGCTGGAAATTTGCTCTCATTCTGTTTATGTACTGATAGATACAGGATCCACCTTGTCTTACGTTACCCCATTAGTGGCTCAAAAGTTCGGTATTACGCCAGAATCACTTCAACGACCTTTTTTAGTGTCTACACCCGTCGGTGACTCTATCATAGCCAAGAGGGTCTACCGGGGATGCACAGTAGAGGTTGTTGGTCGTCAGACTTTAGTAGACTTGATAGAACTAGAAATGATTGATTTTGATGCAATTATGGGTATGGATTGGCTGGCACCATGTTATGCCAATATTGAATGTTGGACAAAGACTGTCAGATTCCACTTTTCGGGGGAGGTTGTACGGGAGTGGAAAGGTAATGCAGCCACGCCAAAAGCTAGGTTTATTTCCTATCTTCGGGCGAGAAAATTGATAGCAAAAGGGTGTATTTATCATATTGTCAGAGTTCAGGATGTCCAAGAAGAATCTCCAACTCTTCAGTCCATTCCAGTAGTAAATGGATTTCCATATGTATTCCCGGATGAGCTACCTGGCATTCTTCCAGAACGGGAAATCGACTTTGCGATTGATTTATTACCAGGTACTCAGCCCATATCTATTCCTCCGTATCGAATGGCTCCTGCTGAGCTCAGAGAGTTGAAGGAAAAGTTAAAAGATCTGTTAGATAAGGGCTTTATCAGGCCAAGTACTTCACCATGGGGAGCACCAGCCCTATTGTGAGAAAGAAGGATGGCTCCCTCCGTATGTGTATAGATTACCTGTAGCTGAATAAAGTCACTATCATGAATAAATACCCGCTTCCCAAAATAGACGACTTGTTTGACCAACTGCAGGGAGCAAGGTATTTCTCAAAAATTGACTTAAGGTCAGGGTACCATCAGGTTCGGGTTCGTGAGAGGGATATTTCAGAAACCTCTTTGAAGACCAGGTATGGCCACTTTGAATTTCTAGTCATGTCCTTTGGACTGACGAATGCTCTAGTAGTGTCCATGGACTTGATGAACAACATCTTCAGGTCGTATCTGGATTTGTTTGTGATAGTATTTATTGATGATATTCTGGTATATTCCTACTCATAGGGAGATCACCTAGATCACCTACGAACAGTATTCCACACTCTTAGGAATCGCCAGTTGTATGCGAAGTTTTATAAATGTGAATTTTGGCTGAATTCAGTAGCCTTCTTGGGTGACATTGTGTCAGATGCTGACATTCAAGTAGACTCACAGAAAATTAAAGCAGTGAGAACATGGCTTAGACCTACCACTCTGACCGAGGTACGTAGTTTTCTGGGGTTAGCTGGGTATTACAGAAGGTTCGTGGAAGAATTTTCCACCTTAGCAGCGCCTTTGACTAAGTTAACTCAGAAAATAGCTAAATTTCACTAGACTGAAGCATGTGAACAGAGCTTTCAGGAGTTGAAAAACATATTGATCTCAGCACCAGTATTGGCCTTGCCAGAAGGATCAGAGGGTTATGCAATATACTGTGATGCTTCAGACGTCGGGTTAGGATGTGTTCTGATACAGCATGGTAAAGTAATTGCTTACGCTTCCAGGCAGCTGAAGAAGCATGAAAAGAACTACCTCACCCATGACCTGGAACTAGCCACGGTGATTCATGCCCTGAAAATATGGAGGCACTATCTGTATGGCATTCATGTAGATATCTTCACTAATCACAAAAGCCTTCAGTGCATTTTCACACAGAAAGAGTTGAATCTACGGCAGCATCACTGGTAGAGCTGTTGAAAGATTATGATGTGAATATTTTGTATCACCCAAGGAAAGTCAATGTTGTAGCAGATGCCCTCAACCGTAAATTCATGGGGAGTTTAGTACACCTAAAGCCAGGACAACGGGAACTGACCCGAGAATTGCATCAGTTAGCCAGTTTAGCCATCCTTATAGTAGATTCAGGAGACAGTGCAGCAGTAATTCAGAATACGACAGTATCGTTGTTAGTTGTGGAAGTGAAAGAACGACAGTACGAAGACCCTAACCTGGTTCAGTTCCGAGATAAGGTTCAACGAGGGGAAGTTACATATTTCCAGGTAACCGAAGATGGAGTTTGAGATATAGGGATCGCCTCTGTGTTCCAAATGCAGCAGGACTTCGCCAGCAAATTATGGGCGAGGTGCATTATTCCCATTACTCTCTTCATTCGGGTTCAACAAAGATGTATCACGATATAAAAGAGATTTACTGGTGGCGGGGAATGAAAAATTAGATAGCAGAATTTGTAGCTCAATGTCCTAATTGCCAGCAGGTGAAAGCCGAACATCAGAATCCCAGCGAACTAACATAGGAAATAGCAGTGCCTTGTGGAGATGGGAGGAAATTAACATGTATTTTGTGACAGGGTTACCTCATACCAAGCAAAAATTTGATTTCATCTGGGTGATTGTTGACAGATTGACGAAATCAACTCATTTTCTGTCAGTGGGGGCTACTTTTTCAGCTGAAGATTATGCCGAGCTTTATATCGGGGAGATAGTCAGATTACATGGTGTCCCAGTATCTATCATTTCTGAAAGGGGAGTACAATTTACAGCTAGGTTCTGGCAGTCCTTCTAGAGAGGTTTGGGAACCCAGGTTAATCTGAGTAGGGCATTCCACCCTCAGACAGATGGACAGGCGGAACGTATAATTTAGACGCTCGAGGATATGTTACGGATGTGTGCGCTAGATTTTGGAGTCAACTGAGATGAACATTTAGCCCGTATTGAGTTTGCCTATAATAACAGTTATTATTCAGCGATTCAGATGACGCCTTATGAGGCTTTATACGGGCAAAAATGTAGGTCTCCATTTGGTTGGTTTGAGGTTGGAGAGACTGGGTTAATTGGGATGGATATAATTCACCAGTCAGAAGAGGAAGTAAAGATTATCAGAGAACATCTGCTAACAACTTAGAGCCGCCAAAAATCTTACGCTGATATGCAGCATAGAAACCTGGAGTTCAGTGTAGGTGACTGGGTATTTCTAAAAATCTCGCCAATGAAGGGCGTAATAAGGTTTGGCAAAAAGGATAAGCTCAGCCCGAGGTTTATTGGGCCGTACCGAATACTCCGAAAAATAGGTCAGGTGGCATACGAGCTAGATTTGCCTTCAGAGTTGAAATCTGTTCATCCAGTCTTCCATGTGCCGATGCTATGAAAGTGCATAGGGGATCCGTCCCAAATTGTGCCAGTTAAGGATGTCCAGGTTACCGAGGAATTAGCCTATGAAGAGATTCCAGTAGCTATATTAGATCGGTAGGTTCGCAGGTTGAGGACTAAAGATGTTGTCTCTGTTAAAGTACTATGGAGAAAAGAGAACAGAGAGGAAATGACTTGGGAAGCTGAGGACGACATGAAATCCAGATATCTTCATTTGTTCCATACTTAGTCCACATTATGCAGTTAAGGTAAGTTACGGATTCAGTTGTTGTTTCATGATTTGTGGTATATGTATTGCTCAGTTGACTCCATCCTTATTGTAAAATAGTTGTAATGGTATTATATAAAGTGCTTGTACTGGACTTTTCTGCGTTTCAGGATTTTTGGATAGTCCATATTACAGGGGGAGACTCTGCCGAAATTTTACCAGAATAAGTAGTTATAAGAGTTAAGACGCTTGTAAGCTAAAGTTAACATTCGAGGATGAATGTTCCTAGGGG
>JACEIK010000668.1:262206-272476 GCA_018107945.1 Datura stramonium
CATCCAGGATGTTCATTTCCTCCCAAAGCTTCCTCAGAGTTGTGTAATATCCAGTGATGTCCATGTTCCCTTGAGTTTGATCACTAATCTCCTGCTGAAGTTGATACAATTTTGCACCATTTGTTTGGTCGTATCTTTCCTCTAGTTCATCCCACAACTCCTTGGCATTATTTACATACTGTAAACTGTCACTTAAGTCCTTAGACAGAGAGTTCAGAATCCAACAAGTGACCATGTCATCACACCTTTCCCATTGAGCAAAACTTGGTGAATTTGTTGTTGGCTTAATGATCTTTCCATTTATGAAACCAGTTTTGTTCTTCACAGACAATGCTCTCAAAACACTTCTTCTCCAAGTTCTGTAACCAGATCCATCGAATGGAGTAGGGATTATGGCTGATCCAGCACTTTCTGAAGGATGCACATACAGTGCATTATTGATGTCTGTTGTCTCAGGTCGACTGTTTTCCACATGATTTTCCATGATCAAAGGTGATTGAGGCAGTAAGATAAGCAGAGTGAGAGTTTGAATGAAGATCAAGTTTCCAGCTAAGACAGGGATCTTAAGCAGAGAGTATAAGAGAATGAAAGAAGAAAGGAAAAGCTGAGATCGAAACACCTGTTGAGATTGAAAGAAAACAATACTCAAACAGGTTGAGTGCAGACCAGAATTTTTGTGGAGATGCAAGTCGAAAAATGTAATGGATCCTTAGCTGAAATGTAGAACTTAAACAGGAAAGATAGGAGATCAAAAGAAACAGAAATCACAAACCAGCTCAGTCAAACAGATTCAATCAAACAGATAAAAAAACCAGAAAAAAACCAGATCACAAATCACAGATGTGAAAATGAGATGAAGCAGATGAAGCAACTAACTTCAGTGTCGATTTTAATCCAGTTCTTCCGACGTTTTGACCTTGCTCTGATACCATATTGAAGTTAGCAGTGCAAACAATTATGGAGGAAGATTTGCTTCCATTGATGAACAAAGAGGCTCTTAGAAAGAGCTTATGAAGGTGATACAAAAGCTGTAGAAAATGAATGAATGAAAAAATTAACTAACTAACCTCCTTAAACTCACTTTTATAATACAAAGTCCATAACTAACTTTTGGTGTAGATGACTAAACTAACCTTCTAACTAACTCCTAACCACTTCTCAACTAACTATAACTAACTAACTAACTTCTTGAAACTAACCATAACTAACCAACTTGAATCTCAACATAGACAATGTTCATCTTGTATCAAAGTTAATTATCACATTCTATGATACATACTTTATTTTTATATTAATGATACAATATATCAGTATCAGATAAAACTACTCAGACATTTTTTTCATATGACTGGAATGTTGATACAACCAAAGAAATTATTTTTTTTTTCAAATTTGTAACAATGATACAACAAATAAAATGAAAAAATCTCCAAAATATAAGATTTCAGATCTATATTAATTCCCCGCAAAATCTGTGATTTTTTGAAGTTTTTGCAGATATGAATTAATTGTTTAAATTTTTTTAAATATGGTAAAAAAAAAAGAAGATCAAAATGGAGAGAGATTTTCTCCCATTAAATACACAAGTTTAGTTAATTAGATATTAAATAGAGCCATTATAGGAGAAAATTACGGGTTTGAATTTTTTATACGACACTCAAGATTTTTATTAATTTATATTAGAAAAGAAATAAAAACTGTACTTTATGTAATTAAAATAAAACATGCTATTTTACTGTAATTATTTTATTATGTAGTGCTATTTATGAAAATTGCTTTAAAATAAATAAGGGTTATATTGGGTTGAACCCAAAATAAACTCACTAAATCTTGGATTAAAAAGTAACCCGACTGGTTAAATCTAACTCAAACTGGAGAGAGTATCTTTTATCTAGTGATGTATTAGAGGTTTTTAAATTTTGCTAATAATTATTATTGAATGTTAAGTTTTAGAGTATTTTTAAATAATCATTAGTGAATATATTAAAAAATTAAAGGAGAAAGTTTGAGAGTTTAAGATCATTGATCCATTATTACTTGACCCATTTTAATCCAATTCATTTTGACTCAAGCAAACTTTATTTATATTGAATCTTAACTAATTTTAACCCGTCCAAAACTAATTCAACCCGTCTGATTACCACCTCCTGCCTATGATAAAAAATCAGCCTCAAAATCAAGTGAGTGCAACAAATCGTGACAGGGTAAAATAGGTGGATAAGACTAAATAGCTTGCAGACGAAAGAAATCACATAAAATAAAAAGAAAAAAGTATTGACTATTGAATATGTTGAGGGAGAATCATTTTGTTAAAAAAAAAGCTTATTAATCTCACCTTTGTTTCCGATTTATTTTTTACTTAGTAATGTGAAAGTTAATGTCATACCTCGCTTTATGTACTTATTTCATCTACTAGTTATGTACTTATTTCATCTACTAGTAAATTTAGACCAACAAACTCTTTAGAATTTTCTTTTTCTTATTTAAAGGGAAAAAAGAAAGAATTTTTTTACTATATGTAGCTACTTAATTAATCCATTATTTGGATTCAACATTACGTTTATTAAGTTTTAATATGTCATCTATGATAATTTACTTACTATTATCACCACTTTAATGTGACAAGTAGTAATTTCAGAATTTAATGTCACAACGGGAGAGAGGGGAATACAAGACACTCGCTTAACAATCGAATTTTTTTCATCTGTTGTACTATATATTAAATATTTGAACATTTTTAATAGCATAATTATTAAAAAATTTATTTTATTGATAAATTTTAATTTTTCGCTTTATAATTCTCTTTCTCATTTTTTCTTCCTCGCCTTGCAATTAAAAACATAAAAATAAAAAATTAAGTATCCGTTTGATCATGGATAATTTGTAATTTATTTTTTTAATTTTATTCACAAACTTTGGACATAAACTTATTGCAATTTTTCAGAATTTACTTAAATTTTTGTAATTGAAATAACTTTTAAAAAAATATTTTCACTTCAAATCACTCGTAAAATACAAAAATAATTTCACTCCGTATTCATATTCAAACACAAATTCAATTCCAACTAATGCTTTCAACTCTTGAAAATAAATATTTGTATTTTAATATTAAAAAGTCACAATTTTATATCCAAGGCCTGTCTCACGTAGAATACTTTTGTGCAAAAAAACCTTTACAAAGGTAATATTCTATTTGTCCAATTTACATGGTCAAAGAATTTATTGATGGACTAAGTAAATTATAATGGTAAAAAATATTTTCAAGACATTTATTTGACTTTCCAAAATTAAAGTTGGTTTATATAATTCTCAAGATATATCACTACATGAATATTTTGACCACAAAAAAAAAAAAAAAGATTTAAAGCATTATCATATTTAATTAATATGAAGAATGATAAAATTGTGATTTATGAAAAATATAGCTAGAGAATTGATGTTTAATGAAGACTTATCTCAAAAGAACACTCTTTATTATGCAGAGTCAAAAATTTTATTAAATGGCAATAACTTTTTATTATATTCATTTACACTAAATTTAACAATGAATTTCTACTACCTATTGACTACTGCTTTAATTGAAGAAATGCCATCGACTTATTCTTTTAAAATCTTTGTGTAAAGCAATTTAAATTACTCCCTAATTCAGTTTTACTTGTCATTTTCTACTTTATGAGAATCAATTTTTGCTAATTTTCGGCATTGTCGAGTTAAATTAATTTAATATTTTAAATTTAAATTTTAGATGTTAAAATGTTACGTCTAAATTACCATAAGTTGCAATCATTCTCATATCAATACGATAAAAAAAAAAAATTTAAATATCGATAAAATTAAATGTAAATTAACTAAAAATAAAACGCGACAAAGAAAATAAAATGAAACAAAAGGATAAATCTTATTACAATCTAAGAACAACAAATTTCATATTATATGAATTTACTAATTAGAACAAATATTTAATGGTACATTCACTATTTTAATTAAGCAAATAAGTAAACACATCTCTTACATTTATATATGGATGAAAAAAGAAAAGAAAAAGAGAAAAAAGACAATAAGTTTGGATCTTATATTTAGATGCATATAAAATTTGGCAAAATTATTTTTTAAAAAAATCATAGAGAAATCAGATTTTATAGTCAAATCTGTAAAATTCAACAAAATTAAAGAGATATGTATTACCTACATGGAAATCCAATCATAATATAAAACTACCTCAATTTGGAAAATACTTTGTTTAAGTCCTAACCAAAACAAGCCTTGTCTTTTGGAATATTTACCATTAGATCACTCATGATACAATAGGTCGGATTTAATTTACATATATCGAAATATAATTTTAACTATTATTTTTTATATTAGTAACATAATTTAATCTGTCAGCGTGTTATAATCCTATATATATTTTTTAGATTACTGATTTCATTTTCAAATACCCACAAATTTGCAATTACATTACCTTATAAATTACCTAGTAATTGAAAGAGTTTCTATGCATCGACAACATAAAAAATATTTACATAATCTAATTCACTAGTAACACATAAATCTCTTGCCAAATATATTTTTTGGTAAGTCTGTAAAAATAATAAGTGACCTGATAGCGTAAAACTATATTTGAGTAAATAACTTAAATCCTAATAAAAATTCCTTCTTATTTTATTTTATAATATCATAGTATTAAAACAAATTAAACTCCAAAAGGTCCAGATACATTCACATTTCACAGTGCAATAAATCTCACAACTTTACTACTACCATTAAGATAACAAAGAGAAAAAGGAAATTAAAAATTAAAGATGAGAGAATGAGAGATATAGATATATAACTAGAGAGCTCCATTTTTTTTCCCCTCTAATTTTCCTTCCAATGGAACAAGACCTTCTTCCCAATAATATTCATCCATTTTTTATGCCCAACAACAACATGTTGAAACCAGAAGATAGAGATGATGATGATTTTTGCATAGACTCTAAAGATTATCTTCAAGATTTTGAGCACCTTGATCTTAATTTTTCTAATACCTTCAACAACTTTTCTGAAAATTTTGTCAATGGTACTACTTATCATGACCCCTTTGATCCATTTTCCAATTATATTGAGGATAATTTTTCTTCTTCATTAGGGGATTTTAACTTTACTAGTTATGAGCTTAATAATCCATTTGATGAGGAAAATGGATTAGAGAGTGGTGGTAGCAAAGTCATGAATTTGAACTTTGTTAATGTGCCTGATGATCAAAGTTCATGTGTCACTGGTGATTCTTGCAAATTAGAAATTGGTGGAAGAAAGAATAGAAATGATAACAACTTGTCTTCATCATCTATGAATAAAAACCTAGGTGGTAGAGGGAAGAAGATGATCAAGTCTAAATCCTCCAAAGGACAATGGACTATTGAAGAAGACAGGTAAATCTATTGAATTATGTGATCATTTTCTTTAGTTGCTTATTTCTGTGATAACAATGTTATCTATCTTGGATTTGATTAAACTTTTTTGATTCAAAATGTTTTCATCAAGTGAATAACTAGATTGACTTTGAAATACATTAATGATTATACATATACTCTTGTTATAAAACAAGCTTGTATTTTTAATTGCTTAATTATGTTGTAACATCATTCTTTATATGTGATTTCATAAAATTGATCAAACTTTTTTTTAATTGAAAGTGTTTTTATCGACTGGATAGCTAGATTAATCTTGAAATACAATAATTATATGCTCTTTCTAAATAAGCTTAACATCATTACATTTTGTATATATGATTTTTGGGAATTGATCATATTTTTTCAATCCTAAATATTTTAACTGACTGAATAATTAGCTAGATAGACCTTGAAACAACAATAATTATATACTCTTGCTGTAAATAAATTCGTATTGTATCTTTGATATCATTTCTCAACAATAAAAAACAAATTGAAAAAATTGAGGTGACCACATAATTGTATCTCTGAACATCTCTTCGAGATAGTGCCCAGATTGTTACGCCTCCTTTTTTTTTTTTTAAGGTAATAATAGCTTATATGTTTGTGAAGGCTTTTGATCCACTTGGTAGGGAAGTTTGGAATTAGAAAATGGTCTCAAATTGCTCAAATGCTCAAAGGGAGGATAGGCAAGCAATGTAGGGAGAGGTGGCACAACCATCTCAGACCTGATATAAAAGTAAGTCATGTATTTTTTTTCTTATTAATTTCTTTATTTGCAAAAAAATAAAATAATTAATTTTGCTTTCTGTTTAGGATCTTAATTAACTTAATATTGTATCATCTTTTTGTTAAATGCAAGTTTATCATATCCCTTGTAAAGGTTCTTTTTCTTTCTTTGTGATTGTTCTTTCTATATATGTGCCTGTGGTGAATTTTGTCAACAATTTCTCCATTGATTCATCAAGTTATATATGTAATTTTGTGTTGTCCAGAAGGATTTTTGGACAGAGGAGGAAGACAGGATCTTAATTCAAGCTCATGGTGAAGTTGGAAATAAATGGGCAGAAATTGCAAAGAGACTTCCTGGAAGAAGTGAGAATTCCATAAAGAATCATTGGAATGCAACAAAAAGAAGGCAATTTTCAAGAAGAAAATGTCGTAGCAAATGGCCAAGGCCTAGTTCTCTCCTCCAGAATTACATCAAAAGTTTGAATTTAGAAAAAGGAAGCACCAAAATAAAATCTCAAACTAGTGGTCACGTTGATTTGGGGCGTCCAGGAGGGTCGAGCCACACAGTTCCAGTCCCCGAAAACACTAATATTAATGCCAAAGTGAAGGTATCACCTAAGCCAGAAGCCATTCAATTTTGCCAAGGAAATAATATTGGTCATCATGATTTCATCACTACTGAACAACTACTCCCACAATTTGCATTGGATGATATATTTTTTCAAGAGATTAATCTTCTTGCTCCTTCCATTATGGATGATCAGAATTATGAGAAATGCATGGGATTAATGGAGATTATGCCTAATTATAATTATTATCAACAAGGAGATTGATTTCTAGAGTTAATCCATAGATATTATTTTTATGTTTTTAGAGAACACTATTATTTATACATGTTGTTCAAATATTAAGTTTGACAAAAAAATAAGTTTAGAAAGTTGAATATTAATGTTTCCTTGAGTTGTTTTATGATAATATATTCTATCAACTTTATGTAGTGAAAGACTTTAGGTAATATACCAGTGTGTATATATCGGCTTTGGATGAATTTCAAACTCAAAATTTGAAATCTGCCTCTATAAAAAATGATAGTATAATTTTTTTCATAACCATCGATATATGTGAAATTTCTCATAAATGTTTTATTTTAAATTGAGGGTTTCTCTATTTTATTTAGGTGCACTTTACCATCCTCAAATAATCTCACTTATAGAATTATAATGAATATGTTGTTTTCGTTGTTGAACATGTGTGCAGTTTTTCGTTAGTGATAAAATACTCTTTTCCATGTCTTAAAATTTGTTTCTCTTTCTCATGAAGACGGGGTTGAAGTGAAGATGAAGTGTATTAGATATTGGGGAAAAAATAATTATTATTTTTTTTTTTTTAAATATAGTTTAAAAAATATTTTTAATATAGAATAGCCAAAACGATTTCGTTTTTCACATTTTTTTCTGTTTAGGTGACGTGCTCCACTTTTGCAAATATAAATGATTATTGTACCTTTGTGTTATTTCACGTATCAAGTAAAACGATCATTTAGTTCTTTTTCTCTTACTTGAATTTTTTTTCTCTCTAGTCATACCCCCCCTTACATAGAACTCTGAAGAGAAAAAAAGTTGAAAAAGAATGTAAGGTTCCACCGAGATTTGAACTCGGGTTACTGGATTCAGAGTCCAATGTCCTGACCACTAGACCATGGAACCGAAGTTGTTATTCCGTGGGTACTCAAAATTAATATCGCCTTCAGTATGTCCTGTCAAGGTCGACTTTTTTTAATAAGCAATTTCCATATTTAACATTAGATAGTAAAATAATTACAGAAAATAACATGTGTTATATTATTTACATAAAATAGCAGTTTTTTTTTATACAATTTACAGAAAAACATGATTAGTGTATCTAAAATTTGAACTCTAACTAACTTCCTATAATTGTGCTAATTATTAAGTAATTAACAAATCCAATGTGATTTCGATTTTTTTTTACCATATCTAAAAAATTTAAAAATTAATCCATATCAAAAAAGATTATCTCCTTAAAAAAGGCGCAGATCTTGGGGAGAAATTTTTATTTTTTTGGTGTATCATCGCTATTTATGAAAAAGTTGAAACAATTAATCAATTTTTGAAAAAATTATCATCTTTGAAAAATCGCAATATTGGGGAGAATTTTTTTTTTTTTGCGGGTATAGTCGTTGCGGGTTTGGAATTTTTTTTTTGTATCATCGTCACTATCGTTTGAAAAGTGTATCCTTATTTATGGATGTATCAACAATATACAAACATGTCACTGTGTATCATTTTTGTATTGTAAAAATTAAATTGATACCTATGCATGTATCAAATATCTTGGTATGTTTCATATATATCACAAGTATCACTGATAAAACACCAACTGCCATTTTTAAATTGATACAATACAATACTATTATAATGTGCTCAATGTATATATGTATCATAAATAAATAAAAACAGTTCTTTGTGTATCAGTATATTATCGATTGATACATTTAGTAATGTATCATTAATATGAAAGGAAATTTGTTCAAATAGTTGGTTGTATCCAAAAAAATAAAAAGAAGAGACTGATATATTGTATCATTAATATAAAAATAAAATTTGTATCATAGAATGTTATAACTCAGATACAAGAATAACATTGTCTATATCATTCTTAATTAGTCTATTATCGATTGTACGTATCATTAATATGAAAACAAAGCCTGTATCAATTGTGTATCAGTTCGAGCTTAAATTTTCAAGAATCTTGGAGGAGAATATTTTGTAAGAAAAAAAAAATTCCATGGAAAACAATTCTCGGGATACTATTTTTCTGTGACAATTTCATATGTCCATGGCAATCCCATGTCATAAATTATGCAATTTGGCTTGGGATTTAGAGAGAGAGAGCTAAAGGAAACTTACCGTAGGATTTTGCTGGAGAAAATAGACGAAGAGGAAGCAATTTCCAGAAGAAGATCGGATGAAATTTGGGAGAGAAATTTTTAGACAGTTACAACGAGAGAAAAAAAGGGATTAATTGGAGAGAGAACACAATAAGTTGGAAAGAGAATATACAAAATTTGATACAATAGTAATTGTATTAAAAAAAATAGTAGTTCTCTATTTCTGTAATTATTTTTCTATTTTTTATAATTTTTTAAAGTGTTGTTATATAATGTAATTATGCAGTAAGATTTGCTTAATTATTAACAACCACATTCATACCTAGCTGGGTTGGCCAGAATTGAGCAGGCTGGGCATGTTTTTGCCACCCCAATCATAGGAATGAAAAAGATGGAAGTACATGTGCAACTCTTAGCATCTTTCACCACATATTGTGGTAGTAAAAGCAACTTTGTCAATACAAAAAACTAGTTGAGCTTTCTACTCTGTTGCATTTCAAATCTGTAGATACTATTGAAGGCGTAACATTTCATACCACAATGTTGAGGAGGTTGTGTACACAATCCAAAACATCACAATTTTTATGTTCATCAAGGCAAAGATAATTTTCTGCATGTAAATCAATTCTAAAAGGCATTCTTTTGTTGATGAAACTAGTATATATGCGAATTCAACTGTCATTTGTCATAGAATCAATTGCTAATGTAAGCGTCTCAATAAAATCCCCTGAAACCTAGGAAACTTGAAAGCAATTATCACTCTTGAACTTGATGGAGTCAGGGAAGACAATACCATTTTCTGGGAAGTTGCTGATTGTTAATTATTGAACACTGGGTTCTCATTCATATATTAAGGACAATACAATAAAGGGTTAGACAGCAGGGCATTGTAGCTGGAGGGTCTTCTCAGGGTTCTGTCCATCAATTTTTGAGTGGTGAGGGACATCATAAGGCATCTTTTGGGCAGAGAGACTTGTTTCATTCAACACTTTAACTACTTCTCGGTAAACAATGGCGTTGCCTTCTGGTGTGAGATGTAAGCCATCACTGCAGCAAAATAAAACAGAATAAATAGGAATTTTCACATTTCACCACTAAAAGAATCCGCATAAATACTGAGTTCAGAGTAACTTCCAAGACACACGTATATTGATGATGTTGTGACAAGAATGCCAATGTTTGCTGCTAATTGAGGCCA
>JACEIK010000668.1:272526-293892 GCA_018107945.1 Datura stramonium
TATATAGGCATGAGCATTCCTCTAACACAATATAGCACTACGAACTTCAAATATTAATGGAACTTTGCAAAGTTTTACTTAAAAGGATGTGCAGATTTTGTCACTTACCTGAGGAATTTTCTTTGCCAACCCTCTGTTTCCTGCATTTTAGACCACAGATTGATGGAAGGGAGACCTAGCTCCTCCGCCAATTCAACACACTGTTTAGCATACTCTCCGGTCACCTCATTTGTCCTTTCTGACAATTGCATTGCTTTGTCTCCATATTGGGACCTGTTTTTAAAATTGAAAAGTAACAGATCCCAGGACAATAATATTTGATTCAGTTGACAGTGACACACTTATGTTAAACACATGCAATACCAAAAGCTGAATAATGAAACGAAAAATAGAGTAGAAAAAAAAAGTTGGTTTCACTGATAGAATTGATCCACTTGCAACTGTTTAAAACTGAACTGTTTTGCTTTTAGAGGGACAAAGAAAAAGAAAATAGTTGGCTAAAAGGACAACGACCATATAACAATGCAAAGAATATGACATGATGTCGATGGAGTACATGATAAAGGCACATGTCATACTGCTAAAAGGCAATGGGTCCTTAAACGTTAATCAATAATTAGAAAGATCATTTGCTTAACTGTTGCTGTAAAAGTTATAGAAAGGAATGTCCTCTCTGATGCGGGGACACCAGTGGCTGGTTGGTCTTTTGTGTGAAACTGCATATTGGACTGTTATATTGGGTACTGTTTGATAGCCATGAAAATGGCCAGTACCTAATGATGCTGAAGCTGTCTTTGCAGCACTAGCTGTAATCTGTCATTCAAATAAACACTGCACACAAAAACCAATCTGCTAATTCCACTTTTTGCCTTCTCTTTGTTGTGTTTTTCTATGAGAAGTTAGATTATTCTCTCCAATTCATGTATGAGAGGTTGGCTTATCTCTCCAGTTATATGCTGATAAGTTATTGGATACTGTTATCTACCCTGCTTTAGAACAGTTAAAGTCCTATCCCATTGCTAAAAGGAGCTGTGGGTGTGTCAAGAAGTTCTCCAATATCTTAGATACCATAGAGTTGGAAAAAAAAAAGAGCAATTAGTTGCCTCATTATTTTTATTTTACCAATAGAGAGAAATTGGATCGTACCTTGCATATTCAAACCGTCCTGCTTCATCCACTGGTGGTGGAGTTATCAGCAATACTTGCACTGACGGGGAGCATTTCTGTGTTATAAATCAGATGAAAGAGATTATACAAAAGAGAGCAAAGCTCAAAATAGATTTATAAGTATATATACAGCATAATATAAGACAAAGACCTAGTGTATCCTGTTCTACTCTAAACAACTCAGGAATTGAGCAATTAGATGGGATGGAATTCATTTGTAATAAGATGATAGATATTACTAGAAGAGTGAAAATCAAACTAAATTCAATTTGTCAGCAGGAGGATTCAAGATCACTATATACTTGGGAGATGAATAAATTCTAGGAATTTACATCTTTTATATCTTCTCAACAAGCACGCGTAAAACTGGAATAGAAGTCTTGAAAAGAAAAGTAGGAAAAACTCAGCCTGCTTATGCCAATTTAACATTCCCATTTTCTAGAATTGTACTTTTGCATTTACAGTAATAAATAGTTGGTAGAGTTAGATATTCCTGCAAATCTGAATGATCTTTTTATTCTTTTGCAAAACTTTTGGGTTTTAAGTGAAGTCATTCACTTATGCTAGAAATCTACCATTTTAGCAAGAGTAAACAACAAATTGGGTAGAATCTGCATATCTTCCAACTAGCATAGCAACTAGGTTTTCTTGAGAGGTTGCATACTATCATGGACTATCATTACACAACTTGCATAGCAACTTGCAAACATGTGTAATAGATATTTCATTCTCTCTGATGTTACTAACGAATATGTGTTCCTCTGTGTTACACGATTCCTAACTCTTTCTGATGTTACTGACAAATATGTGTTCCTCTATTCTACACTTACTCTTATCTTTGCCAAGACCTAATCGTGTCAAACAGGTTTGACAAGTATATCTTCACTTTGCATTAACCTTGAAAATACAATACAAACATACGAAAGTTGGCATTTAGGAACGAACAAGCATGATTGAATAGGGAAAATTCCAAACCTTCAAATGTTGTATAATTTTTCTTAGGTTTTCCTTATATTCCTCAAGTGGGACATGTTGTCTCTCACTGGTTCTTCCCAAAAGAGCAGCATCATTGGCTCCAAAAAATATAGTGACAGCAACAGGAGGTGTGGGAGCATCCTGTAATATTAACAAAGATACACTAATCGAAAGATTTGGCAAAAAATGACAGTGCAGCTCATGACCACGACAGACCTTTGTATAATATCAAAACTTCCAAAATACGTGCATTGTACTAATAACCTCAAATCTGAGGCAGCTGAATCAAACAAATAGCCTCGTAATTTAGCTTGATTGAATAGGATCCTGAACAAAATTACTCACTTGGAATTAGATTAAGCAAGGTTGGAAAGGAGGAACAACTTGCAGCATAAACAGCTAAGACTATGACAGTAACGTTCTAATACTAGTAAACCGCCAAATCAAGCGACAAAAACTCAGCTTCCTGATGTGGCTGGTCACAGAAGTCTGTTGTTCCATGACCAATGTCATCTTCTGTTCTCTATAAAATTCTGAATTACTTGAAAATTCCAGAACAAGAAACTAAATCATTTTTTGGTCTGTCATGAAACTGGCCCTAGGAAAATTTACATTTCTTCATCCCTGTAACCATCGTTACATAGAACATCAGAGAAATCTTTTCTACCTTCTGAAACAAATGTGCGAGGAGAACTGGGTGTTCACCACTGTAACATTGCCCAGTCCCACTGAAGAACAACAAATTGAACAGTGTCTCTCCTCTTATCCCTTACCCCTAACCCTTGTTGATTGCATTCAATTGTTCTTTTTCCCATAATACTTTCTTGATCCCATTGTTCCATGAACACTCAAATTACGTATAAAGCCATCGACTCCATAAACAATTCAAATTTCAAAAACAAAATAAGGCATAATCGAGTGAGCTACAAGAAAGTTACACAAAAACCCACTTCACGAGGATTGAAAGTCATACCTATAAACTTGAAACAATTCCCAGCCTAAATTGTTGTATATAAATTCCATTCCAGTTTCTC
This sequence comes from Datura stramonium, assembly GCA_018107945.1. NCBI lineage: Eukaryota > Viridiplantae > Streptophyta > Magnoliopsida > Solanales > Solanaceae > Datura > Datura stramonium. The sequence goes on from JACEIK010000668.1 coordinate 275,703, forward strand.
TCCTTTCCTTCATCCCTATTGATTTTGCAAATTCATAAAACTCTTGATCTCACCCTTTACCCTAGCAATGAACTCCAATAAAATTCCAAAATGAGAAACTAAAATAGTATCCCTAATTGCCGATTTCTATAGAATGTTAGGAGTTATTACTAAACCTTTGTGGTATTACATGGGTGATGCCTCAAAATAAAGGTTTGCTGGAAGGTTGGCAGCAGCAGGTGATACTAAAAGAGATAGGCAGATATGGAGAACTATTATGTTGTTCATCTTATGGACAATATGGCTGGAGAGGAACAAGGCTTTGCTTTGAAGGGCAGAGAACTCGCATTTCTAGAATTAAGGGTAGATGTTTACAAAATTTATACTTCTGGTGTAAAAATAGCTTAATAGATATTTTGAACCAGTATATGAATTCCTTGGATACACTAGGAAGAAGAGTGTAGTAAGCTGTTTTTTGTTTTATGCTGTTTTTGTCTCTTTTCCTGTACCATCTTGGTACATTTAATAAAATCTTTACCTTATAAAAAGAGGTGTGTGCTTGGAGAAAAAGGTGCTCAACATGCTATTTTAACAGGAGCTTTTGTCTTCCATATCATCTTCCAAGGCCAGAATTATCCCACTGACCTGGCTGCTTTATCAACATATTATAGCAATTCTTAACTGAAAATTTCTTGTCTTTACTTGCCAACTAAATCAGGGTATCCACCTTACTCTGATCAATACAAATTGATCCCAATAATTGAAGCAACTGACAAAATTTTTCTATCTCCCAATCATATAAATTCCTCCGGAACCTTAGCTGCCAACCAGAATTAGGATGAAATTCAGCAATATTACCATCCTTTTTAGTAGAGCAGCTAAACGGAGTAGGAAACTTATCTTTTAAACATTCATCGCCAACCCACTAATCTGTCCAGAATCTAATTTTTTCTCTATTTCCCACCTTCAGTCTGGTAAGATGATTGAAGTCTTCCCAAAGTTTGCTTATACTGGGAAACAGTTCTCCAGCTATCCTTCTTCCCCTAGATGTCATTAATAAGCTTTTTTCCAAATTTCTTTACCTTCCATGTTATACCTCCAGAACCATTTAAGTACCAGACTTTTATTATGTAGCTTCAGATTTCTCACACCCAAGCCACCCCCTTACTTGTCTCTAAGAACCACCTGCCATTTCACCGAATGAATTGTTCTCTTGTCTGCATTAAAATCCCATAAGAATTGACTTCACAAGGAGTTCATTTTTTCCTCCACTACAACTGGCATTGAGAATAGGGACATTAGTTAGATAGGTAGGCATACCATCCAATACACCGTTAACAAGAGTAAATTTGCCCCCAAAGGATAGATATTGTTTTTCCCATGGAGTAAGTTTACTAGCACATCTGTCCAAGACTTAATTTCCCATCCCCAACTAAATCATGAGGTAATAAGATCCAAAAAAAGTTGGGATCGGCTATGTGTTCAAGCCCATTTTATCAGGCACATATCAACGAAATTCAGTGGACTTTTAACTACAGATTACAAAAAAAAAAAAAAAAAAAAACTTTCTTTCTCTTAGTGCCCATTGATATTTGCAAATTCAGCAAAAAAGGAACTGATCTTACTCTTCATCAAAACTATAAAATTTAGCCATGTACTCCAACAAAATATCCTAAATAAATTACAACCCATCAATATTCTGCCTCCAATTATAATCCTGAGGTAATATAAGATCCGAAAAAAGGTTCTTTAAAAAGATGTGCCATAAAAGGAAAATGCTAAGAGGATGGGGTTACGTACCAATGGAAATAGGTAGTGGAGCAAGAACAATGCCCATCTGGTGTTGTATCCACCGTAGCCACGATTCAATATATCAGCCTTTACAATAATACATCAAATCCAATGACTTTTATATTATTAGAATGCGTATAATCGTTCAACACAGCAACTTGATTTTGAAAAAAAAGGCAAACCTTGCGAGCATAAGTATCAGCAAGCGCAGCACCCCAACCACCTAGTCTGAAGGATTGTTCAGTGATTGAGTCCCCAAATAATACTATTTGAGGCATCATTTTCTACGCAGTGTTTCCCTCAAATAACAATTCCTGAAATTCAAATCAAATTCTTTTTTCTTTTTGGGCTTTCTAATTGCGCAAGGAGATGAGGAAAGTATAAACGCTTACGAAGCCATTAATAAATTTATAAGAAAATAAGATACACTCCTACTTTACTATGGCTATTACTTGTTTTATAAAATTATTAATATGTTCTTTCAAATTTACCTCTTATTTAAATGATTTTTTTTACATAATAATTATATCAGGAATAAGTGGGTAAAAATATATATTTTCTTTCGATAAATCAATAATTTTTTAAGTGTGTAGAAATTGAAAACATCAATTTTTTTTAAAACACGAAAGGAGTATTATTGAAGTAACCTAATTAAATATTAAAGTAAAGAATTAAATTATGCAATACAAGTCCTAAATCAATTCTAATTTTGCTCTAAGTAAGAAGGAAAAAGGCAGGAAAACAAATAAATTGTTATGAAAGAGAATCCATCTATTTATAGTGATAATTCTCACAACACTACCAAGCATAACTTTATTTATAATATAAACGCATGTATCACTACAATACAAATACCTTTATAGACATTCATTATAGCCTTTGTGTTTATAACCTCCCCGCGAATGTCTATTTGATAGATAATGTGACTCGTTAAAACCTTACTAGAAAAATCTAGCGAGGAAAAAAATCTAGTGAAGAAAAAAGAGTACACATATCTAATAATATGTATTTTGGCTGCCTCATTAAAAACTTTACAAGGAAAGCACAGTGGGACAAAAGCCGTAAAAAGGAAGAAAAAAGTCACCCAGCGCATATTAACTCCCTCCTAATTAGAACATTCTTGAATCTTTGCATCGATCTTGTGCATCATCTTCTTGAAAGTTGCGGTTGGTAGGAATTTGGTGAATAAATCAACCACATTATCATAGAGCGAATATGTTGCACGTTAATATCACCGTTCTTTTGGAGCTCATGTGTGGTAGAAAAACTTTGGCCAAGATGTGCTTCTTCTATCTCCTTTTATGAATCCTCCTTTTAGTTGTGCTATGTATGCTGCATTATTTTCATATAAAATTGTGGGTAATTTGTCATATTTCAAATCACATTTTTCTCTAATGAGATGTATCGTGGACCTCAACCACACACATTCTCGGTTTGCTTCATGAATATCTATTATGTCAACATGATTTGATGAAGTAGCTACGAGAGACTGCTTTGTAGATCTCCAAGATATTGGAGTACCTCCACATATGAACACGTAGCCGAGTTTGAATCGAGCTTTGTGTGGGTCGGATAAATACCCGGCATCAGCATAACCAACAAGATCGAGGACTACAATTGTTAGAATAATATAAGTTCATATCGGTAGTCCTTTTAGATACCGCATTATGTGTTTGATCCATTCAATGTCTCATGGTAGGAGAAGACTATATCTTCAGGACCGAGAATTTCCTCGTTCTTTAAATCCTTCAAGGATTTTCATATATCCTCGGTCTCTCTAGACATGAAAATAATTTCATTATGCGCATATCAAGTTTTCATATATTACCGAGACTTACGAGGAACCTCAAAATAATTGCATTCACCACAGAGGACCTCTCCATATAATAATGTCGGTATTTACAAAAAATCTTTATGCCACAGGAATCCATTTATATCCCTTGCATTATACTTGAATTGCGTATTTTTAATTAGTAATCATTTATCATCACACTTTTTTGACGATTTAAATTCAAGATCCTCGTCAATATTTATAATTTTGAGAGCTACATTATATCAAAGGTATCGTCGACAATCATTTTGATATCAGTTCCAATGCGACATAACTTATTGAGATCTCTTCATTTTTTGTCATTTTCGGGTACTTGAACCTTTGCCAAGGTTTTATGAAGTGTTATGTCGTGGTGCTTTCTTAAAACACTTGACTCATTATTATGACATCTTAATCATTTGCTTCTCTCTTTCTTCAAGGAGTTCTATAGACCACGATAAGCTTCAAGAACCTTTCGTTGGAGCATTTGCAACTGAATTATAAAATAGAGTTAACAAATATATCTGGCAATTGATTTGCAATATTTTGCAAATGAATTATCTATTGAACTTTAAGTTCACTTTTTTTCCCGAGGATCTAGATAATTCATCCCACACTCAGTTTTCAGCACATAATCACTTCTCCTCTAATGTTAGAAAAACAAACATACCCAAACTCATTTGGGGACCCATCTTTGGTTATTGGTGGAACAATTGAATCATATATCGCACATTCAAATTTTCAGATGGAATTATTTGGTTCCTAACCTTGAACCAATTGTGATAGGGGAACCTTGTAGGCACAATGCATTCAAGTGTTTGCTATATTATAAATAAACATATCTCATACCAAATTTTATTTGGGAGTTTTATTCTCATAACCAATGATTTAGCTATAATTGGAGGCATACAATTTTTGCTAAACCAACATAAATATGAATCAACATTATCAACATGATTTTATAATTTGGAACTATGCTCTTAATTTAGTAATTCGAGCAACAACCTTACAAAAATCAATTGCAAGTTGATATCAAAACACATGTGACCATACCATGAAATGCATCTATTAGCAAACGGTTCACATGGTAGGTGAATGGGCCCATATTCACCCTTTTATAAGTTCAAAATTTAAAATATAATTCAATCTTGGGCTGATCAAAATCATTCTATCACGAGAACAAGCAACACAAGATTGCTTGAAGAATCTTTTATTTGTTCAACTTATATAGCCACGTGAATTCTCAATTATTTTTGCATCACATTTGAATCGGGATGGCCAACCAGTTATGCCAACGTATTTCGGTAAACTTCTGGTTACTTTCATATGTGATTTCATCATCATACCAATATTTATGTACTACAAATAAAAAAACAGCGGGTAATCTTTATATAAATATTTATAACCGGCTTCAATTGTCAATAGCATGGAAGATATTAGATCTTCCCATAATTTATAGTCTCAATTTTTTCAATGTCCTTGAAACTTATAAGTTTTCTTTTGAGACTTACTACAATAATTTCATTCCTTCAAGTAGTAATACATTAGCTCTTCCGAAACTCTCAATTAATTTTGTGTACTACCATATTCAATCATATCAACATCATTAATAGTTTCTCCACATAGTTTCAACTTAGAAACAATTTTGAATGTTGATGAGTTATACTCATAACAGACTTATAGTCTTGATGTATCCAATCATATCGTGCCATTGGGTGTATGACCATCTTCGGGTGGTCATATCTTTTTTTTCTTTAGGCTATTCACAAAATAAATTGGATCCATGCATGAATATTCAATTTTAAGAATTTTGTTAAGATGATGAAAGAATATCATAGCCTTAGCACGATCTTGATTTGATGCTTTGTTTTCACTTTCAATAGTGCTCCAAGACCCATTGCATCCATATGGATGCTAGCATCCAACACCTATGAAAGTTAGTTCTTGCCCGAACTTTGAAGGGCTAAACGAAATCCAAGTTTCGTAGGTTAGCCATATTAAAAGAAAGGAAAAATAATACCTTGGCCTTCAAATTTTGAGACAGTAGAGTAATAGAGCAATAATATCACCAAAGGAATATCACTCTTGTGGTTAAGTAATACATCTTTCGAATTTTTTTAATTTTCTTACCTTAGATCTTTCAAAGTGGTGCTCAAAGCGAGGGCTCGTCTTGATAACGTATGAAATAATAAAGAAAGAACAAGAATATTATAGAGAAAGAGAGAAGTTCTTATTTTCTTCGATGGGATGAAATACAATGATGGAGAACCCCTCTATTTATAGGGACAATTCTTCCTAACTTTTCTCCAAAAATGGACTTTCACTATAATATAGCGCATGTATCGCATTATGATACAATGCACTTTATAGACATTATTTATAATACAAATATGTTTATAACATAAATCCAATTTAAAAAGTAGAAAAACTAATAATATTAGTATCAAAAATCAATATTGGAAAACAAATCTATAACGTAATTTTTTAGTAAAGTTAAAAAGAGTAGAGCCAAATACAAATGTCATATCGGTGATAAAGTCAATTTTAAGTTAAAATTTAGTTTTAAATAAAATTTACCTAAAAGACTGATTCAATTCAAGTTTGTGATTTTAATTTTTAAGAGTGAGTAGTAATCTAAGGAGCATGTAAAAGAAAATTGCGTTGGAACGAACCAGAAGTATAAGAGGGAGAGAGAGTAATAAATATTTATTTTAATACTTATAGACCTCTTAAACCACGGTTTCAATTTACCAAACTAAAAAATATTATAAGAAAATAGTAATATATGAGCAAATATCATATACGGAAATCTATTATTATTTAGAAGGATAATTTTATAAATTTTTTAAAATAGAAATCTAAATGATGACCTAAAAAGAGATATTTGCTAAATCAACGGAATCTATACAAAATATCCGGGGTGTCAAATTGAGCCCAAAAACAAATGACTTTGCCCAACTCATCAGTTTTATAAGTTGAACTCAAGATAATTTAAATTTATTAAATATTTTAATTTTAATTAAATTACATGTTTTTTTTGTTTTTTTAATTTTTTCTTTTTTTAAATTATATATATATATATATATATATATATATATATATATATATATATATATATATATATATACATAAATATATCTATATTATATTAAAAGTGTGAAGGATCTTAGAAATGTTGATTGAGAACGGTTTTTCCCTTCATTAAAGATTTTGCAATAGATAAAATTATCATTCCTAGAAATTCCCTCCCCCGCCCCCACCCCACCAAAAAAGCATATAAATTTAACTAAAAATTTATACTACCATAAAAAATATATATATATAAAATATTTTTTTTAGTTTTTTTAATTTTTTCAATTTAATCATGATTGTTGTTTTATAAATTTTTTCTTAAAAAAAAAATACCCTATAAAATTTTGCCTTAAATTTAAATTACCCTACATTTTATTAACTAAAATTTAAAATTTGTCTTAGTAAATTTTCCAAAAAATATTGCCTAAAATATTGTCATAATTCTTTTTAGTTATTAATTCTTCCACTTCTATAAAAAGATTTATAATTGCATAATTTTATACATGAAAATGTTCTTAAATCAACAATTTTATCTAAGTCTTTTCATTAAATGCGTAACTTTATATGTTTTTCAAAGTTTGCTTCTCTTGAATCACAATACGTTTGTTTCATATTGTTGATTTGAATAATACAATAGTAGTGTGCGTTAGCTCCAAATTGCTTATATTCAAGATAATTTAAAATTGAATAAATTTTTACTTATTTTGATGAATTTTCTTTGACTTGTATCACTAGAAATTTTCATAATATACGATTATCAGGAAAGTTTTCAATATTAAAATTCATGTTGATTCTGATTCTGTTTGTTGGAATTATATGAATTAGTTGATTAAATGGTTGTTAGCAAAGTTAGTTGAATAGTTAGTTAGAAAGTTAGATAGGAAGTTAGTTATGGTCAATTAGTTAACTAAACTAGAGGTCAGTTAATGACCTTGGTTAATTTTCGGTTATTTTCTGCTCATGTATATAAACTGATCACTTAGCAATCAAAGAAGTTTTCATTTCCCACAAAATATCTCTCTTCTTCCTTCTTCCTCTACGCAATTTGTTTTCCTTTTCTTTTCCCTTTCTTTCCTGTCTGTCTTCTTCTTCTTCCTTTGAGAATGATGCAATGGAGGTTGATTAACAACCTCTGTTTGTGCTTTCAACATGATATCGAGCTCAATAGTTTCTTCTTGAGTTTAGGAGACATTAGTTCCTACATTGCTTTTCATTCTCAATTTTTTTCTCTCGTCGATCCATCGGGTCTGTGATGATCGGCAATCATCATTTTCCTTATTACGTTTTTGATTGAGAGTTTTGTCTTTCTAGAATCATCAATGGAGGATTCGAATTCACCATCACCTTAAGCAGTCAAGTTACTTAGATATGTCTAGTCCGATGTATATACATCCATGCGAAAGTGCAACTTCGGCCTTAATTCCGGTGAAGTTTGATGGAACGGGGGTACGGATCATGGAGAAGAGGTGTCCTCGGGGCACTTCGGTTAAAGCTAAGCTTGGTTTCATATATGGGAAGTGTGTGAAACCAGATCTGGAGTTCTAAAGGTTATGCAATGTGGGAGAGATGTGATGATATGGTCACTTCATGGATGTTGAATTCACACTATCTCCGAGATATCATGGACAGTTTACAATATGTAAACAATGCCAAAAAACTTTGGGATGAGCTTGAAGATGAATATGATCAAACAAATGGTGCTAAACTATATCAGTTGCATAGGGATGTAAATGATGCGTTCAAGGTAGCCTTGACATCACTGCCTATTATATACAAAAGATAAGAGGAAACTTTGGGAGGTATTAAGTGCACTAGATACGAACTTGCATTGCACATGTTTGTGTAATTGTAGAGGAAAGGCTTCCTTACAAAAGGGCGGCGGGGAATAGGAGGCTAATTCAATTTTTAATGAATTTGAATGAGGTATACACTGTGTAGTAGAAATTATCATAATGATGAATCCATTGCCTAATATGACACAAACCTTTGCAATCCTAGCTCAAGAGGAAAAGCAAAGAGAAGTTAAGCCTCAAAGTCATCTTGGACACCTCTCTGAATGCTGAAAGTTTGGAAAATATATGACTTCAGCGTGAAGCACTACAATGTCGGTCGAGAAACACAAGAAGAAATGTTGCTAGTGGATCTGGTTATTCATTTAACAAGTCAAATCTCTTCTGTGATCACTTGTAAGAAATACACTGGTCACCGAGGATAAATGCTATAGGTTACATGGATTTCCACCAACCTTTAAGTTCCTGAGGAGAAATGCGGGGAGTGTAGCAAATGTTCAAGGCGGCTGTGAGGATGATACTCAAGGATCAGCCAAGGCGGTTATAATTTGTCCAAAGGACATTGTGAGCAGTTGATAGAAATCTTCTAACAAAATTGTAGAATGATGTGATCATTTGGAAGTTCCAGCTCAATGTAACTTGTGGAGATTTGTTAACCTTGCGGGGTATCTTAGCTTGCCATTCTTCTATAAGCTAAAATAGGTAATCTTTCATGTAAGTGCCTAAAACTATCTGCTAGTTCTTGGATGGTGATTACGGAGCTACACACCACATGACCTTTAACAAGACCTTACTAACACAAATCGAGAATCCTATATATCCTTTCCTTGTAACCTTACCAAATGGATATAAAGTAAAGGTAGCAGTTGGTGATGCTATTATTAGTCTCGATATGATCACAGAGTTACATTTTGTCCCTAGTTTTAAATTCAATTTAATATCGAGTCCATTGTTTATCTCACTTTGCTTAAATGTATAGTTAGTTTCAATGATGCTTTATGTCTCGTACGGGGCCCTTCAATGAAGAGGCCCTTTGGAGGTGGTAAACTAGAGATGGTTACGCCCCGCCTTGAGGGGTATGAGCGGCACCTGGTGCGTAGGACCTGGACTGCTAGCGGTGAGCCTAAGCACATGCGGTGCACGGCTAGCTCTGCCGATTTAGAAAACAACGGGCTATAACGGCTAACCTGACCTCAGCCAAATCCGGGCCTATAGCCACACAATATAAAGCTTGACTAACCCAGAGATACTATATCTCATAGGGGAACCTATGCGGGCCGACAAGGCCACCATGTTTGTCTAGTTATACGTAACTCAACACATAGAAATGCTATACATCTACGTGACCGGCAAGGTCACCACTACTATCGAGATTATGGCCTATACGGCCAACATGCTTAGCTAACGACTATAACAAAATGCACGGCCTCACACGACCGGCTTAACTGATCACAGGGAGATAGATATATACAATCTCTGCAAGCCTCTATGAGTCTTGATAAAATGGTGGGGACGGGCCCGGCCTACCCATGTTATTACAACAAAAAGAAAATGAACTACACCTGAATATCAAGCTCAGGATGACGAGGCCGATGACTCTATAGGCCGGGCGGAATCACAGGGATCGCCTCCTCGTCTATTAATACCTGCAAGTAAGTAATACAGCGCCCCAAGGGCGTCGGTACCGCGAGTGCCAGTATGCAAGCATAGCTGAATACAAGCTGAAATAAAACAACATAGCGGCAATTCGAATAGCGAGGAGATAGCGGGTCTGTAGAGCGATATGGGCGGAATAGGGCTTTTACGTCTTGTGATAGAGCGGAGCGTACTGTCGACGCGGCGGCTGCGGTTTGTGTAATATATAGCATGTAAATACATATATATAGCAAGCAAGAACCAATACCAACCCCATAGCCGGATGGTGCCAAGCAAACAAGCAATCTATATACCCTACCCGGGTCAAAAACCCGAGTCAAAAATAAGTCACTCCACTCATCATACTAACTACGAGCACCTCTGGGGCCCCCAGGGTCTCAGGCTCGGGCCATAGCCTCCGATATAAATAACCGATAATGTTGCAGTCAGAGGACTCCCTATCTTGCTATCAGCCTTTGTAACTATATGGAATACGTTCCCACAGGCGCATGCGCACAACGGGAGCAGCTCTGTCTTGTATCTTCGATCAGCACGATAGAAACAAACAAAGGAAAATATTTTAAACTGGCAATTAGCAATTTTAAAAATTAAAACTCAAATAAAAATCTACATAAAACGAACACGTTGTAGTTAAAGCCTAAAATCCCCGCGAGTCGCCATCTTTGTCGCACCCCATTTGCCTTGGCGGATACATGTGATGGCTCTTAAGTGTTGTAAAGAAAAGGAGTCGCCATAACGATTTGAGGTGTGTTGAGACATTCTAAGCTAAAAATCTACTTAATTACAGAAGTTATGGAGTCGGAAAAGGACTTAAATTATCTCGAAAGGAAGGTGTTAGGCACCCTTCGAGGTCCACAAATGTGGTTTCCCGGCGGATCCATTAATGTGGAGGTACTAGCGATCAAAGATAATTGATTTTAACCTATATTATTTGCACTTAAACTAGATTGATAAGAATAAATAAATAAATAAAACTTGTAGACAAGCGAGAAGAAAGAATTTGGACAAATGCATTTCAAGACTATGATTATTATTTTCTAAAAAGATTACAATAATTGATGATTCAATTAACAAGGTTGACCAAAAATACAGCATGTTACAAATACAAAAATAATAGATATTGACAAAATAAATATAAAAATTTGCTTGAACAAACAAAAAGAATTTTAATACCAAAGGGCCGGAGCCTCATAGAAGACGCCTATGTATCCCTTAAGGAAATCGGGCGAGACGTAGTTCTACGGTTAAGAGGGGTTATTTTAACCTAATGGGATCACCAGTGCAACTTAAATAATACTTCGCAATCATTTAGATTGCTCATATTATTCTTGACACGAACCATCATATCCCATCTAGCTACCTAATTAGTTAATTATTAACCCTAAAGCGTTTCTAGGCGAAGACAACTAACGTCCTAATATTTGCCTACCCGTCCCAAGCTTAGTGTCCAAGAGGCATTTGACGATTACTTTGGATTTTGGGTCTAGAAATCTTAGGGTTTTAACAATGATCAAATGTCAAGCAAATAAACCAAAGAATACAAGTAACAAAGGTCTCACGTAGCTTCTATGTTGAAACTATAGACGTGATTTCTAGAGAGTGCAAATAAGAACTTACAAACATGCTTTCTAATACAAGAATGTTGGACCTTACATATGCAACATGTAGCGATCATTTAAGAATAATCTCTAAACCTAGACAAATTAATAAAAAGGTGATTTCTAAAAGCAATGACGTTAGAAAACTGAAGTATTAGCATGAACAACTTGACTTAATTAGTCATCATCGAATTGATTTCAGCGAGGTTGTTACTAAGCTTTTTTAAGAACTTGTAATGCTAGGATATATACAACGCGGTTTTATTAAACATGTCATTTCATTAATGCTAAAACAAGCGAGGAATGTTAGTTAAAAATCCATGTAGGCAGTTTTACTAATTATTCACACATAAGTCATGCTTCAAATTGTTCCTATGGACATGGTATCTAACAAATTCCATTTATCTTATTTTGTAGTTTCTAGACGCAATCTCAGATGAAATTTGTCAACATTTATACTTAGGTAGATCATGTGCGTTATGACCACTCAAATTTCTAGGTATTAAATCTAACCAATATGAGTTCATCCATTGGTGATTTATATGCAACTTCATGAGAAGCAAAACTGCCTGGCCGAATCGAGATATTAGGCGAGATTACGGCAGATTCAGCATGTTTGAATATGACAAAAACTGCGCTTGTACATAACATCAAATAGCCCTACAAACACGACTTCTAACCGAAATAATCAAGTTTATGGTATTCCTATAAGAAGGGTTTCTAAGATTCAAACACAAGGATATTCAGTTAAATTGTTAAAAAGTCTCCTATAGGCATGATTTCTGCGTCACGCGTGTGATTGGTAATTTAATTCTATGTGCATGATTTCTATTTGTTGTGTATGTTATTGAAAATTCCCTATGAGCATGATTTCTAGATTAGCAATTAAAAACAGTAAGGAATAAGCGTGCAACCACCGCCCCAGACCCTCTCACTATTTATCATCATTTATTTTACATCATTACATCTTTGATGAAAATGAATAAATACATCACCATACATAAATAATAAATAAGTAAAAAAAATAATCTATAGCCTCTTGTCCACAAAACTCTTCTTCTCCATTCAAGAGGAACCTATTAAGCAAATAAAGTTGCGACTATACACGTACAAATAAATATACTTAATTTTAATTTACTTAATCGAGCATGAACACATTAGACTAATTTTCGAGACGTATATAATCCGCAGAATGCACATTGGTAAGAGAAATAAACAAGGTATTAGAATAGACTAACCGAGTTAGCGATGAATGTACAATCGCAGTTTCAAATAAGCAGGTAGCAATTTGCATGAGTTTCAAGAATTTCGGAGCCAATTAGACCACAAACACTCAATACGTCAACATCACAAAGTCTCGCGAGGTAGAGCATGTCGTATTAGAGACGGAGAAGGAAATTAAGGAGAGAAAAGATTTCAAAATGAATGTTTTCGGGTTTTATTGTCAATGTTGAATTTTGAAAAAGAAAAGAAGGTATGTTTATATAGATAAAGCACAATCAATTAAAGAGTGAAGAGAAAATATTCAATCGAATCAATCAAGAGAAATTTTTCCTTAAGCAGTGAAGGCAATCCATTAAATCATGATTTACCAAAAAAGATGAGTACTAAAGCTGCAATATTAAATAAAAAATTAAAATCACAAATCCTCCTTAATTAATAATAGTAAGGAAATCAAATATGTATAGATAGCAAAGTTTGCCAAAATTAACAGAATATGGTTGATAGGCAGAAAACAAGAAAAAGGAAACAAGTGTTCAAGGTAAAGTAAAGGAAAAATATACAACGTACTCAATTAAAGGACTTCATCTTCTTAATAGTATATGCGAAACCAGTTAGGTGCATAATGAGTCAAAGTTTACCAATAATAGACAAATAATACAATTAATATAAGGAAAGGAGATGATCAAGTATAAGACTTTAGCATAAATAGACATGTACACATATCAAGGGAAGATTTTCCTTAAACAGAAAATCGGAGGTCAAATTATATTAAAATTTTCTATAAATATTGTGGTACTCAAGTTATCACATAATTTAAAGAACGAAAGAAAAAAAAAGGAAACCAATTAACTATGTAATAATCATGGACAAAATTAAAAGGAAATAATGAATCAGCTCTTGACATATAATGAAAATAATCTTTCACGACTATCATAACACCCAAGCATGTAACTACCCTTAATTAAAAGTAAAATACAATAATGTCCAAAGCATGTATTCAATTGTAGAAGGACATGGGTTGCAAAATTATTAACCCAGATCAGACATAACAGAGAAACAATTCAAGACTTCATATGTGATAACATGCAAACATAGAGGAATATGATTAGATAAGTTTTAATCAAAACTTAACATTGATTATGCACAAATATTAAATGTCAAAATCTGTTCACAGAGAAATCATACTAGTGACCAATCCATAATGATCTATCGTAGACAAAAACGAACATCGTTAGGACGTGATCGGAGATTGAATTTTGATAATCTCATTGGTCTAATCATCATAAAACTAGTGTGGATATTAGCTTGTTGAAGCCTTATTATTTGGATGGTGGTGCGATGGCCGCTAGCCGGAGTTAATGGAGAATGAAGAGGAGGAAGTGTGCTTGCTGCTGGCCGGAGCAAAATGGCACAAGCGGTGGTTCGCCTATGATTGCGGTGGTGGTTGGAGAAGAAATGAGGGAGATGAGGGTGAGGCTTCGCGGTGGTTGCTGTTTCGGTGTGGAGGAGGGTGAGAGGGAGAAGAGGTGGTGGAGGAGAGAGATGGAGGAGATTTGGTGATGTTCAGGTGAGGAAGGCGACGGTGACGTGCGGCAGGTTGCTGGTGCGGCGGAGATGGTGGTGAGAAGAAGATGGTTTTCGTCGGAGAAAGGATAGTGAAAGGAGGAGGCGACTGGGGAGAAGAAAATGTGCAGCAGTTTCGTGACTGATTTGGGTGTAATAGAAGAGGAATGAGGAGGTCTAGTGGTGTGCGATGTTGGTGCGGCTGCGATGGTGGTTTTCCGGCCAACAGTGGCCGGAACTAAAAGGAAAAAAATGGTAAGGTGGCTGTTGGAGGAGGCTGCGGCGGGATCTAGTCGGAGTTCGCCGGTTTTGGTGATTTGCCGGAATAATGGAGGGAAGGAGGTGATTATGGTGGTCTATGGTGGTGTTTCGGGTGAGGGAAGAGGAAGATGATGGCGAGGGGTGGGCTGCTGGGTGAGGGAGTGAAAATGAAAATAGATCTAGGTTTTTTTGTTTTTTGGGGGGGGGAGTGTGGGGTGGGGGTGGAAGTAATTAATATGGTAAATGTTAGGGTTAATCATCAGCTATTAGATTAGATGGGATGGATGGATGAGATTAAAAATTGGAATTGGATAGGGTCGCGGGTTAATTGGGTCACCCGGATGGGGTATGGGTTGGGTAAATGGTAGCAATTAATTTAAGATTGAATTAAATCTAAAAAAAATGGTCATATTTGGTAAAATAGGCGAAAAGGTGACATAAGTGGATAGAAAAGGCTAGAATCGGCATAAATGGCTGAATTTTAAATGAATTGGATGAAATTGAATTTTAGCTGCTATTAAGAATTAATAAATATACTACACTTGTAAATAATTTAATAAATAGATAATAAAATAGTTTAAGAATCACGGGAAAATCATAAATAAATCCTAAATTTGAGTAGACTCATGTAAATATTATATAATTAATAAATTATTATATTTGTAAATAATTCGCAGTAGATCCCATTAACTCGTCAGATATAACATCAAATTCACATTTTTCCTATTTTAACTCCCGAGTCGATCTTTAAGCTCCTAGAGGTATAGCGGTACAATTATTAGATATATAGCGAAAAGACATCATCAACTTTAGGTTGCTAATTCATGTCTTCTTTATCCGTTATCAAAATCATTATTATCTTGTAATTATTGTACACAATTATAAGTATGAACTTTTCACCTTACACATTCCCAAGCTGTTTTTTTTTTTTTTTTTATTGGTAAATAACATAATTTAAAGTTATGTCACCAACTATCCTTTCATTCTTATAAATACATAATCTTAAAACCTCAATCACTCCACCATTTGAATGTTTTTTCAGTTCTACACTCATATGTAGACTTATTATCGGTCATTGTTGTTCTACCAAATTTTATGATGGCTCGAGTTGATCACTTTCTTAAAATATTCTTGATCGACGTAGTGTTGTTAACCTTTAGCTAGAGAGTTTTACAAAAAAGAGGCAACGTATTTATTTATTTAGAATTTTGAGAGCTTTTCTTTTGTAATTAAATCATATGTAATTGAGAGTTATTCTTCTGACAAAAAAATTCTTTGTTAGGATTGAATAATACTCTTATATAATTGAGATTTATTTCTTAGCGGTATATATTTTTTATGATAATTTATTTCCTTTAAAAGCAATTAGATCTTTCACATTAAGCATCATACAATATTGCTTCAATTCCATATTTTTAAATTTTGATGTATTAGAAGAGCAATAGAAAAAAGGACTACCTTTTATTATTTTTCTATTGCAGTAAATGATATTTTTATTGTTCAGAACGAATAAATATATGGCTTCTGTTTATGTCAGCGGATGCCTTGTCTATTGTTGCTAGCCACGTCCTCACTCTTCTTCTTATTTCTTTTTTATTCAATATTTAATGATTGAAGTTTGGAGTTGGAATTTTCTCATTGAAATTCTTTCTTCGTCCCAATTTATGTTTCTATAAGCTACAAAGACATTGGACTATCAGATAAATCATAACAAATGATATACTGTTCAATAGTTAATTTTAATTTTTCGCGTATTTGTTGTGTTTGTCGCGTTTTTCTTCTCTTTTAAATTTGGTGGCATCAAAATCAGGGCGAATCTGGCTTGTAATTATATGTGATAAATTTCATGATTATATTTATTTTGTAATGATTTTTTTTCTTCAAAATAGAATTTTTTTTATTTTGTACAATATTAATTTTTGAATTTTTTAAATTTGTTGTTTGTGTGGAAAATATGATGAGTACATTATTGGTCCAAGGTGAAATCATTTTCACCACGCAACTTTGTTTTAAAGATCAAATTCTCCCTCAGTATGAGCAGTAGATATTATCTCCCTTTATCCTAATTGATTTATTAAAATATCTATTTCTCTTAATCAGCTTCATGTATGTATACTTTTTTATAATTTTAGCTTTTAATATTTATTTTTTTAACGTAGATATTTATAGTTTCTTATTTAAATTAACTAACATTGTAAGTAGAACAATACTTTTATGAATTTATCATAAAATCTAATGCTATTTATTGTTTATTATTATTGTTATTAAAATATTAAATGCATTAAATGTGTATATTTGTACGTGCATTCATGTATGTGTAAGTTTCTCCTCTCTCTTAATCTCTATTGTCTATATAAATAATTAAAAATTTTGATTGTTATTAACAAAGTATTTGATAACATATAATTTTAATTAATTTATATTATAAATAAATAGTTTTTAAACTTGTTTTTTATATTATTTTTTGTATTTCATGCATTGAAATATATTTATAAAAATTATTATTATCTTTTATTTTCACTTGTATAAATAAATATTAGAGTTTTGATTATTATTAGTAAAATATTTTTTATTACGCTAATTTACTTCATTGTAGAAACGTCATTAACTTATATGCTCAAGAACGTCATTAACTTATATAATCAATTAGTATTTTTTTTAATTTTATTTTTACCAGAAGTTAATATCTGTTAAAAAAATTGTTACATAGATTAAAATATATATATATTATGATTTTAGAAAAATGAAAAGAAGAAGATAAAGTTGATAGGGTAAAACAAATATTTTAAAAAGTCAATTAGGATAAAGGGGGAGAATGTCTATTGTTCAAAGTTGAGGGCGGAGTTTAATTTTTAAAGCAAACTTGGGGAGTGAAAATAATTTTCACCCTTATTATTCATGACTCTAGATAACAGTTCATGACTTTAGGGTTATATTTCTTCCTTTCTTTGTTCATTATTGTTTGCTTTCTTTTTTTATTTTTTATTAGCAAAATGTTAGAAATGTTTCAATTTAAAGCATAAGTAGATGAAGTCTTTCTGACATTTTTGAAAATCTGTTAGGTTAGTATGTTAATATGTATAATAAAAACAAAATAATTGTTAACTCAAAATGCTTAATATGATAACGCCAATTTAATATTTACATGTAGTGAAATTACACCTAACATAATCGCCAGATATGAACAATGAATTGATCATACCTATTTAACACTCTATCATTTTATGTGATAACTAAAAAAACACCTACATTCATGAACTGAATCTATTCCTATTCCCCATTAATATCATTAAATACTTTTATTTATGACAAAGTACACAATGCGGCACTTGATAACTCGCTCATGAATTTTTCACGATCTTTGCAAACTCAAGTAAGCTTTTTCAAAACTGAACTTGTATAATAATTATTGTTTGCACATTAATCCTAAGTGAGTAGTAAAATAG
>JACEIK010000668.1:379021-389786 GCA_018107945.1 Datura stramonium
CTATAAATATAAAATATTTTTATCCCTCATATATAGGGTGAAATATAAAATATCGCTTAAGTATTTAAAAATAGATTGATTTATTCTTTGCATCTAACAGAAACTCAATATTAATGTAAATATATACAAAATTAATGGCAACATTGAAGGTCTCTCTTAAACGTGCTTATCATGGATGTGAGTAGAACAAAGAACAAAAGAATTCAGTTTCTTCTCTCTTTTAGCTCTAGTTCTTTTGTTCGTCACTTCAACGGAGATTTCAAAAACACAATACTTTTAAATATTTGAGATTGGAAAAAGAAAAAGCATCCATATTGAAGAAGCTATTATTGTACTAACACAGTTAAATTTCTAGGTTAGTGTAAAATAGACCAAAATATTCAGGGAATATTCAAGTTTTTTCCTCAATAATACCATTTTGTTCTAAATTCAATCAACGTAATTCCACAAGTGAGGTTTGGAGAGAGTAATGTGTACGTAGTCTTATCCTATACTGTGTAGATAGAGAATAGAGAGATTGTTTCCAAAAGACTTTTGATTCAAATAAAATATNATATTCATCTTATATCAATATGATATTTCCTATTTGTTCACATAAAACTCTCATAACAACGAATGTTCGAAGACCAATCAAATATGATCATTACATAAGTATACAAGTCATTAGGTAGGGTCTAACCCTCTAACCATAACCTACCTCAATTTTCGGACACGGAGAGTCAATTATTCCACTAGAGCCTTGCCTTTTCTCAAAGCTTAGGAATGCTCAAAATCTACAATAAAATAAAGAGTAATTCATTACTCACTCTTCGAATTATGGGTTTTAGAAGATCAAACCCTCCCATTCAAGGCACTTTCGACAGTGAACCCCAATTCTTCTTAGTTCTAGGTCCCACTTCTTGTGCAACCCTCGTTCTCAACAATAATCTTAGGGGAGTGATCAAAACTTTTCAACATCAACCCAAATCACCCCCTAATCACCCTAACATCTAGCCCTAGTTCAATAGTCTAGGGTTTTTCTCTATAAAGGTCTTCAAGGATTCTAGGATCAACATTACTTATTGTAGAGATAGAAAATCGAAAATCTTACCTTGGGAGGAAGGTTCATAGCTCTGGAGAGTTTTTCCGTGCTCTAGACCTTCTGATTGTGTTTTTGGAGAATAATGGAGTAAAACCCCATAACTCCCACTTAAAACCCATTTTCTGATTTCTGTCGTCTGCTACAGCAATAGCTTTTCTGCTACAGCAGACCCGCTACAGCAGTCAGAGCGCCGTTTTGGCGGCTCTGGAGGTTGTTTCTATATTTTGCCATGGGGTGACTCGACTGTCACCACGCTCATTGCAGCGGGAAATGCACCACTGTACGGTCCCCCGGACCAGTAGCTACTCAAAACCCACCAATTTCATACTTCGAAAAGTTTCACCGCACCTTCTATTCCTTTCCTAGCCTATTTCCAGTTTCCGAGGCCCTTAACCATCCTGTAACAATGTCGAAGTCATTACACTTATAGTCTACTGCCTTAACTTAGTTTGTAACACTAGTTTGTGCATAATTTAATCTTGTTATAGCTCCAAATAGTTACTATTTTGGGATTGTTATGGCTATAAATTTAAGCATTGCTTTGTGATTTAAACTTGTTATAGATGCAATATAGTTACTGTTTTGGGATTGTTATAGTTATAGATTTAAGCATTGTTTTGTAGCTACTGATTTAAGTTCCTTTAAGTATTTTTATAGCTACTAATTTCAGCACCTTGTTGTATTTGTTTCTAGGGATTATTTTTAGTTGTTAAGGAGTTACTTCCAAAATGTGAACATAGAATGTGAAGACATATACTAGCAAACTAGTTTTAAAAATGGAAGGGTATTGAAAGAAGAAATAGATTTTGGGCTTGTTCAAGATCAACATTTGAAGTTGAACTTAAGAAGAACTTGGACAAACTTGCACTGTTAGGTGATACCATTTCTAATGACTTGGTAAGCTTTAATCCTGAGAGATGGTCCAAAGCAATGTTCATGACAACCTCAAAATCTGATAACATGGATAACAATATTATTAAAAGCTTCAGTGCTTGGGTGTTGGGTTCCAGGCACAAAACTATCATCAGCATGCTTGAAGATATTAGGAAAAAGGTAATGAGTAGATGCACTAAAATGACAGCATTTACATATACTTAGACTCATGACATATCCCCAATGGCAAAATGATGGTACTAAATTCAAATGTGGAGAATTCAATAAAGGTGAAAATTAAGTGGAATGGTGATGCTAGGTATGAAGTGAAGGATGCTGCATATACACATGTGATTAACTTAGTTCAAAGAACTTGCACTTGCAGAGTTTGGGCATTGAAAGGGATTCCTTGTGCACATGCTATAGCATCCATGCATCATGATAAATTCAGTCTTCTTGACTCAATTAGTAGGTGGTATAAAAAAGATACCTACCTGAAAGCTTATAGAAAATTTTTATAGGCAGTGACCAATATGAAGATGTGGCCTGAGACATCAAATCCAAAAGTTGAGCCACCTCCTATTAAGACAATGCCAGAAAGGCCTAGTAAAAGTAGACGAAAGAGCTTGTAGAGGTACCAAATTCTGGAAAGCTTTCAAGGAGGAGAAAAACTATTACTTGCTCAATTTATAAGTCCACAATCCACAATAGAAGAACATGTCAAAACAAATCTCCGGCCACTTCAGAGGTACATTATATGTCTATTAGTGTTTAACTATTATTTATATTATGTTAACATCTCTAATAATTTCACAATTGTTCTTTGTAAAGGGAGTTTCTACATCGCAAGCATCCACTAGTACTGCAAAGAGAAAGCAAAAGCAAAAAACTAGGTCCTCTCAACCAACTCAAGCAGAGCATCTGTCTCAGCCAACTCAAGCAGAGGATCTGTCTCAGTCCTCTCAGCCAAATCAATCAGTGCATCAGTCTCATTCATCTCAACCAACAAGTCAATCTCAGACCTCTCAGCCATCTCCATCGGGGAGTCAAACTTAGTCCTCTCAACCAACAATGGAGAGTGGTAATAAAAAAGGTGCAAAAAAAGCATTCAAGAGGCCAAGATTAGTTGATCATGGGGTGTTTGTGAGCAACAGTGGCTATATTTGTGCAGAGGTAAGAACAAGATGCATTAATAATTTTATTTCCTTAGTTATTCCTCTCTAAAATATTGTAACATATCTTTTAATATTTCATAGCAAGAAAGACCTACTAGTAAGATAATCAAGAGTGGACCACAACAAAAAATGACAAGTTCATATTTAGTGACTGGTGACCTTGGTTATTCACCAACTAAAGATCTCAAATGAAAGGGAAAAGATGCTATCACATAAAGTCAACTGCAACATAAAAGTGCATTGGTCAGATATATGAAAAGCGAGGTAGAAACTTCATCACAAGGTGCGATTGGAGGTGTTTAGGAGTGGTAGTGGCTCTAATTGTTTTAAGTTGCTCTTTTAGTTTTGAATCCATTAGAACAGATAGTTTTGGTTGTGTATTTTGATGCTACTAATTTCATAACAATGATTGCCAGATCAAGTATTTATGTATGAGGAATGTTTCTCGGCTACTAATGCTAGATGAATTTGTGTATTTTGGGTAAATTCAGATCTTTAGATATTAAAGGTTTTACATTATTCATATTAGCATATGCTAAATGCTCTTTAGTATTGTAAAGGTTTTACATTGTTAAAATGTTTCTCTCTTGTAAACATATTGTGATGTAACCTTGAATTTGTAGTTATTATTTAAAAAATGCAAATAAAAGAGACTGCAAAGATCACATATATTTAAAAAGAAGGTCCCATATATTACACAAAAAGATCCCACTTTCACTGATGGCTTCACTAAATTCATATTACACAAAAAGATAGTAGATTTACTAATGGCTTCACTAGTCTCATATTACAAGCAAAGATTCAAGCTTACACAAGGTCTTTAGCACTTGAACAACCAAAGAAATACATTAAAAGATATACTAAACAACATCTTCAATTTTTTCATCTTCTTCAATTCATTCTCAAGTTCCATATTATCCTTTTTCAAGCCAAGGATTACTACTTTTGCTTGTGAAGGAAATATATCATCATACCAATGGAAGAATCCACAAGCAACAGGATCCCAAACTTGAAAAAATTAAATCACACCACTTAATCAAAAACTTCAAGAAAAATTATATTTATTAATGTATAATAATTTGATAAATGCCCCATAATTTGGGCATCAATAAAAATGCCTTCCTAGATGATTGTTTGTTGTTGATGTTCTTATTTTTGCAAGTTACCCACAATTGTAAAAGACATTCATCTTAATTTTGGAGAAATGTAGAGGATGAGAAGAAGAAGAAGAAGAAGAAGAAGAAGAAGAAGAAGGGATGAAGAAAAAGAAAAATAGATATGTTTAGGGCTTAGGGTTGATTTTGTCAAAATGAACAATAAATAGAAGAAGGATGAAAAAAGAAGAGGGTTTTAGAGGGAGAGAAATCTGGAATTCTGCAGAAAGGATGAAGAAGAAAGAATAAGAAATGAAGAAGAAAGAGTTAGAAATGAAGAAGAAAGAGTATGAAGAAGAAGGTATTTAAAAGTGCAAAAAATTTAATGAAAAATGCTTACTCAGTAAATTATAGCCATTGGAATGCCATGTAGGCATTTTTTAATAGCTAAAACATCGCTCACGTGCGCGGCAGTGATTAAAATCATGATTTTGATCCAGTCAGCACTTAGGTGTGTTTCTATAACCTGGGGGCCATAGTTCAGATACCTAAACGCAAATTAGGCATGTTCAAGTACTAAACTCGCAAAAACGGTATAGTTCAAGTGTGTTTTTGGACCTTTACTCTTGAAAAAAATGTATTTGAGGAAGAAAAAATACAAATAAGATAGTAGTAAAATAATATCTTATTGGGGACCTTTATAGAGATCAATACAAAATGTGAAAGATCGTGGAAAAAAGTTAATAGCGGGAAAGAATGAAAAATAAAATAATTAGTATAGTTGAGATAATTTATATTGCTATAAATGAAAATTTAAAAGGAAAATAATTATATGGATACCTATAGTCACAATATTGGCCTAATTTGCACATAATAGATGAACAAATTAGTTGGGCATATGTAATACCTCGGAAGTGCCTAAGATTAGACTCGAGATTAGAAAATGAGAAGCAGCAGAAAATTTGAGATTTTACTCAGAATGACTCATGACACGAGTCGTTGGAGGGTCTAATGACCCGTGCGATCCACCCGTTTTCAGGTTCTGCAGTAGGAGATTCTGTAGTAACGGGTCAAAGGGTGACTTGTAGATTGATGTAACAGGTCGTGGGTTGTAGTCCTTGTTCATCCCTGTGGTTCCAGAATGGGATGGTACGAGTCGTGGCATGACTTGTTGTAAGGAACAACAGGTCGTGGAAATTATCGTGAGAAGGTATAGTGGAAATTAGCCTAGAGGCGACAGATGGGTCCAACGACCCATTGTTTGGAGGCACGGGTCGTTAGTGGACTCGTGGTAGGAGTCTCAGAAAAATATAGGTGAGGAGTCAGTAGTGAGGACGGGAGGAAGTAACGAGTCATTGTGTCTAGTAACAACCTGTTCTGTCGAGTCGTCCTATCAGGATCTGAGGATTTAAGAAATGATGGAAGAAGTAACGGACAGATACCGCGAGTCATGGTATCAAAGGATGACCCGTGGTATCACTCGTTGTCACTGGCAGTGTAGAAATTTCAGACTTTTTATTAAGGGTATTTTCATAATTCCTAAGCCTTAGGGTCCTGAACTACGTCGTTTTAAGCTCAGTTAGCAGGGCTTTTGTCACACCCTAAACCCGGGGAGGCGTGACTGGCACCTGGTGCCATCCTTAATATGAGCATACCCGATGCCCAAAATATAAAACAAAGTCCAGAACAAATGATGTTCAACAACACAACAACATACAATTAGAATGAGACGATAGACTATAGCGGAAGCTGGCTCACCTGACCAACCAAGAAAAAATAAATATAATATGTTGTCGAGGCCACAAAATGGAAGAACAACTATACAACATGTCCCACCTGGCCAATAACAATGACACTACACCCACAAATAATGTCTACGAGCCTCTAAATTATAATAGAAATCAACTGCTCGGGACAGGGCCCCAAACTACCATAACTCAACCTCTGGCAACTCCGAAAGAACTGGAACACACTAACTCAGCTGGAACTCCACTCAGCAACAAAGAACCTGATCTAACAGCCCACCATCACCTGCAGGCATGAATGCAGCGCCCCGACTAGGGTGTCAGTACAATAATGTACCGAGCATGAAAGACAGAAACAACTGGAAGACTAATATTAGAGGTCAACAGATATACCAAATATCGCAGAAGGAGAATGGAACTTAAGTAAACACATAAAACCTACCTGACCCCCATAAGCCTGGAAAGTACAAGAAAACATAAAACAGAACCTACCTGGCCCCCATAAGCCCGGCAAGTCCAAAAAGTAAATAACAGTACAACGGCACCTATCTAACCCAGCTCACCTGTCATCTCCACTAGACCTCTCAATAGCCTCAGCTAACACCAACCAACATCTAGCATCCACTGCTATCATATAACAAATAACACAAGAAACAACCATAGTAGAATGCCAAAAAAATCACAAATAAACACCAGTTAATCAACATAATCAATCAGGCACTGTCGAAAACTCTCTCGGCTGCAAACAGTTAGCGGAGCTCAATCCATCTAGGAGAACCAATTGCGATCCCAGGAAGGCTCAGACATGTCGGACCACTCTCTGATCATGTCTCAACTCTACACTACGTAGGACATCATTCTCAACCCCGTAGGTCATTTCACTCCTTGGGCTCAACCCCTCAATCCGGAAACACTCTCTTGCGTCGGGTATCCACAAGCCACAAGGCACCTCGGGCTCGACCCCTAGTCGGGACAACTCTCGTGTATCGGGTATTCATAAGCCACAAAGCCTCAAATACAACACACACACAATCACAAAAATCACAATCAACATAAATGATAATACATGCTAAAACAGCCCATAACCGGCTATCGAACCCCACCAATCGATTATCACAACGTAGTACTATTCTTTCATGTCTATTCGTCCACCGACGAGCCACTAATCGAGCTAAGGGTTACCATCCCAACCAATATATCCCCAAGCATTACAAACACCCCACAAGCCACTCTACTTACCACTAACATCAAGGGACACGGCCAAATCAGCCCAAGTGTCACCATGACCGTCATGTGCCATCGACACGGCCGACACGATCGTTGATTCGAATATAACAAAAGATCATTGAAATCACAGACCTTAACCACTCTAATCCCTCATTCACTTGTCAATATCATCACCTAATCTTATTCACACTAACATCCCATAACTTGCTACAAGAATCACACACTTCACACACGACCTCTCGATACGAGCCTAACAATTTGCTATAACTACGATTCTCCGCACTCAAGCCCGAGCCACCAACAAAACCAGCACCTTAAACACACCATTATCACCATATAAACAGCATAACAAGATTTCAATAATAGCAAAAGCACAAGCCATCACAAAACAGCCAACACACACGTGTTGACAACGGCTATGGAATTCATGCCGACAAAGGGAGGGACAAGCCTAACATACCTTAGATTCAAGACTAGACAAACTTGAGCCTTCAAAACCATGAACCTACTGCCTAAAGGTAGTCCAAAATTCTGCCAAAACGCGGCCAACACAACTCAACAACAAAACAAGACAAACGAAGCTTACCCGACAAGATTCATAGGAATTCGATGGTAGAAACTCTGAGACAACACCCTATCAGTGTTAAAAAACCTATAAACAACCTTAAAAACTAAGGATAACAAAATAAAGAAGACTTACCAACATCCCGGAAAAGACACCAAACCACGGACTACACGCGATTCCCGACTTCCTGACACAAAAATCATGTTTAACCATGGTTTCTAGCCCCAAAACCCAAAGGAAATCATGGAGAAAACTTGAGAGAGGTTTCATCGAAATATATTCTGGAAAATGAATTTTTGATGGACAACAACCGACCAAAGGGGATTAAATAATCCTCCACCGCCTTAAGGCCTTGTGAGGTGCCTGCTTGCGTGGTCTCGCGAAAACGCGAATATCTCTCTCTCCGAAGTCAGATTGACAAACGGATTGATGCAATGGAAACCAGACTCATAGATCTTTAATTTGATAGGTCGCACACCCCCTAACTCCTTATATATTGGGAGAAAAGCCTCGGGACATTTGACCTAAATTTCAAGGAATTTCAAGAAGGAAATTTTGCGATAACTTTTTTTCCGAATTTTGTTCTACAACTTGATCGCATCCAATCTTAAATGCAACCATAGAGTGACTCAAATAATTCATAAAACTTCCTTCTTAGTCTATCATGTACTCTTAGTCCTACCTCAAAAGCACCATCGTATCGCTCAAATTATCCGGGGTGTTACATCCTTCCCCCCTTAGAAACATTCGTCCTCGAATGTTGGAAGACATGCACGACTCCAACTCAAGGACTGACACAACACAATATCGCATGAAATGGCCTCACATGAAGAGCCTACCACTAACAACTCCAAACAACAAAACTTTGCACCATGCCGAGGCGCGACACCACTATAACCATAATCAAAATAAGAATTTTACCTGCCTCCAAGTCTAGCCACTGGCCGACTATAATTCATCAAGTTAAGCATCCCTGCACAAGCCAGCAAATATGAGTCTAGACCCGACTCCTATGAAATTTGACTTCTCGCACGATTTTGATCCAGAAAGAAGGGTAATATTCTAAATGTCTTGTAGCCTCCTATTTATAAGTACACTGCGCAATGCACACATAAACAAGACTCTAATAGACACAACTCATAGACTCCCTAGGACGAACTGCTCTGATACAAAGTCTATAACACCCCAAACTCGGGGAGGCGTGACTAGCACCTGGTGCCACCCCTGATATGAGCATACCCGATGCCAATATAAAACAAAGGCCAGAATCAATGAGGTTCAACAACACAATAACTATACAATTAGAATGAGACGATAGACTATAGTGGAAGTTGGCTCACCTGACCAACCAACAAAAAATAAATACAATATGTCGTCGAGGCCACGGAATGGAAGAACAACTATACAACATGGCCCACCTGTCCTATAACAATGACACTACACCCACAACTAATGTCTACGAGCCTCTAAAAATATAATAGAAATCAACTGCTCGGGACAAGGCCCCGAACTACCCATAACTCAACCTCTGGCAACTCCGAAAGAACTGGAGCACACCGACTCAATTGGAAATCCACTCAGCAACAAAGAACCTGATCTAACAGCCCACCATCACCTGCAGGCATGAATGCAGCACCCCAACTAGGGCTTTAGTATAATAATGTACCGAGCATGAAAGGTAGAAACAACTGGAAGACTAAGATTAGAGGTCAACAGATATAACAAATATCACAGAAGCAGAACGGAACTTAAGTTAACACATAAAACCTACCTGGCCCCCATAAGCCTGGAAAGTACAAGAAAACATACAAACAAAACCTACCTGGCCCCCATAAGTCTGGCAAGTCCAAAAATTAAATAACAATACAACAGCACCTAGCTAACCCAGCTCACCTTTCATCGCCTCTACACCTCTTAATGGCCTCAGCTAACACCAGCAACATCTAGCATACACTACTATCATATAACAAATAACACAAGAAACAACCACAATATAATGCCAAACAAATCACAAATAAACACCAGTTAATCAACATCATGAATCAGGCACTGTCAGATACTCTCTCGATTGTGCACAGTTAGTGGAGCTCAATCCATCTAGGAGAACCAATCGAGATCCCAGGAAGGCTCATACATGTCGGACCACTCTCGAATCATGTCTCAAATTGACACTACGTAGGACATCATTCTCAACCCCATAGGTCATTTCACTCCTTGGGCTCAATCCCTCAGCCGGACACACTCTCTTGCATCGGGTATCCAGTAGCCACAAGGCACCTCGGGCTCGACCCTACTCGGAACAACTCTCGTGTATCGGGTATTCATAAGCAACAAGGCCTTAAATACAACACACACACACAATCACAACAATCACAATCAACAAAAATGATAATACATGCTAAAACAACCTATAACCGGCTATCGAACCCCACCAATCGATTATCAAAACGTAGTATTATTCTTTCATGTCTATTCATCCACTGACGAGCCACTAATCGAGCTAAGGGTTACCATCCCAACCAATCTATCCCCAAGCATTACAAACACCCTACAAGCCACTCTATTTACCACTAATGTCACGCCCCGCCTTGGGAGGCATGACTGGCACCTGGTGCCCTATTAGGATCTGAACTGCTGAGCTGACTGAGCCCAAGCACCTCTGGTGCAGGGCTGACTCTAACTATGGAATTAAAAAAATTATGGGCTATATAGCGGTTGTAAAAACAACCCCCAGCCAACAAGGCCTATAGCCACCTGTGAAAGTAAACAACTAACCAAAGACAAGCAAATATAGGGAGTCCTATGCGGGCCGACAAGGCCGCCATGATATCTAGTTATAGCTGGAAGACGAAATCAGGTACTAAATTGAAACATAACCGACAAGGTCATCAATCAACAGCTAAATAAGGCCCCACACGGCCAACACACATAATCTAAAGCACATATGGCCCCACACGGCCAATATCAACTAACCACAGGGAATAATACAATCTGCAAGCCTCTAG
>JACEIK010000669.1:15664-70637 GCA_018107945.1 Datura stramonium
CTTCACCAACTCATGGATTAGCTCCTCAAAAGTCATCAAAACCTACAAAACAAAGGCTAATCATATTGGTTAGCACATATCTTCACATTTATATAAAATTGCATGAAAATGTATAAAATAATTTAGACAACACGACTAATTTAAGTTATAAAGCGTATCACGGGCATGATATTTTTGCCTGTGATCATGAGCTTATATCAGGTGTGGCACTAGGTGCCAGTCACGCCTCCCCGAATTTGGGGTGCGATAGACTTGGTATTAGAGCAGTTCGTCCTAGGGAGTCTATGAGTCGTGTCTAGTAGAGTCTTGTTTATGTGTGCATTGCATAGTGTACTTAGAAACAGGAGGCTACGGGACATTTAGGATTGTTACCCTTCTTTTTGCATTGAAATCTTGCGATAAGTTTTCGACTCACGTCTGCTGACTTTTGCAGGGATGCTTGTAACATAATAAATTATAGTCGGCCAGTGGCTAAACATGGCAGTAGGTAAGATTCTTATTTTTATTATGGTTATAGTTATGTTGCACCTCCACATGGTGCAAAGTTTTGTTGTTTGGAGTTGTTAGTGGTAGGCTTTTCATGTGTGGCTATGTAGTGTGGTGTCATGCTGTGTCGGTCCATGATATGGGGTCATGAATGTCATCCAACATTCAAGGACGAATGTTTCTAACTGGGGAAGGATGTAACACCCCGGATAGTATGAGTGATAAAATCGTACTTTTGAGGTAGCACTAAGAGTACCTAATAGGCTATGAAGGAAGTGATATGAATTATTTGAATCACTCTATGATCATATTTAAGATTGGACGTCGATCATTTTCCAGCATATGTTACGTATGAAACCTCTCTCATGTTATGTACATGGTTTC
Organism: Datura stramonium; assembly: GCA_018107945.1. Classification (NCBI taxonomy): domain Eukaryota; kingdom Viridiplantae; phylum Streptophyta; class Magnoliopsida; order Solanales; family Solanaceae; genus Datura; species Datura stramonium. Next base: position 16,535 of record JACEIK010000669.1, read on the forward strand.
CTTTGGGTTTTGGGGCTAGAAGCCATGGCCCAACATGATTTTTGTGTCGGAAAGTCGGGAATCACGTGTAGCTTGTGGTTTGGTGTCTTTTGCAGGCTGTTGGTGGCTCTTTTGTGGTGAAGTTGTTGGTAAGCCTTGTTTCTTTTGTTCTTTTTAGTTTTTAAGGTTGTTTATATGTTTGTTAATGCTGGTAGGTTGTTGTGTCAGAGTTTCTACTGTCGAATTCCTATGAATCTTGTCAGGTAAGATTCGTTTGTCTTGTTTTCTTGTTGAATTGTGTTTGCTACGTTTTGGCAGAATTTTGGACTGCCTTTAGGCAATAGGTTCATGGTGTTGAAGTCTCATGTTCTGCTATAATTGAAGATAAGGTATGTTAGGCTTGTCCCTCCCTTTGTCGGCATGAATTCCATAGCCGTTGTCATCGGTATTGACGTGTGTGTTGGCTGTTTTGTGATGCTTTGTGTTATATTTTTAATTGACTCTTGTGCTACTTTATATATGATTATAAAGGTGTGTATAAGGTGCTGTTTTAGTTAGTGGCTCGGGCTTGAGTGCGGAGAATTGTAGTCATGGCAAATTATTAGGATTGTGTTGAGAGTCCATGTGTTAGGCGTGTAGTTCTCGTCGCAAGTTGTGGGATGTTTGAGTGAATAAGATTAGGTGATTATATTATCAAGTGAATGAGGGATTAGAGTGGTTAAGGTCAATGGCTGCAACAATCCTTTGTTATATCTAAATCGGCGATCGTGTCGACCGCATCCAGGACACGTGACAACCGTGGTGACACTTGGGCTGATTTAGCCGTGTCCCTTGATGTTAGTGGTAAGTAGAGTGGCGCATGTGGGCTGTTTGTAAATCTTGAGGATATACTAGTTGGGAGGGTAATCTAAAGCTCGGCTAATGGCTCGTCGGTGGACGGCTAGACGTGAAAGAATAGTATTGTATTGTATTAGTCGGGTTGTGGAGTTTGAGAGTCGATTGTGGGCAGTTTGAGCATGTATTATTATTTTTTTGCTTGTGTATGTGTGTTGTCTTGACGCCTTGTGGCTTGGCGATACCCGATGCATGAGAGTTGTTTCGGCTAGGGATCGAGCCCGAGGTGCCTTGTGCCTTGTGAATACCCGATGCACAAGAGTGTTTTCGGCTGAGGGGTTGAGCCCAAGGAGTGAAATGACCTATGGGGTTTAGAATGATGTCCTCCATAGTGTATATTTGAGACATGATTCGAGAGTGGTCCGACATGTCTGAGCCTTTCTAGGATCGCGATTGGTTCTCCTAGATGGATTGAGCTCCGCTAACTGTGCACAGCCGAGAGAGTGTCCGGCGGTGCCTGATTGATGATGTTGATTAACTGGTGTTTACTTGTGATTTTTTTGGCATTATATTATGGGTTTTTTCTTGTGTTATTTTTTATCTGATAGAAGTGGATGCTAGATGTAGGTTGGTGTTAGCTGAGGCCATTAAGAGGTCTAGAGGCGATGACAGGTGAGCTGGGTCAGCTAGGTGCCGTTGTATTGTTATTTACTTTTTGGACTTGTCGGGCTTATAGGGGGCAGGTAGGTTCCGTTTGTATGTTTCTTGTACTTGCCATGTTTATTGGGGCGATGTAGGTTTTATGTGTGTACTTAAGTTCAGTTCTCCTTTTGTGGTTTGTGGTATATCTATTGATCTCTAATCTTAGTCTTCCAGTTGTTTCTTCCTTTCATGTAGGTACATTATTGTACTGACGCCCTAGTCGGGGTGCTGCATTCATGCCTGCAGGTGATGTTGGGCTGTTAGATTAGGTGGAGTTCCAGCTGAGTCGGTGTGCTCCAATTCTTTCGGAGTTGCCAGAGGTTGAGTTATGGGTAGTTTGGGGTCCTATCCCGAGCAGTTGATTTCTATTATATTCTTAGAGGATCGTAGACATTTAATTTTGGGTGTAGTGTCATTGTTATAGGCTAGAGGACCATGTTCTATAGTTGTTTTTCCATTTTGTGGTCTCAACGACATATTGTATTTATTTTTCTTGGTTGGTCAGGTGAGCCAGCTTCCGCTATAGTCTATCATCTCATTCAGATTGTATAGTTGTTGTTTTGTTCAACCTCTTTGATTCTGGCCTTTGTTTTATTTATGGGCGTCGGCTGGGCTCATATCAGGTGTGGTACTAGGTGCCAGTCACGCCTCCCCGGATTTGGGGTGTGACAGACTTTGTATCAGAGCAGTTCGTCCTAGAGAGTCTATGATTCGTGTGTAGTAGAGTCTTCTTTATGTGTACATTGCATAGTGCACTTATAAACAGGAGGCTACGGGAAATTTAGGATTATTACCCTTATTTTTGGATCGAAATCTTGCGAGAAGTTAGATTTCACAAGAGTCAGGTCTAGAGTCACGTCTGCTGACTTTTGCAGGGATGCTTGTAACATAATGAATTATAGTCAGCCAGTAGCTAAACATGGCAGTAGGTAAGATTCTTATTTTTATTATGGTTATAGTTATGTCGCACCTCGGCATGGTGCAAATTTTGTTGTTTGGAGTTGTTAGTGGTAGGCTTTTCATGTGAGTCTATGTCATGCTGTGTCAGACCATGATTTGGGGTCATGAATTTCGTCCAACATTTGAGGACGAATGTTTCTAAGTGGGGAAGGATGTAACACCCCCGATAGTTTGAGTGATAAAATCGTACTTTTGTGGTAGGAATAAGAGTACCTAATAGGCTTATAAGGAAGTGTTATGAGTTATTTAAATCACTCTATGATCATATTTAAGATTGGACGTCGAACAAATTGTAGAACAATATTCGGACAAAGTTATCGCAAAATTTCCTTCTTGAGATTCCTTGAAATTTAGGTCAAATGTATCGAAGTGTTTCTCCCAATCTATAAGGAGTTAGGGGGTGTTATACCTATAAAATTAAATATCTATGAGTCTAGTTCGCCAATCCGACTTCAGAGAAGAGAGATATTCGCATTTTCGTGAGACCCCGCAAGCAGGAACCTCACAAGGTCTTAAGGAGGTAGATGATTATTTAATCCCCTTTGGTCGGTTGTTGGTCATCAAAAATTCATTTTCTAGCATATGTTTCGTATGAAACCTCCCTCAAGTTCTCTACATGGTTTCCTTTGGGTTTTGGGGCTAGAAGCCATGGTCCAACATGATTTTTGTGTCGGGAAATCGAAAATCACGTGTAGCCCGTGGTTTGGTGTCTTTTGCGGGCTGTTGGTGTCTCTTTCGTGGTGAAGAAGTTTGTAAGACTTGTTTATTTTGTTCTCCGTTGTTTTTAAGGTTGTTTATATGTGTGTTAATGCTGGTAGGTTGTTGTCTCAGAGTTTCTACCGTCGAATTCCTACGAATTTTGTCGGGTAAGCTTCGTTTGTCTTGTTTTCTTGTTGAGTTGTGTTTGCTGCGTTTTGGCAGAATTTCTGATTCCCTTTAGGAAATATGTTCATGGTGTTGAAGTCTCATGTTCTGCTAGGCTTGAAGCAAAGGTATGTTAGGCTTTTCCCCCCCTTTGTCGGAATGAATTCCATAAGCGTTGTCATCGGTATTGACGTGTGTGTTGGCTGTTTTGTGATGCTTTGGGTTATATTTTTAATTGACTCTTGTGGTACTTTTTATATGTTGATAAAGGTGTGTATATGGTGCTGTTTTTGTTGGTGGATCGGGCTTGAGTGCGGAGAATTGTAGTCATGGAAAATTATTAAGATCGTGTTGAGAGGCCGTGTGTGAGGCGTGTGGTTCTTGTAGCAAGTTGTGGGATGTTTGAGTGAATATGATTAGGTGATTATATTGTCAAGTGAATGAGGAATTATAGTGGTTAAGGTCAATGGCTGCGAAAATCCTTTGTTACATCTAAATCGGTGATCGCGTCGACCGCGTCCAGGGCACGTGACAACCGTGGTGACACATGGGCTGATTTGGCCGTGTCCCTTGATGTTAGTGGTAAGTAAAGTGGAGCATGTGGGCTGTTTGTAAAGCTTGGGGATAGCCTGGTTGGGAGGGTAATCTAAAGCTCGGCTAATGGCTCGTCGGTGGACGGCTAGACGTGAAAGAATAGTATTGTGTTGTATTAGTCGGGTTGTGGGGTTTGAGAGTCGATTGTGGGCTGTTTGAGCATGTATTATTATTATTATTTTTTGCTTGTGTGTGTGTGTTTGGTTGAGGCCTTGTGGCCTGGGGATACCCGATGGATGAGAGTTGTTCCGTCTAGGGATCGGGCCCGAGGTGCCTTGTGCCTTGTGGATACCCGATGCATAAGAGTGTTTCCGGCTGAGGGGTTGAGCCCAAGGAGTGAAATGACCTATGGAGTTGAGAATGATGTCCTCCATAGTGTATATTTGAGACATGATTCAAGAGTGGTCTGGCATGTCTGAGCCTTCCTAGGATCGCGATTGGTTCTCCCAGATGGATTGAGCTCCGCTAACTTTGCATAGCCAAGAGTGTCCGACAGTTCCTGATTGATGATGTTGATTAACTAGTGTATACTTGTGATTTGTTTGGTATTATATTATGGTTGTTTCTTGTGTTATTTGTTATCTGATAGAAGTGGATGCTCGATGTTGGCTGGTGTTAGCTGAGGCCATTGAGAGGTGTAGAGGCGATGATAGGTGAGCTGGGTCAGCTAGGTGTCGTTGTATTGTTATTTACTTTTTGGACTTGTCGGGCTTATACGGGACAGGTAGGTTCTGTTTGTATGTTTTGTTGTTCTTGCCATGTTTATGGGGGCGAGGTAGGTTTTATGTGTGTACTTAAATTCAGTTCTCCTTCTGCGATATTTGGTATATCTATTGATCTTTAATCTTAGTCTTCCAGTTTTTTCTGCCTTTCATGATCGGTACATTATTATACTGACGCTTTAGTCGGGGTGCTGCATTCATGTTTGCAGGTGATGGTGGGCTGTTAGATCAGGTTCTTGGTTGTTGAGTGGAGTTCAAACTAAGTTGGTGTACTCCAACTCTTTCGGAGTTGCTAGAGGTTTAGTTATGGGTAGTTCAGGGCCCCGTCTCGAGCAATTTATTTCTACTATATTTGTAGAGGCTAGTAGACGTTTAGTTGTGGGTGTAGTGTCATTGTTATAGGCCTAGGGGCCATGTTATATAGTTGTTCTTCCATTCTATGGCCTCGACGACATATTATATTTATTTTTTCTTGGTTGGTAAGGTGAGCCAGCTTCCGCTACAGTCTATAATCTCATTCTTATTATATAGTTTTTGTGTTGTTCAATCTCTTTGGTTCTGGCCTTTGTTTTATTTCTCGGCGTCGGGTATGCTCATATCAGGGGTGGCACCAGGTGCCAGTCATGCCTCCCTGGATTTGGGGTGTGACAGCCTCTATGTCTCTCTATCGCCTCCAATCGCCGCTCCTGGCCTGTGGCTATATGAGTTATCAGCTGAATGGCTCCCTCAAGACCCTATCCTTCTGGAACAACTCGAGGTACCACAGGGGTCTGCCACTCTACTACCCTCTGGTACTGCTAGTGTAGGAGGAGCTGGAGGTCTATTTACCACTGCTCTAATCATGTTGGAGGAATCGTAGTACCTGGGGAAGGAGACTCACTCTGAGCCTCTGACCTATCCTCCTAATCCATTGGAGGGAGACAGTACCCTCTCAAACGGTTGTTCCAATCAACCTCGTAGTCATCTTCCTTGTCACAGGAATACTCTAAAACAATAACCCGATTTAGATATCACAATACTTATGACCTCACCGTGTAGAATGAACTATTAGTAAAAGAAGTGAAACAATCCCTACAAGCCCTGTAGCCTCCTGATTATAAGTGTGGTACACAACATACCCATAAGAAAGAATCTACTAGACACGACTTTACTCTGATGCCATTTCTATCACGCTCCAAAACTGGAGTAGGGTGCAACTGGCACTCGATCGATGATTGATCAAGAAGTCGGCTATATAGTGTCTGAAAATGTAACACTAAGGCCGGTTAAGCCACCTATCATAATCAAAAAAGATAAATACTAGACACATAAGTTCTTGAAATGACGAATAAGCAATCTGAAAAGCCGACAAGGCTGCAATAAAGCTAAATATGACAATGAAAAACCAACACAACTACCAAACAAAAACTACTATACAAACTAGTCTACATCAACCTTTACAGTGTAAACAAACTGAAATACATGGGACAGTGCCCCGTCCTACTCATATTGTACAAAAAACTCAAAATAGTAAAAACTAGGACATGGCTCCTGGAAGAGAGGAGCATACCACTATTCTGCTAAAATCTGGCTCCTATTGCGTCTGATGATCTGACCCTTGGCTTATACCTGAAGCATGATTGCAGGAGGGGTCTCCAGATGAAGGGACATCAATAAGAATAAAATGTACTGGTATGTAATACTAAAAACTATAAATACATAAGATAATAAGGTAAAATTTTTCCAGCCAGTGTGCCACATTGGGGTAAAATAAAAATACATCCAGCTGGTGTACCACACAAGGGTAAACCAATAAATCTTAACCATAAACATAAACTGAGCTGATATGGCTTATACTAGGTCAATTTAACACGTATAGCATAGAAATGACGAATACTAAATCTATGTACTGCATAGGCCTCCTTCGTAACGCATAACAGCAAGTGAGCACCTATAACATGTAACGCTAGAAAATAGCACTTAAATGCATATATTCAAAACTTGTAGAAATCATAAGGAACTGTGGATGACCCAAGAGTTTCAACAAGATATATAGATCATGTTCAAAGGGACATTAGAGCTTGGAGACTCTCTAGCTTGTAGTTCGGCTTAAGGGAAAGGGATTATGAAATATCCATTGGCCTGAAATTTTTCATAAAATACACATAATAAAAAGGAAAACAATAACAAGACAATCGTAATTCAATAAGCTCATTTACCCTTAATAGCTTGTGATATCTTTACTTGGCTTAAAATCGTTCACACATCATCATCTTGAATATTTCACAAATTTCAGTTAGCAACCATACCTTTAAGCATATTTAACATCACACATATATATAACATACAATATATACCAGCTAACAATGACCATGCAGAGAGGTCTCCAACTAGATTTACAACTACGACAACAATCAACACGATATCCCACTTTAAATGCTTCACTTGGGCTACACATAATCTAAACATTTAACCACAATCAAACAAGAAACTTTAAATTCTTAAATGAAGTTTAACATACTGCCTCAGGACTTGTAAAGAAGTTTCTGGCTCATTCAATTCACAACGCAAAAATCGTGCTTAAAAGAATGATGGACAGGCGCCTTACATTCCTTTTTCCGATGAACTTTTCTTTAGCCAATTTCCTATTTCAATGATCAGCCTTCAACATTCTTAATCCATTTGATTTATAGGAAAACAAAAATCTTAATATATAGCACAAAATACATCCCAAAATAACTTACCAAAGGCAGCCACAATAGAAACAACAACACACGACAACATCAACAACATTTAGCCATTTTCTATACTAGTTTTCACAAACTTTTGAGGGAGAAACAAGAGGAAATTTTATCTTAATTCTGATGTAATTTTTTCTGTCAATATGAAGTATAATTCCAGCTAAAAGAGCCAAAAGACTAAGAAAAAAAAATTCAAAACACAGCTCACAAACAGTCCATTGGCAGCTCACTGAGCTGCTATTTTCCAGCTTTTCTCTATGCAATTTGAGAGGTTTAAAGGGGGCAAAATACTTACCTTTCCTCTTGGTTTAAATATCTATTCAAAGATGGATATATAGGCAGTTCAAAAATATTTAAAAACGCAGAAAAACACCTTCAAAACCTTGCCAAAAAGAGCTCCAAAATAGCCCCTAGCGCACTTGGTAAAGTATTCTCAACGCATCTTCTTATTTGCTTGAACTTTCCTTGATATTTCCTCCTTGATTTTCTTTATTCTAGCTTATGGAATTTAGAGAAAAATGGAATCCTTAGATATATGGTCGATTTAGATTAAGATGAAAATTCTTTCTACAAGTGAAAAATCTTATTTTAAGTAAATAGGGCGGTGGAGGCGCTACGACGTTACTGCTTGGGGTGCTTCGGTAAAATATCCATAGCCTTTTATTTTCGAACTCCGATTGACAAGACCTTTAGTTTGATAGACTAGACCCAAAGACCATTAATTTGATAGGTCCTGAGACTTCTAATTCTTTATATATTGGGAGATATGATCATCTAAAGTTGACTTTTGCTTATGAACTTCACACACTCTTTGCTTTTCCGTTTGTACATATTTCTATTGTAATCTATGACCAACAGACTACTCGTACATCCCTTAATATAGCATATAAACATCAAGTAATCACCAAAAAATTTCTTGGGTGTAATAGTATAAATGCTTTTTAGGTTTCTTTTATTTCATAAATGTTGAGAGGACGTTCATGAGACATTCATTATCAGTTTGTAATCAGTTTTTGAAAATATTGGAGAGCAATTCTTGAGACCTTAACTTGGATTTTCTAAATTGTTCTTGAATTTGTTCATCATCTTTTTTTGCAATATTTGAAGCAGGTTTTCTTTCAATCATCATTGTAAATATTCAATTATGTGTTTGTCTATGAATAGTAATCATAATCTTACAATCATGAGAGGCTAAAACCTCCACAACTAGGATTGTGGGAACCATGGTTAACAAATTAGGGTTACACAAAGTGATCAAGAACCAATGCTAAACGCTTGTAATGTATTATATTCATATTTAATGTTTCTTAACAAAGCGCAACATTAAGACTTGCCCGAATTCATTACTTGGTTGAACCTAGAGAAGTATAGATTAGGAAAAGAGAATTACAACAAACCCTTGATTTTTGTGATCATTGTATAACATGAGCTATAATCGCAGGATAGTTAATTCGGAACAAATTGATAATGGTTAATGAGAAATTGCTCATGATACCTAACCTGGTAATTGAGTATAACCATCCAATATGGGCAAACCAGTCATTTGGATGAACCCTCGTTATCAGTTCTATAAGTATGTATTGAGATAGATCACGAGTATAAACCTGGAGTAGTTATGAACCCATGGAGAACACTTACCCTAGTTAATTGCAAATGTTGATAAACAACAATTAAATTTCAATCTTGTTTTAAAATTGTTTTCTATAAACCCTCCAATTTGAAAATAACACACTTAAAAGCTTAAATAACTGAATTAGACTAGTTGTTACCATATTCCCCGTGGGATCGACCCCAACCTTTGTTGATTTTTTTATTGACAACGTCCAGTTCATACTTTATTAGGAGTGTGAATTTGAGCGTTATCAGTCCCTAAGCTAGGGTTTTGTTTTTTATGTTCTAGATTATTTTTTAGGGTTTTATTAGTGTTGGAAGCCACTTTTTTATTCTATAAAAATAGGAGTGATTTTTCATTCATTAAGGAGACATTACATTGAGATTAATAATATTTTGAGAGTTCCTTTGAACCTTTGTTACTTATTCTTTGAGAATTTATCTTTCAACTTTTACTAATTTCATAATTTAAGGTATAAGGTAAACTCTTCTTGTGATATCTTTTATTCCTTTTTGGTATTCTTTAGAAGGTGATTAGTTTCTATATATTAATTGTTTTTTTTAGTTACTCATAAAGTGGTCAAGATCTGAATCTATAATTTTGATTTGTTTTCTCAAGTAAAGGAATTAGATTTTCTTTCATAAATTTATATGTTGTTAGTTGTATCTTGCCAAGGCTTTAGAGCATTAAATCCTTTGAAATTCTTGGATTGTTCTTTTGAATTTCCCATATCTTTATTTCTAGTTTTCTAATTCTTTTCTATATTTTCTTCCGCACTATAGTATTCAATTTTAAATTTCAAATCTTCCTAACCCCGTTGTCATCAAGTGTGACATTCCGAAGACAACCTTCAAGACTCGATATAGTCACTATTAGTTTGTTGTTATGTCTTTTGGGCTAACGAATGGTCCTGCAGCTTTCATAGATTTAATGAACAGGGTGGTCAAGCAATATTTTGATATGTTCGTTATTGTCTTCATAGCTTATATCCTCATATACTCTCAGAGTAAGGAGTAGAATGCCGCGCATTTAAGGAATATGGTGCATACCCACAAGGACTGTTAGCTATTTTCTAAGTTTAGCAAGTGTGAGTTTTCGATGAAGTCAGTTGCATTTTTGAGTCATGTGGTGTCTAGTGAGGGCGTGCAGGTAGACTCTCAGAGGATTAAGGCGATGAACAACTGGCCTAGACATGTCACTCCCAATGATATCAGAAGGTTTTTGGTCTTAATTAGCTACTATAGGAAGTTTTGTAGAGGGATTTCCATCCATTGCAGCACCTTTTGCGAAGTTGACCCAGAAGAAGGTCACATTTCAGTTGTCCGATGAGTGTGAGAAGAACTTTCAAGAGTTAAAGAGTCGACTCACTTCAGCTCCAATTTTTACCCTCTTAGAGGGCATGATGGCATTGTGGTACATTATAATGCTTCTCGGATTGGCCTTGGATGTGTATTAATAAATTATGGAAATGTCATTGCTTATGCCTTGAGACAGCATAAGACTCATGAGAAGAATTACCTAACACATGATCTTGAGTTAGCAGTAGTGGTATTTTCCTTCAATATTTGGAGGCACTATATGTCTTGAAGAAGAATTACCCGACACATATTGATGTGTTCACGGACCACAAGACTCTTTAGTATGTGTTTACTCAGAAGGATCTACATTTGCGGCAAAGGAGATGGCTTGAGCTTCTTAAGGATTATGACATAAGTGTCCTTCATCATCTGGGCAAGGACAATATAGTGGTAGATGATCTTATTAGGTTGTCAATAGAGAGTGTGTCCCATGTTGAGGACGGGAGGAAAAAATTGGTGAAAGATGTCCATTGGCTTGCTCGCTTAGGGTTTCGCCTTACAGATTCGACAGATGGTGGTATTATTGTTTACAATAGGTCAGAATCTTCATTGGAGGTAGAAGTTATGGAAAGGAAAGATGAGGATCCTATCCTAGTAAAGTCGATGGAAGCTGTCCAAAATTAGAAAGTTGAGATTTTCTCCCAAGAAGGAGATAGTGTACTTCGATATCTGGGTCAATTGTGTGTTCTGGATGTAGATGGTTTGAGAGAGCGGATGTTGGGAGAGGCTCATAGTTCTCGAAACTCTATCCATCCAAGTGCTACCATGATTTATGGGGTTCAAATCACGCTGATATCATGATTTTATATGGGTGATTGTGGTCGAATGACCAAGTCAGCATATTACTTACCAATCAAAACTACAGATTCAATAGAGGACTATGCTAGACTTTACATTCGAGAGTTAGTTCAGTTGCATGGGGTTCCGTTGTCTATCATCTTGGATAGGGTAATCAGTTTATCTCTCAGTTTTTGAGATCGTTTCAGAAGGGCCTTGGTACAGAGGTGAAGCTTAGCACATCCTTTCACCCACAGATAGATGGTAAGGCGAGCTGACCATTCAGACTTTGGAGGACATGTTGAGAGCTTGTGTGATCAATTTTAGAGGTAGTTGGGGTGATCACTTTACTTTCATAGAGTTTGCCTACAATAATAGATATTACTCCAGTATTCAGATGGCTCCATTTGTGGTTCTCTATGGGAGAAGATGTAGATCATCTATTGTATGGTTCGAGGTAGGTAAGGCTAGGCTAATAGGGTAAAATTCATTTCATGAGTCCATGGAGAAATTTTAGATTATTAGAGAGAGGTTGAAAATAGCACAGAGTCATCAAAAATCATATGTGGATGTTAGAAGGAGAGAGCTCGAGTTCGCCATTATTGATTGGGTATTTTTGAAGGTGTCTCCAATGAAGGGAGTTATGAGGTTTGGATAGAAGGGGAAGCTTAGTCCCTGATATGTTGGTCCTTGTAGGATTTTGAAACGTGTTGGAAATGTGGCTCATTAGTTGGAGTTACCAATGGACTTAGCTTCGGTACATCCAATTTTCCCTTTGTCTTTACAAAAAAGTGCATTATCGACCAAACTATAGTTGTTCTAGTACGGAGAATTGGTGTGAAGGCCGACCTTACCTATAAGGAGGTTTCAGTTGAGATCCTTGATCGTCAGCTTCGTAAGTTGAGGAATAGGAGGTAGATTCAAGGAAACTTTTGTGAAAAAATTATCTAGTTGAGGGAGCTACGTCGGAAGCCGAAACCGATATGATGGCTAGGTACCCGCATCTTTTCATTTCCAGCTCAGATCCAGCATGAGGTACTAGTTTTCTCCCTAGTACTCTGTTCAATTTCATGTCAAGTTCATGTATCTCAGTCCCTTTCATTTCTTAGCATGCATGTATATTTCATGAATTAAGTTCAGTCAGGTATCTCAGTTTGGAGTCAGTCACTCTGTCAGTTTGCAACTATGACTATTCATTTTTGGGATAGCAGTTCCTTCCCTATCCTTCCAGTCTTCTTAGTCTATATTCAAGGAAGAATCTTCCCAATGGAGAGATAATTAAACCCCTAATTTCCCTAATATCATACCCAAGGAATGAAATATAGAAAATAACAAAAATTGCACCAGATCACAAAATGATTCATTAGGTAGTCGTCAAGTCACCTAATGAATCGTTAGGTGATTCATGAAGTGTGAAAAGTAGGTGAAAATGTTGGTTCCAGAGAGTCTTAACAAATGGGGGAAAGATCCATTAAGTATGATGACGAATCATTAAGTAGAGGCATGAAGAGAAGATTAGAAAATTGGAAATTTTATTTAGTGATAACAGATGGTAGTGATGACCTGTAAAGTCCCCTAATGGGTCATGAAGTTACCCATTATGACTACCTGGGTGAATTTCACAACCGAGTCATTAAGGGTATTTCCATACTTCCTATGTACTTTACTCCTAAACTAAGTCACTTTGAACTCATAAAAGGGTGTATCAAGGGTTTTATTCATTCCTAACCCTCCTTCTACTCCTAACACCTCAAGTTGAAGATCAAAACCTCTCAAGCCCTCAAGAAATCAAGGTTCTCTTTCTTCTTCAATTCTCTTAGGTTTGAAATCCTAGCAAGGTCGCTTCATGCCCACGTACCCTGATGCCCAATTTTAAAGAAATTTCATGAATTCAAGTCCTCAATTATGATTTATGAAAATTCTAGGGTTAGACCAATTTTAATGAAATTTCTCATAATCTTTTATGAATCCGATTCTCTTATGATTCAATCCATGATCTAGGATTATGATTGTATATTTTCTACTAGTATATCTTATGAATCTATGATTTTCATGTTATGATGATTTTACTCAATTATGTAGATTTCAAGAATCTCAAGCTTATGTATCATGGCCGGCTCCGAGGCATTGTTGTCATGGCTAGTTCGCGTATGTCAATTATGATTGTGATTTTCATATTTTCTAACTAGCCCATGCAAAACAAAGTATGCTACATGATTATGACTATGAGTAATGTGCATGTTTTAGGAGTAGTATATAACACTAAGTAGGCTGGAGTTTAGAGCACCTAGTCTCAGAACTACGTGCCATCTTATGTATATATGCATGTTTGGGGCCTCGCCAGGAAGTTTCCCCCCTTACATGACCCGAACATAGGCCCGAATTAGAGATACAGGACAAATAACCCCGAGAGACTCCAAGTTGACTCATGGAATGAACATGATATCTAAAATCAACATAATCAAGCAGAAGTCTAACATGTCTAATAAAGCGGAAGTCTTAAAATATCATAACATCTTAATACATAACACAAGAGCTGAAAGTGAATACATGCTATGTCTGAAAAGCCTCTACTACTAACTAGTTGATGGGATAAGACCTAACTAACTCGTTATACTCTGAAACTGAAAATACTCCATACAACTGATAAAAGGGCCCTCGGAAGTGAGAAATCACCCACTGAGACTAGAAGTTGCTAATATAGGGAGTCTGGATATTGGTGAGAATGAACCTGAATATTTGAGCCTATATCGTGAAGCGATGCAGCATAAAGTATGCAGTTAGTACATAGAATGTACCAAGTATGTAAGGTAAGTAAAACTACTAAGTAAATAAAATTATAAATCATGCATATAATAAAAACATAATCAAGATAAGATTTTGAGAGTAAGGCTTGCATGTTATTTTCTGAAATTATGATTTGAACATAACTTAATATCATAACTTAATCGAATGACCCAAAGCTAAAAAACTAATAATCATAAGTAAAACAGAACATTGGGTTAGACCTGCTGAAAACATAATATCATGACTGATGAACATGCATAACTAGAATCATGAGGAAAACTGGGAGACTCATCATATAACTGACATTACCACGATAGAGCTTACATGGTCCCGACTATCACACTCAAGTGGGCAGAGCCGTCCAAAGCCTTGTTAGAGCTAAGGACGCTACCATGATATCGATATCATTGGGACCTCCTTTGTGAGCTATCCCCGACCTTAATGGCCCATGAGCTTGATATTGATATCGTGGTAGCGTCCTTATCCCTGGAAAGTTTTTGGCCGGCTCTGCCCACTTGAGTGTAATAGTCGGGACCACGTAAGCTCTATCGTGGTATGTCAGTTAAGTGACGATTCACCCATTGTCTATATTATTTATATTTGTATATTTATTACTCATGGTTATTACTTTAAGCATACATGTTCTAAAAGCAACATTTGACTCATTGTTCAGCTTTTCTATACATGTCATATTTTAGCTTTGGGAAAGACATCAAGAAATTCACCAACAATTGGAGCTAACTAAATAGTCAGGGTCTAATAGCTAGAATCCCTCACCCTAACTAAGTGGTAGATGTTACCATTTGAGATCATTTTCCTGGCCTTAAGGTGGGAAATAAACCAACCCTTAGGCATTTTTAAAACACTACCCTTCCATTCTAGGTCTAGCTCGTTAGTAAACAGAAACTTGGCGACACTAGTTCTGTATTTTACTAATGCATAACAAGAATGAAGCCAGTCAATGACAAGGATGAGGTCGAAGTCAATCATGTCTAGCTCGACTAGATCAACTGAGGTGACTTTACTCAACACTATGAATGGACAATTTCTATATACTCGGCTGGCTCTAACTGACTCACCAACCGGAGTAGAAACTGAGAATAGTTCTAAGAAAACTTCTAGACTAATATCAAACTGAACAACGATGTAAGCAGTCACGAAGGAAATTGTGGCTCTTGGATCTAGCGAAACAGTAATGTGGAAAAGGCACCACATACCAGTAACCACATTAGTTGAGTTTTCCTGATCCTACCAAGAAGATAGGGCGTAGAAGTTATTTTGGCGCTGACTGCCACCTGTGCCTACAGTAGTGCCCTATTGAGCTGGGCGATCCTCTAGGGAAGCTATGGTAGTAGATTGGGCCCTTCCCCATCCTGCTGACAGATACTCTCTGAACTTGTGACCCAGTTGGCCAGAACTAAAACAACCCTCCTTGCTCAAAAAACACTCCCCAGGGTGATTCTTGCCACATTTTGGATAGGATGGAAATGAGCAATTGGTGGAAACATGACTTTGGGACTGGGAGCTTGATGCTCTACTCCTCCGGACCTTGCAGGATTGGAATGATAGGGCACTAGCTGATAAGGGTGTTGAAAGTCTCTGTTGCTGCTATGGCCAACTATTACTACCTAACCTTTGCTTGCTATACTCATATTGGCCTGTCCTTGCCCGCTTGTTCTCTCTCTCAATCTGCTTCAACTTTTTAACCTCTATCTTGTTGGCATAAATAATGAGGCTATAGAGATCTACATCCTTTATGAGCATGGTTGTCCTGTAGTCTTTAACCACCAAATTTGAAACTCCGATAACGAACTTGAGAATACGATCCCTCGACTCAACAACCATCTCCGAAGCATATCTCGACATCTGAGTGAACTTCAATGCATACTCCTTCACTATCATGTTGTTCTACCTCAAGTTCATGAATTCAGATGCCTTAGATTTCCTCAACTCCCGTGGAAAGAATCTGTCAAGGAACGTTGTGAAAAACTTTTCCCACTCTATTGGACCTACTCCTTTCAGCCTCCCTTCATTCCACTGCTTGTACCAAATCTGAGCCACCCCTTTCAATTGGCAGGTAGCCAACTCAGCACTCTCAGTAGAGGTGAAACCCATGATTTGGGTAATTTTATAGAGCTATTCTACAACATTCTGCGGGTACTCTTCCTTAGACCCGTGAAAATATGGGAGATACATTAGCGTGAAGTCGGACCCTATCCACAACTGCAGACCCTTTAGTGTTCACTAGTTTCACGACCTGTTGGTTGACCTGGTTGATCATTGCCTAAGCCAGCATCTGAATAGTGGCTCGGATTTCTTCATGGGACACCTAGTCGTCTTGAGGAGCTATAGAAGCTGGTGGAGAAGGACAGTTACCATTCTCGGTCCTTCAACCATTTCCTCTCTTGGGAGGTGTTGTTATCTGAAATGAGTGGAGCATGAGTTAGGAGGATGTATTAGAGTTTCGAGCTCTATGCACGACAAGAATTATGAAAAAAGGGAATGTTCCTAGAAATTCCACGTGGTCTCCACCTCATAAGTGTGGTGCGCTTCACACCCATGAAAAAGACTCTACTTGACGTGGCTTTTAGACATCCTAGCACACTCTAAACCTAGGGCTCTGATACAAAGTTTGTCATGACTTGAGTCTACACCCTAGACGTGACACGGTGCTTAGGGCCAAAAGTGACCCCAAGTTAACCCATGGAATATCATACTACTGAAATACTATAAATAAGATGTAAGTGGAAGTTTCGAAATCTTTACTGTGAAAAGTTTCTTGAATAAAAACAACAGATAACATATTGAACTACTAACTTTGTCTAAAAGCCAACTAAGAAACTGGTGAGTTGCCGAGACAAGTCCTCAACTAACTCTAAGGTATGAAACTAGTAACAAAATACAATAGTAGGAAAAGAACATCCACCCCTCGGCAAATGAGGAATCACCACAGAGGTCTGCTAAACATCACCAGAGAAGGACTACTAATAGTGCTGAGTTTGAGAACCTGCGCTTATATCATAAGATGATAAAAAATAGAAGGTGTGCACCAGTACTTTAAATGTATTGAGTAAGAGAGATATGAAGTAAATATAAAGATACTGGAAATCTAAAAACTGAACTGACAAAACATGCAATGACCATAACTTGAGTCATAAATACTGAAAACATCAGAAAAGTTGATAATGTTGTAAGTACTAATAACTATCTGAAGATCATATGCAGATCTAGAAACTGAAAGACTAGACTAAACTGAACTGAAGACTGTGACTTTACAATTCTATACCATGGGAGAACTATAACTGACATGTAACCACATGAGCTAGATGTGGAGTCCGATGTATACCCCTCATCGGAGAAGGCCCACTATACCTTACCAGGGTATAGTAGATAAACTGGGAGATCACTATTTGATTCCCATTAAGGCTGATAACCTACGAGGGCAACGTAGTTCTAGGATCATAGGTGCACTGAACCCCGGCCTGCTCGGTGCTAAGTTCTACTTCCACTAGAAATCCTAATTTTTACTATCTACGCTAATAACTCAAAATTTTTGTCCTAAGGCTTAAGTTAGGAATACTTATCTAGAAATACCCTAACAGTCTGAAGGACTTGATAACTGAAAGTCAAGTGTTCTAAGACTGGCCGGCGCTAGTTTATCTGAAAGCGTTGTAACTATCTAAATAACAACCTAATGACTAGATTGTGAGGACGGTGGTGATATTGGAGTTCAGACTATTAAAATCCCACTGCAAGTCAGCACGAGGGACCTAACGAGTTGTTAGGTCACTGGACGACTTGTGGCCTCCCCTCGTTGCCATTGACAACTTCTCCCCCTTTTCAGAGCTTATTTGACTATTTCACCTAAAGATTCATCATGACTCCTAATGGATCATTTCACCACACATTATGGCACTCTGAAACTCAAGTTTTTAACCATTCATCTTACCCCCACAGGATACCTAACGACTCGTTAGGTTTCACAATGACTCATCGCCTCCATTCATCATCATCACTGGAATTCTCTTCTTCCACTCCTCCCAGAAGATGACTCACTTGATGAGTCATGAAGTGGTACCACTACTCGTCCTCCAACTCGTTAATTCCCCAAGAAATCCCAACATTCACCAACTAAGGCACACACGATAGGTCACTTAACGATCCGTCGAGTCACCCAACGAGTCACTCCACGACTCATTCCATGACTTGGTACAGGCTTTCCTATTTTCTTCATTTTAGTTCCCTGGTTTTATCATAGAGTCTTTTGGGGTGTTATAGTAGGGTTGGTGGTGTAGGTGGGATAGAACATTCTAGGAAAAGTCCGTGGTGGTATCGGGAAAGAGGAGTCATCGACGGACTCCACTTTTTTTCCATGGTGATAGAAAGGAGTATAAGAAGAGTCTCTATTTCGTGATTCAAGGTTTAGCAATGATTTTATATGTTATATATCGTCCTATCCATTCAGGAGATCATGTTCATCAAATCAAGTAATGTGGGTTCCCTAGTGGGCACACCAACCTCCTTTTCTTAATTTGCCATCACACCTATTGAAAAATCAAAAATAAAGCAAGAAAACTAGTTAAGTTAGTGAAAAGTTTCAAACTCGCTCAAGAAATGCTCACCTTATATTCCTCACAATGGCCACGACCAAGTATTATAGCTTATGTAATCAGTTGAGTTTTAAGTGTCCAATCTCAACTTGAGGTCTAGAATGGATTCTTTTTTACTCAATGAAGAAGGCTCAAGATAAAGGTATGGAATCAAGAAGATTCAATGAGAATAAAGAAGAAAAAAAGGGAGAAGAAGAAGCACGAAAAAAATTGGACAAAAAATACTATCAAAAAGTAGGTAAATTACTTGATGTTAGTAGTTTTTTTGGAATTAAAGAGATGAAAAAGATGAAGAAGAACAAATTAACGAGTATTTAATGTGTTAATTAGATGATAACCAGTGTAGATATGGAAAGAATTTTGAGTTTAGAAGAACTATGATGTTTTTCCACTTAGAAAATTTTTGGGGTCCAAAATAGTCCCAACAATTAGAAAATTTTGGCTAAAAGCCAAAAACCTGTAATTTTTCTCTATAGAAGTGGTATACATGCCCCTCATGTGCGAGTGTGAAGTTCTGGGCGTTGCTTGCTGACTGGCGCCTCGTTGGCGCTGATGTGGCATTGATTTTGTGTTGACATGGCGTCCTAGGTGGAAATGCAATTTTTTTGCTTCTGCTAACTGGAGAATTAGCCTACGTGGTTGCTGAGGTGGCCGCTACATGGTAGTTGACGTGGAAAATATATAAATTTTTCATATTTGATTTTTTTTCTCAACTAATAAATTTCCTCAAGTGGATCAACTAACTCACACTACCAAAATTTTTAAAGAGAATATGGATCAAATTTACCTTTGGGTCTTCTTCTTCAGCTTGAAGATATGAAGTTCTTCAAGAACACCATGAAAATGAAGAAAAAACCCTTGATCAAAACTGCTCCAACTCATCTTAAAATTTAGAATTTGCTTCCCTTTTATATGGAGAATAAAATCCAATAAAAATTAAGCTCCAATTCAACTCCAATCAAGAAGACCCAATTGCAATTTTCATAAGGTCTTCATGCTCTAAGGTCTTCAATGATAGAGTCAAGTCCGAAACTCATATTCAATAGAAACCGAAGATCTAGTGATATAAGAAAAAAAAGTAAAAGATGACACAAAAAATAATTGAAATTAGCAACCTTTGTTAAGGCACAAGGACCTCCAATTCACAAAACAAATAGCACCTAGTTCTTACAAAGACCTCATGGGAGATGATTTACCCTTGCAACTCTTCTTTCTACACAAGAGATAATCCAAAGCTAGAAAAGCTCTCGCTACACTCAAAATAACATATTAAATTCCAAGACATGAAAGTCTCCTAAAGAAATCAAATTGACAACTATATATACTAAGTAAGGGAAAAGAAAAATCTGTTACAAATATAGCCTTAATGACTAAGGGCCTTTTTGGATGGTCTTCCTTTTTCTTGAAAATCAAGATTGGTCAAAATACACAATTAGCCATTTTCTTCATTCATTTGGCCATCTTGTGCTCCTTCATCCCCTAAGTTATGATTCAAGCATGGGTCTCTTTGAATTTGAATCATTCTTCCCTTTCTTGAAAAAGGATTCGTCCTCAAATCTAAACCTTCCAAGGCATAGAGAAGTCAAACAACAACAAAGCACCTCACGGAATGAGGGTTAGCATATGTGTAATTAGGATAAAACAACTGATACACCCTGGGAAAGATTTTTTGTTGATTATTTGGTGTTTTATGCGATGTTAAGGGAAGTAAAGGTTGTATATTGGTTGTTGATGACAAGGGAGATGTGTATGAATGGAAAAGCAAAGAGTATGTGAAGTTCATAAGTAAGAGATAAATTTAAATGATCATATCTCCCAAAATATAATGAATTAGAAGCCCATGACCTATCATATTAAATGTCATTGAGTCTAATTTTCAGAACATCAAACCACTTATCAATGGAAGTTCGGAGTAAAAAGTTATAGTCGTTTTACAGTTGGACTATCGGGCAGTAATGTGGCCACCGCCCAAATACCTTTATATTTTAAGTCTTGTGCTATGAGATCATTTTCAACTTTTCCAGATTTGAGGTGCTTTCTTATCCTCTTAAATCTCCCAAATTTCTAACAAACAACTTAGGGAAAAACCACGCTAAAATCCATTAAAACTAAAGCTAAGTGAAGGGGATCTAACACAAGGTGAAGGTGGTGTGTTGGTGGCTGTTTTGGCTGAACTTGGGCAGTGTTTCTGTGGTGAATTTGCTGATTTTTTGAAGATATTCTAAGCTACGTATATGTTCCCTCTTGGAATGGATTAAACACAAGTATAAAAGGTAAGAATTCTTCTACTAACCTTGCTTGAATTCTTGATTAAAAGACTAGAAGTTGGAGGTGTGTTTGGTGTGTTGATGAACTGTTTTTGCTGCATTTTGGACAGCAAGGTTGCTGCGTTTTTGGACAAGAAGTTGAGGTCAATTACTCCTATTTTTAACCAAGAAAACCCCCCCAGAAAAATTTAAGTATTTCTAGTATACAACTTGCAAGAATCCTATTTTGGAACTAGTAGTTGGGCGCCAAGTTTGGCTGCCATTCTTTGAAGCGATTTTGCTGAAGGTTGTGGCTCGTTTTTGAAGGTTGTTGTAGCTGTGTATTACTGGAAATAAACTCCATGTTTATGGGAGTTTTTTACAAAGGAATTTAGGTAGTTTCCTACTTCCACTCTTTCCTAAAAAGTGTGTAGAACAAGTTGTAGCATTATACTAAAATGTTGCCTCGTGTGTTGTTGTGATTTTTTGGCTGGATATATTTGCTTGAAATGGAATTATAACTTGGTTATGAACTCAAGTAATTTAATGGGATATGTTCTGATTGTTGATAGAAAGAAACGACATAAGAAAGGCCGCCGAATAAAAGGTATGTAAGGCGGGATTCATCGTTCTTTTAAGCACGATTCATGCGTTGTGAATTTAATGAGCCAGCAACCTCTTTACAAGTCTTGAGGTAGTATTTTAAGATTCATTTAAGATTTAAACATTCATGTTTTTTTGAGGTTATATGGTAAGATTATTGTGTTGATTGTTGTCGTAGTTGTACATTGAGTTGGAGACCCCTCAGCGTAAGCATTGTTAGCTGGTCCTTACTGTATGTTATATATATATATATATATGTGTGTGTGTGTGTGTGTGTGTGTGTGTGTGTGTGTGNGTGTGTGTGTGTGTGTGTGTGTGTGTGTGATGTTAAATGTTTTTAAAGGTCTGGTTGCTAACTGCAATTGGTGAAAGAGCCAAGACGATGACGTGTAAACGATTTTAAGCCAAGTAAAGACATCGCAAGCTATTAAGGGTAAACGAGCTTATTTAATTGGGATTTCCTGGTTATGTTTGTCCTTTATCTTATGTGTATGTTATGAAATATGCCAGGCCAAGGGGAGATTTCATAATCCCTTTTCCTTAATACGAACGACAAGTTAGCAAATCTTCGAGCTCTACTGTCCTTTTGAACACGATTTATAAATCTTGTGGAAACTCTCTTAGGTCATCCGCAGTTCCTTATTATTTATACATGTTTTGAATACATGCATTTAAGTGCTATTTTCTAGATTTACATGTTATATGTGCTCACTTGAAGTTATGCATTACGAAGGAGGCCTATGCAGGCTACATATTTATTATTAGTCATTTCTATGCTATACATGTTATGTTGGTCCAGTATAAGCCATATCGGCTCCATTTATGATTTTTTTAGATTTATTAATTTTATCCTGGTGTGGTACACCAGCTAGAGGTAATCTTATTTTACCTCGGTGTGGTACATCGGATAGACGAATTTTACCCTGGTGTAGTACACCGGCTGGATGCATTTTAAATTTTACCCCAGTGTGGTACACTAGCTGGACGAATTTTATATTGATTTTATGGTCGATTGGTCGCTCGAATTTAGTTATTGTTTTTATTGTGCATTAGATGGTTGTATTTACACTTCAATTTTGAGTTATTGTCAAGTTTCGATTTTCAAGATTTTTAGTTGTTATATTCCTCACTTTTGGCTCAGTTATCATTGTTATCTTATATGTTACAAATTTTATCCTTACATACCAGTACATTTTATTCGTACTGGCATCCCTTCATTTGGAGACCACTCTTGCAATCGTATTGCCGGTACAAGCCGAGGCTTAGATCATTAGATGCAATAGGAGCCAGATTTCAATAGAATAGTGGTATGCTCCTCTCTTCCTGGAGCCATGTTCTAGTTTTGACTATTTTGAGTTTTGTGTACTGCAAGGGTAGGCCGGGGGCCTGTCCTTTGCATTTCAGTTTGTTTACTCTGTAGAGGCTGATGTGGACTAGTTTGTATAGTAGTTTTGGTTGTGTTATCTTGTTGGTTTTCATTTCTATGTTTAGATTTATTATAGCCTTGTCGACTTTCAAAATTACATATTCGTCATTATCGGGACCTTATGGGTCTAGTAAATATCTTGGTTGGTTGTGATAGATGGCTTGGTCAGCCTTAGTGTTACATTTTTAGACGTTATATAACTGGCTTCTCAATCAATCATGAATCAAGTGCCAATTGTGCCCTATCCCAGCTTTGGGGCGTGAAAACAACACACATACATTCAAAGGGCCATGGCGGTCTAAAGTAAACAATATTCATATATTTTTGTCAAACGACAACCAATCATCTCAAGAAAAGTCCTTCTCTCACAAAGCAAGCCCTCAAAACAAGCATGAGTATCATCATATACAAAGAGATGATAAAGAAAGGTGTCGGACAAGACAACTTCATTCAAAGTGTTCTCATATGTATAATCACCACTAGACATCAAGCATATTATCAAAAATTGGGACACTCAAATACGAAGTACCTATTTGAATATAAGCATCACTTTCTTCATCAACATTCTATTGTGGGTTATCGCACAAGATATATCTATGGATAGCTACACCATAATTATTTTGAAAAATAGTATCCACAATATTAGAAGTGATCTCATCATCATCAAATAAGACATTTTACTTTAAGAGAGAACAATCAAATGAAGATGAAGAGTCAAAGCATGAAATATAATTCTCAGAAAGACCAATGTCATTAGTCAAAGAATTTTCATTCATGTGACTTATATGAGCATAACAAGTAATAGGATCTAAAAAAGAGATGCTAAAAGAGTCATTCTTTTTCAGAAGACCAACTTCATCCACATCTCACTAAATTAAGACTCATTAACCATATCCATAAATTCCTCAATTAATGGACAAGCATCACAAATAATTTGATCATTCCAAGCTTTACATGACAATGTATTATATGATTCACATTGCAAGTGTTAACACTAGGTGGATACAAATCAATCTTGCAAGAAGAATTGATTCGGTCATAAAAAGGATTAACTAATGCTTGGGCACTCTCAACATCAACATTATCAAGACATGGAAGAGAATCAGTAAGAACACAAGAAGATAAGCTATCACTAACACTTTGTTCGTTGGAAATATTTGAAGTTTTAAGTTAGTTATTATACCTTGATGTTCACAGGAATGATCATCCATAGCCTCACTTGTCATGGTTTGCCTCATTAGATATAATGAAAAGGTGAGTTCCCCTTCTTGAGGCATATTGTTGATTAACAAGGCCCACTTGGAAACTCCTCAAGGAACTCTAATATCACCACCGTCCTCACAATCCTCATCAACTAAAATACCATCCTCCACTTGGGAGGTCATCATTGTCAACCCTCTCAATAATATCAACATCATCATAGTAATAAAAATTATTGGTCAACACAATGAATTCCCTTCAGTTAGGGAACTCACTCATCTTATGACCAAAACCTTGACATTTGTAACATGTAGGAAGGCGATAAGCGTTAAGTCCTTCCTTTGGAGGAATATTGGGAGTTGGCCGCTCCACTTGATTGCTTTTGACAAAGGGCTACTTGACATCTTGCATGCTACCCTTGTCATTTTGCCAATTGGAAAAAGAAGTTCCTCCAACTTTGTTGTAGTTCCAAGTACCTTTAAAACCCCTTCATTTATCAAAATTCTCCTCTTAGAGCCCCACCTCTATCCCAATTGCCACCTCAAGAGTGTCGTCGATATCACGATAGTGGTGGAGTCTCATGCAGAAAGGATCTTCATTAAAATCAATCTGCAACATCAAGTGTTGAAACTCATCATAGTATTGCTCTACACTTTTGGTGCCTTGTTGTAAAGGGTAGATTTTTTTAGTTTCTCTTTAAAGTACTCCCGGTATCATACTTCCACATCAAAATAACTTTCAACTCTTCCTAAGGTGTAGTAGGAGACAAACCATGCATCTGTTGTGCCTTGACTTAAGTTTCCCACCATGTGGAAGCAAAACACTGAAATTGAGCAATAGCATAAGACGCCTTCTGGACATCAGACATCTCATTTTTCAAAAAAATTCAATCACATTGCTTCACTCAATCAAGAAAGATATCTAGGTTGCTTTCACCCTCAAAGGAAGGAAGAGTCACTTTAATGAAGTTGAGACTCAAATCTCGACCTCCATTATTTCCATTAAACTCGTTAACCCCATAAGGATCATTAACATAGAAGTCATCGTATCATCGACCATGTGGGCCATCTCTTCAATAATCAACCCCATTCCTACCGTATGATAGATAGGACCATGTTGACCTCCTCTACCATTGTGATTACCTTGAAATTTCATATGTTGCCATCTTATATGGTTGTGGTAGTTGTTGGAAACATCATCAAACTCCTCTTGGAATTCCTCATGGAATTTATATCACATCCTGAAACTAGACCGAGGGCATCAAATGGCACTTAGATCATTTTCGTGATCTAACCGAACCCTTGGCCTGGCCTACTATCAGTTTAGATCTCAATAAATAATGCGGAAGATAAAACATAGTGAGCTAAATATAATAAAGAGAATTTATTCTTTAACTTAAATATATGTGAAGAAGTAACATTAATGACTCAACATCTAACTCTATCTATGAAGCCTCTGTAACTGTAGAAGGTGTGCGGGGAAAAAGCTCCCAAGACTACCTCAAGCTCTAAAAATAAAAAAGTTAAATCAAAACTATGAGACTCTGAATGTAGGAGGCCTTACTAAATAGCAGGAAGAAGTGAAGTCCTAGCAAAGCATCCCTTGAAATGCCTATCTACCTGAGTCTGCATCATAATGCTATGTAGCACCAAAAAGGGCGTCAATACATGGAATATACGTTATGTAAAATAACAGAGTGAAACAATGTTAGCAAGAATATCTAAAGTGAACAACATATCTAGAAACAATAAACTGAAATTGTACTTTGAAACTCTGAATGATGTATAGGACACAATATGATAATATGTGAATGTGTAAAATAGTTATGCAATAAAACTTATGCATCAAAATCATCTCTTTAAATACATGTACAAGTAATGTATATCAAAACGGATAAATTTGTTTGGGAGTTTCTCATAATCGACACCATAATGAATGAGCACATGATGCCCAACTATCACGCTCAAATTGGAAGAGCCATCCAAAACCTTGCCAGGGTAGAGGACGATCACAATCTGGGAGCCCTATCAATCAAGTCTTACCAGGGACTATCTTGGAGGAGTTGCCCGAACCAACAGCACGATCCTATCCTATGCTAGCTACGTAGTTATGGGGCTTAGGAGTTGTTTTAACCTGGTCACCTATTTTGTGCTAAATACTCCTCCCAAAATAATCTTCCTCATATCCATTCAAATGTCATTCTTAGGCAACATTAAAACATTATTATAAAGAAATTTAATTATAACATATAATGAATGTTTAAAATCATCTGTGGAGCCTTTTGCTTAAAAATCATCTTTAAACTTTCTTATGAGCCTCTTGCTCAAAACATAGTCTAAAACATTAAGAAGAGCCTTTCGCTCAGAACAACTTTAAACATCAATATGGAGCCTTTTTCAACAAATCTCATGAGTTTCAAAACAAGACTCAACATATACTTTTTTTTAAAATCATGAAAAAAAATTCCACTTTCTTTCTCAAAATATCTTCATGAAAACTCTTTATCAAATCTTCTTACTTTATAAAAATAATGCAATTAAACTCAAATAATAATGCTTTCAGAATTATGACTTTTATGCAATTGGATTCATGGGAAAAGAGACATGAACCAACCTCAACAATCAATAAGCAAGAATCGATGATCAAGAATTAAGAATCAAGAATAAAGAGAGTATGATCAACAATCACTAGAATGGGATTTCAATAAAGAGACATCAATAAGCAACTCAATATGAAGAATTCAATAATGACAATTCAGCATATATAGATAGAGAAGAAGACAATTCAAAATTTTGGTAAAAACCCTAGCTTTAATCTCAATGAATTATTGAATAGATGTAGGGCATAAGGATGAATATGAATCATTACTTATGTTAGCCTTACATACCTGGAAAAATAGAACCTTAGATTCAAACTTGAAGAACCCTAATTTTGAGAAGAAGACTTCCAAACTTCTTAAAAAACATGAGAGCTTTGATCCTTAAATTCTATGTTGTAATGGAAGACCTAGCTATTGAGACTTTAAGAGTACTTATAATACCTTTAGAAATCTCAAAACATCTTGGTTTAGGAAATTAAACCGTGGGAATTCCCTAAAATAGCCTTAACATCATTTTTTGTAATTCACTTGTCAGTGAATTTGACCCATCCACAATGTATCACTTGACAATGCTTCACTAAAATGCTCATAATCTTTTACTCCAAACTCCAATTGATGCAAGCTCAGATGTTTTGGAATGAATACTCAAAGGTATTCAATTTGATTGGTTAAATCACTCAAAAATGCTTTTTAAATTGGGAGTTATAGTCATTCAAAATTGACCCTTGTAAGAACTTATACGAAAACTCAGTCGGCAAGAAGGCTCTCAACTCAACTTTGCGCTAGAGATTCCTTATGTCCTTAATTTGTATCCAATGCACTTATCACACTTAATACTTGATATTAACACTTAGTTTCGACAAAATTCATCAGGTTTGGGTCTTTCTATATACCTTGAACGATTTCAAACTTAGCCCAAAAGTCTGAGGCATTACAATATCCCCTCATTGGGATTATTCATCCCTGAATGAAAGTCATTTATATATATAGGATCTAACCCTGAAACTTTTTAACTATTTCTATAGAGTTCATTCATTGGCGGGACTAACTAAATCTATAAATTGCTTTCAGCAAACTAGGAACACTATCATGAGTCTCGTTGGATATTGAAAGGTGTGAAGACGTAAAGGACTGCATGGGAACATGGATTTGGTCTCTACTGGCCTCTTAAAGCATGAAGTTAGGATAGGACTTCTTTTTCCTTATGTGACAAGATTGACAGACCTTAAGCTTAGAAACACCATTTTAACTACACCAACTTCTCTAAATGCCAGACTTATCTTTTACAATTTATAATTCTCACATGTGCTCGTATTGATACTAAAGTATGAGTCTAACAGTAAGCTTCCACCACATTCAAGTCTAACTCGACTAAATCTCTTGCATCTCATGTTATACCCCAAGAATGCTACTTCTTCTTCTTATCAGCAAAATCACCCAACCTCAAGCTCTAATCAAGGAATCACTAGTCACACAATGCAATTTTCCACATGTATATCATCACAATATTCAAGCTTATCACTATAATCATCTGATGACTTCTCTATAGCTCATCATCTAAGAATTCTCCCATCTTACCTGGTATATCTAATAACTACAACTTCATGAACTTATAGAAAAAGACACACCAAAATTTTCTTTAACTACTACACATGACCAATCCTTACATTGCACTTCATTGACACTTATAATGTAAATGGAACTAGTACACCACAATTGTCATCAAAGAAGTATCTACTTCCCCATCCTTACCTTTCCTATATTCTTTTACTACTATCTATCAAGTCAAATGGGTGATCAATGAAAGAATAGAGTATGGGTATTAGGAATATGAGGAATACAACTCAATAATGACTCATACTTAGTGTGACATTTTCACTTGAGGTGAGGTCTAAGGAATCAAGTACAATGGAGCAAGTACTTCATGTATTGGGCATATAAGGCATGAATAGGGGTTATTTTGAGCATATACGTTATAACCACCATTACCATTATGAGTGAATGTAAATAGGGCTTAGAATAAGGAAATCAGAAGCACGAATCATTCAAGAAATCTAATTTGAGCATATACATGATGTATCGTGATTTTATTAGCCATTAAGGCGTATCTTTAAGACTGAGTTCATAAGCATATCGTGAGACATGAGTTTATATATATAATGAGCCTCATAACATAAATTTGGATTTTGTAATATAATAGAGTAAAACTGGGATCGTGCTCTGAAGTGGTTGCTTCTCGTTCAAGGAATCTGAGTATGGACATGGGTATGCATAGATTACTTGGACCCGTGGTCATGGCATGAATACATACAACGTGAGTAGAGTATTATTTTTATTCAAGTAAAAGGAATAAAATTAAGTAAGAATGTATTGACATCTCATAGCTATTCCTCTAAGACTTTTCACAATTACAATCTCAAGACTTGACTGGGTTCTTCACCTTATCATCTCCCCCTTAGCTCAAAAGTCAGTGTCGGGATATAATGAAATAACTCTTGTTGGTAGGGGTTTTAATATACATATGGATGTTAAATAGTCTCTCAACGACTGCATCTATAGGTACTAAAATTTATTCTATGATTTATTTCTTAGGTAGCTCCTAGATTTCCTTTTGTCTCTAAGACTATCATTGTAGAATTCATGCTCTTTCTGTCGCCATACATCCAATCCTTTCTCATTATGGATGTCATCCACATCAAAGTTTCAAAAAAGGGTTTTGAGAGAACTTCTTACTTTAGGCTCAATGTACGATTCATGATAATAAGAGTGCATTCCTGCGACGCATTAGACTCAACTGCAATAATGGGATCCTTTTAAGCCCTTGTACGGTCCTTTAATGTTTTGTCGGCTCTATCTAAGATCACCTTACTAATAGGAATCTGAGTTTTGTTGCTTCTATCATCTTGAAGATGAGGCGTAGTCAGTGAAATTAGGATAATGCATGAATCTATATAAAAATTCCTATGATACAACTCTATTGCACAATCTCAAGTACGAAAGGGAGGCATTTCCTAACACTTCATAGTCTCGTCATTATAGATGTGGCGCGCTTCACACTGAGAAGAAGGAACTACTAAACACGTCTTCATAGATACCCGAGGACTCTTGAATATCTAAAGCTTTGATACCATATTTTTCATGCCTGAATCTAGACCCAATGCATCGACTGACACTCAGACCACTTTCGTGATGCAAAAGAACCCTTGGCCTAGCTTACTATATATTCAGATCCCAATAAATATGAAGCCTCGATAACTGTAGAAGGGGTGCCGAGACAAAGCTCCCACGACTACCTCAAGGTCTAAAAATAAAAAAACAATCAATCAAAATAGTGACACTCCGAATGTATGAGGTCTCACCAAATAGGAAAATAAAGTGAAGTCCTAGCGAAACATCCCTTCCTGTGTCTGTCTACCTAAGTTTGCATCATAATACAATGCAACATCAAAAAGGGCATCAACACATGAAATGTATGGTATTTAAAAACGCTGAGTGAAATGATGTTTGAAAGAATATCTCAAGTGAAAGACATATCTAGAAACAACAAACTGAAGCTGTACTTTGAAACTTTGAATGATGCATAGGACACAATATGATAATGTAATCAATGTGTAAAAAAGTCTATGCAATAAAACTTATGAATCAACATCATCACTGTAAATACATATACAAGTAATGTATATCATAATAAATCTGTTTGGTTGGATCTTTCTCATAACCGACACCATCATGAATGAGTACACTGATAACATAAAAGTTGGAAATCCTAAAACTAGAGTATGAACATAAAATAAATGCGGGAAGCAAAACTATGAAACTAATTGAAAAATACTAAACAAGAATTAAGAAATATGGATTTGTCAAGATTCAAGTAACAACGAATTGGCTATAGGTAAACCAAACATCTTTACTTGAGAAAGTAATCAAGTTTAGGATCTAATCTTGACTGCTTTGTGAGTAATGTTGGACAAAAAATAGTAAGTGTACTACTAATCACCTTCTAAGAATACCAAGATGAAACCAAAGATCTCAAGAAACAAAATTATCTTACTAGGTAATAAACGATGAACTAGTTAGATAGCAAGATAAATCCAAAAGTAATCTGCAACAAAGATTCAAATGAACTCTCAAATATATTAATATTCAAAATCTAATTTTCATGAAAGAACAAAGACCCATTTATATAGTAGTGAAGAAGGGGTTTGTCGAATATAACATAAATGATAGTGAAACCTCCCAGGGCCTAGAAAACTACCACACACATCATCTTATGAAGTCAACATAGAAGAAAAAAAAATACTAAATGACATAGAAGACTGTCACACACAAACTCTTAGGAAGTCAACATTGATATAAACAACTCTTAAATATAATTCTAGAAACTAATTAAAAAAATATTGTGGTGTTTTCTCCATTTGGGGGATGATTTGAGCCCCGTTTCATCTCCTCTTGGACTTTAATTTAGGATTCCAAATAGATGTAAGATTGGAGAAAATATCTTCATTGGGCTTGAGATCTTCTTCCATCAGAAGACACATTTTAATAGATAATTTCAGCCTATTAAGTTGGCCTTCAAATTTTTTGGGATCTTATCATGGGCCCTCTTGGATCTCCCAAAGCTTCCTTAGTTGATGTTGATATTCCATGGATGTTATTAGTTCAGTTTTCTTCAAGATAATTCGTCCTCAAGTTCAATGCTTCATAAACAAAAATCAATCAAAAATATTAAAGGTAGCACTAACTTGATATTCACTAGGAAGGTCAAGTTTGTAAATATTGTCTCCAATCTTTTCATGGACTTATAATGGACCATTTCCTCTCGGGTGTAATTTGGATTTTCTTGTGGCAGTAAACCTTTCCTTCCTAAAATGCACCCACATTAGATCTCTGGGCTTAAAAATAACAAAATTCTGCCTCTTATTTTATCCTTAAGGAAGATGGTTCATTCTTCCGTTCAATTGGAAGCCTTGTTTGTTCATGAATCTTCTTCATCATTTCAACATTCTTCCTACCATCAAGATTAATAATATCATTGGTAGGGAAAGGCAGCAAATCAAGGGTATTGAGGAGATTAAATCCATAAGCAACTTCAAAAGGAGACTTACTAGTAGAAGAATTGATAGTTCTATTATAGGCCAACTCTACCATAGGCAAATGTTCTTAAAAAACAGTTTATTTTGCCTTTAAAATAGTCCTTAACATATTCACTAAAGTCCTATTAACTATATTTGTTTGCCCAATAGTTTGGGGGTGAAAAGATGTAGAAAATAACATCTTAGTCCCCAGCTTGCCCCAAAGAGGTCTCCAAAAGTGACTTAAAAACTTAGCATCCCCATCACTAATAATAGTTTTAGGCATACCATGTAATTTAACCACTTCTTCACAAAAAAATAATCCACATGTGATGCGTCATTAGTCTTCAAACAAGGAATAAAGTAAGCAATTTTTGTAAATTTGTCTACCACTACAAACATACTGTCATTATCATGTTTTGTTCTAGACAGGCCTAACAAAAAGTCCATGTAAATATCAATCCAAGGAGAAATAGGAACAAGTAAATGAGTATAAAGATCATGTGGTAACAATTTTGATTTGACCTGTTTACATTCAAGACACTAAGAATGCACTTTCTCAACATCCTTTCGCATGCCAGGCCAAAAAAATGTTCAACAAGTATATCCAAAGTTTTGGGAACTCCAATGTATCTCATGAGCCCACCACAATGTGCTTCCCTAATAAATAATTTACCCAAAAAGCTATTAGGAATACACAACTTATTTTTCTTAAAAAGGAATTCATCTTAAAGATTGAACTGCTCATAAGGACCCAACTTACACTCTGAAAAAACCTTGCCAAAATCAGAATAATAAGCATAAAGGCCCTTGACTTGATCAAAACCCATCAATTTTAGTAGAGACCAAGACATACATTCCTGAAAGTGAATCAGCAACCGCATTCTCTTTTCCTTGCTTTCAAGAAATCATGGGAAGGTTTCAATGAATTCAACCCAACTTGCATGCCTACAATTAAGCTCACCTTGGCTCTTCAAGTATCTCAAGGATTCATGGTCAATATTTACCATAAAATATCTAGACCACAAATAATGTTGGCATGTAGCTAAAGTGTAACACCTTGGATCCCTGGTGAAATATTACAGTAAAAGAATAAAAGTTTCAACGGGGCTATAGAGGGTGTTACAGCCCATTAGGCATTTGACTGTGGGTTTGACGTGTCGTCATGCCTCTAACGGTGGAGTTGACGGTTAGATGATTGACCGTCACTTGTACCATCGAGGTTTGGTCCCTTCAGTTATTGAGCGATGGAGATTCCAATAGACCATGAAGTGAGTGACAGCCCCTCATGGCGACCATTACCCAGACCCAGATTTAGATGCTTACTGTTTAAGATCGATGGAGTGGATGACAGACCATCAGGAAAGTGACGACCTTTCACCCTAACCATCACTAAAAATTTGGGCAAATTTGTTTAATCCCGATGGTGGAGATGACGGACTGATAGGCTTGTGATGGCTCGCATAGGTCCTGTCAGATACGTACCTAAACTGCATCGTTTTGAGAAATAATTCAATGGATTTAGAGGGGTAAATGATCCTCCTCTCTCATTTTCCACTCAAACTTTCAGAGAATCATTACGTTGAACTTAAAATTTATCCCTGAAGCTAAGAGCTAGGGCTTCCAATTTTATCAGAATTTTCAAGCTACTTCCTAGGAATTTCTTCTCCAAGTATATGGGGTTTTAGCAAGGGCATTCCTCTCACCCTTATTCCCAAGTATTCTTAGAATCTTTCATTAATTCATGCCTAAAGAAATCATGAGTTAGGGCTCTGTCAGACAAATTATGTATGTTCAATTAATTCCATATATTTTTCAAGTTTCAATAATTCTAGCATGGGATTTTAATATTCTTTATCTAAATGCTACAATATGACTACTAGCCCTAGTTTTTGTATGACTTCTTTTGGGTTAAACTTTGTATGATTTAGAACTAAGATATAAATATTGTATTATTATGATGTTTTCATTTGAATTATGAATTCTAGCACATATGCTTGAATGGAAAGTCAATGCTTTAGTATGTTCAGTCATAGTAATATTGTCAGTACCTAGTATATTCAGTAATATCAGCTTAACAACATGTTCTCCGTTCTTTAGACTGTCATGACACTTTCAGATAAAGCAGCTCTAACAAGTCTTAGAACACAGTTTATTTCAGGTCCTTAGACTCTCAGAACACTTCTATATAATTAGTTTTAATCTAATCTTAGGACATCAATTTTGAGCTATCAACACAATTAGATATAACCAGGTTTCAAATGGGTAGTACTTAGAACCGAGCAGGCCATGGTTCAGCGCACTCACGTTCCTAGAACTACATGCCAGCATAGGTTATTGGCCCGAATGGTCCCCAAACTGTGATCACATAGCTCAACCACTACACTTGTGCAAGGTATAGTGGGCTTTATTCGATGGGGTATACCCATCGAACTCCACGTCTAACTCATTTGGTTATATGTCGGTTATAGGCTCTCCCACAATCCAATACAGTCAGGGTTCTCATCCAGTCCATAATATCATATTCCAGGCTATGCTCCCCACTCTATTTCAGTTCAACGATTCTTACAACATTCCCATATATGTCAGACTATTTTTCATATTTTTGAGTTCAGACAGGGTCATTTCACGTTAATTCTGTTTACTTTACTACTTTTCAGTATATGTATATTTTCTTTATATCTCACATATTCTATACATTCAAAGTATAATCGCATAGTTTTATTTGTTATATCATTTTATGATATAGGCTCAGGTACCCACCCTCAATACCCTAGCTAGTTTCTCTCAGTGATTCTCAAGCAGCTTTCAGTCGTGAGTCCTCATCTAACGAGGTTGAAGTTTCCATTCTTAGTTTTTTATTTTTCAGTTAATTTCAAACATTAGAGTTAGCTGGTGGTTGTTTCCCATCAACTCATTAGTTGTTTTAGAATGCGTTTAGACATTATATGTTAGATTGAACTTGACTTTTAGTGTTTAAATATATCTTTATTATTATTCAGTATTTGGTTATTTCCTTATTCAGCTTCTGCTTATTATTATTCTACAACGGATCATCTTAATAAAATTATGCATTACCATGGGTTTGCTTGGGCATTAAGTACCGTGTCACGTCTAGTGTGTAGATGATGAGTTAGGAATTTACCAACTATTAGGCTCTTATGCATGAGCTTTAGCTTAGTTTTCAAGTCATTTAGATGAATTTTATGTCCTTTTTGCCTTTTTATGTGCAGATATCTAGTTTGAAGAAAAGAGCAAGAAATGGAGTATAAAGAAGGAAATCAGGTGAAAACTGAGGCTTCATTGGAGAAGACCGATGAATCGCCGCAAACACAGAAGATCACTACCTTGGTGAACTAAAGCAACTGCCTATCACAAACATCAACCAGCGACTCACCAGTTAACTCGCCTACTATCACCTGAAGGTGCTGGATCAAAGAGAAAGAAATCAGCGGAGCACGGTTGGAGTCCGGCAAATCACGAAGAAACTGTTGAAGGACAATGGAAATCACCGAAGGAGCATTCAATTATAGACGATGGTTCATGGAATGTAACCAGTGAACGGTCAGTGCTCTTTCAAGTCCAGAATGCCATAGCAGGGAAAAATGTGTCCAACACTAAAAAAGAGAGTCTTGGGTACCCTACTTTTAGATATATTCTAGATAGAAGTACTCTGTACCTATCAGATCTTCACTTTTTACTTTTTGGGGAACATTCTCTTTGTAAAGGAGGAAAGTAGAATTCTACTGGTGGAAATTGTAAAAGATTATTTTTCTTTTTATTCTTCTTCTTTTATAACAAGGTACCACTATTGTTGAAGACTTATTTACGAATTTGATTTTGCTACTCTTATTATTTAAATCAATGACTTTATTGATAAATATGCTCTTTACTTTCTCAACTATGAGTAGCTAAATCATTAACTAGAGTTGTGTGGTGATGGGTGCTTAATTACATTGGGTATTGCTAGATTCATCTCATTATTTTTTTAATTAGTGTAAATATGTTAAGTTCTCTCTATTTTATAATTGAAGATCCATAGTTGCAGATGTGGGTCTACTTTTCTTACCTGTTTTTTGCTTGAAAGAGAAGAATTGAATATTTGGAGAGAATTTAATGGTGGATAGGGATGTGATGTTGTGGATTTGGGCTAGACATAGACAAACATATATCCTCATTTCTAATTAATAGCTAATAGCTAGATATTAGTGCAGCTTTTAATTCAAACTTGATTGGGTTGATTTAATCATGTCTTGTGGTTCGAAAGAACTCTAGAAAGAGGTATTTATGAGGTTGAAAAACATAGAATGCCCACCTGCCCAAGGTTATTTACACAATCTAAACTAATGAGATGATCTAGAATAGCCTTGTTTAATTGGCACATCATCTACACCACACCTCTAGTCCTTCTCATTATTGTCAACAACATTGGTTATTTTGCCATTTTATTTAGACAAGTTAGATCTATACCATTTTGTCAACATTAAGTCTCCCCCAAAATATTATTTACTTTTTTACTTTTGAGTGGTGCGAAATAATTTCAATTTTCCAAACAACACTTGTGTATATCATTTGTTAGTCTTTGTGGGATTTGATCCCGACATCCATCGGTATATTTATTTTGATACGACTGTTTACACTCTCTCATAGCGAAGAGTATATTTTGGATGTTATCAAAAATGGTACCGTTGCTGGGGACTAGCATTTAATATTCTTGTGTTGATTGTTAATTTGAATTAGTCTTGCATCGTAAATGTTGACATTAATCTTGTTGTGCTTGTTAGGTAAAGTCGTATGAGTCATCACTCATAAGCAGGGGATAACACAGTTGAGGATAACATGGAGCATGAATAAGATAATCTGGTGATGCCAGATATTATAGGAGCCTTTCGCCTACTGTCTACAATAGGGAATGTCGTGTTCCATATCATAAGTACAATGCTACATTTTCTGTAGATGAAAGGGCTCTTCGTGGGAAAACTGAGTGAGGATGAAAATTGCCATTTGAGGAATTTTTTAGAGATCTTCCAACCTTTCAACATAACAAATATAAGTCAAGATCCTATCAGGTTCATGCTCTTTCCATTCTCCCTAACGGGAGAGGCGACTATGTGGTTGGAGGAACTCCCTCCTAGTTGCATTACATCGTGGCAAGAATTGACTGAAGCAATCTTGGATCGTTTCTTCCCTCTTCCAAAAATGTTACAGTTGAGGCATGATATCACGAACTTTAGACAAGAGCCAGGAGAACTGTTGCATGAAGCATGGCTAAGGTTCAAGAAGAAGGTTTCCCTTTGCCCCAACCATGGTCTCCCTGATGGAGTGCTCCTTCAAAGTTTTTACCAAGCCCTAGACTCCACTAACAAATCTGTTGCCAATAATTTAGCTAGAGGATCAATCATGGATCAGGCATATGGATAGGCTAAGGCCCTCTTGGACAGATGACAAAGACAAATCGGGCATTGCATTTGAGATAGACCAATGAATCGACGCAAGATATTGGGTAAAGTACGTTGGCAGCTGAGTAGAGAAATAAAGATGAAGAGTGAGATGAAAATCTTGATAAAATGATGATGCAGCTGGAAGTAGTGACCAAACATGTTATGGGGACAGGGCCCAAAGTTATAAATGTTGTAGGTATGCAGGGTTCGTTGCACTTTGAAGGAGAATCATCACTACCGGGATACGATGAGGAGTGCCATTACATGGAAACTCAGATGGGGGGGGGGTTCTCGAGGCAGGTTTCAAGGGACTAATCAAGCTCCTTGGCACCCACGGGGAGAGAATCAAGATTGGAGAAATCACGAAGCACAAGGATGGCCTGATAGAAATTAATGATGGGGCACTCGAGAGAAAAATTGAGAGGGAGACCGTTATCATGGAAGTTTGAGCCCATATGTTCCCCCTCCTAAAGATGAAAATGCCCAAAATCATCCTGGTGTAAGCAGTGCAGGTAACTCAAAAATTGAGAAGATGTTAGCGCGAGTCCTCAAGAAGGTGGAATCAACTGACAGGGGGGTCAAAGAATTGAAAGGGGAGGTATCTAAACTTGCCCAAATTGTAAGTTCCCATTCAGCCTTAATTAAGCATTTTGAAGCTCAAATGAATCACTTATCCTCTCAATGAACCCCCAAATAAAAGGAACACTCCTAAGTGATACATTGCCAAACCCGTAGAAAGACAATCAATGCATGACTATCATCATGAGGAGTAGTAAGATGGTCGGAGATGCAGGTGTGAAGCCTAAGGGGGTTGTTGCTCCTAAAACAATAGATGAAAATGAATCTGAAGCGGTGCCAAAACACCAAGAGGTATTGAAAATATGGAAGAATAAGGCAAGAGAGAGGTTGATGAAGTTCCCTTAAATGTTGATGAAGAAGAAGCAGGAATGAAGGCCTCAAATGATAAGCAGCAAGAACCAAGAGCTCCACCCCCTTATCCACAACGGTTAGCCAAGAAAAAGAAGGATGATCAGTTCAGTAAATTTATTGACATGTTTAGTAAATTGTTTATTAATATATTACTAGAGGATGCCCTACTTAAAATGCCCGGATATGCAAAATTCCTGAAGGAGCTGTTAAAAAAGAAGAAGGTGGTAGACGTGGGCACCGGAGAGACAACGCGTCACTGTAGTGCAATGATGATGAGTAATCTTGCCCCAAAGTGGGAAGATCATGAAGCCTTCACAATTCCTTGAACTATCGGGGTTTGTGTGTTTAAGGAAGCCCTATGTGATCTTCGAACAAGAATAAATCTGATGCCCCTTATCATCTTCAAGAAATTAGGGCTTGGGAGCACCAAACCCACATCAATGAGGTTGTTAATGGCTGACCGCTCCATAAAGAAACCCATGGATGTGCTAGAGGATGTATTGGTGAGGGAGGATAAATTCATTCGACTAGTTGATTTTGTGGCTCTTGATTGTGAAATGGACTTAGAAGTGCTAATCATGCTGGGGAGACCATTGTTCGCCACGGGTCGAGCTTTGGTAGATGTGGAGCTAGGTGAGCTCAAGTTCCAGGTTAGAAGTGAAAAGGTCAATTTTACAGTGTGACAATCTACTGAATCTCCAGATGAATGCAAAGTGATTGGAATATTGCATGAAGAGAGCGTGTATAGTGGAGTGGAGATAAAGGAGGTTGAGTTGGAGGATGAGCCTTCGAAGAATAAATGCTAATTGAGTAATACGTTGTGCCACGACGTTAACTAAAGCGCTTCTTGAGAGGCAACCCAAATGTCTCATTTTGAATATCTTCATGTCCTTTTTGTTTTTGATTTTTTAGGACTAGTGTGTTTTGAAGCAAGGAGAGGCAGCACAAAAACAAGGAAAGAAACGCACTAGACCGGTGAATTGTCGATCCAGGTCGCGAACCACTTTGCCTTTAAGCATAAAAGCAGCAACCTGGAAACACGACTGTTAGACAAGAAGATGAGTCTGTGGACCACAGTTCAAAAAACGCATACCGCCGTTGAATTATAGGTGCAACTCAGAATACCTGAGCAATGGGTGCCCAAGCGGTGATCGAACAGCGAAATGCCAAAACTAGTTCGCGAATCTCCGGTCGATCACCGGTTGCAAGACAGTGAACTGGGCATTAATTCAAGCACAAAAAGGTAAGGCGGCAAATTGCCAGATCAAAACGAAGATTGTCGGTGTAGCGCTAGTATAGGTATGGGTTGTATTTTTAAAATCTTAATCTAAAAATACTACCCCTTAGACTTTCCTTTTTCCTCTTTTTACAACTTTCCCATGCACCATATTATTCTTCCAACACCCAACCTCTCCATATTTCCACAACTCCCTCTCTTCCACTTCCCATACAATTAACTCACCATTACCAGTCTACCTTCTCTTCAACCAACCACACTCTCACTATATCACCTATAAAATCCCTCACCCTTTCCATAAAATTTCCACTGCACTCCCAATCTTCTTCTCTACTAAAAAAGCATTCTCAAGAGTTTGCCATTGTTGAGCATCACCAAGCTCTCACAACCCAGTGTGCTTCTGTAAAATACTCTCTAAAAAACTGGTAATATAATTCTAACTTTTTGATTTTTCTGTTTTCTTCAATGGTACTTTAGTTGCATATGCATTTGATTATGACATATATTCCCCTCCTCCGCACTCCCAATCTTCTTCTCTACTAAAAGCATTCTCAAGAGTTTGCCATTGTTGAGCATCACCAAGCTCTCACAACCCAAAGGTAAGCCGTAAAATACTTAAAACTGGTAATATAATTCTAACTTTTTGATTTTTCTGCTTTTCTTCAATGGTACTTTAGTTGCATATGCATTTGATTATGACATATATTCCCCTCCTAGTCATTGCTCCCCCCCAATATTTTCATGATTGTTACTCTATTTGTGGTTAGATGAAATTTATGGGAGGATAGATGCTTGTTGCTGAAAGGGGTGTGGGAGTAGTTGCTAATTTCTTTTATAGAATTCAATGGGCTGAAGTTTGAGTAACCCCAAAGGGATTAAAAGGACATGTTTTGCCCCATGATAGATTGGGTGACGCCATTCTTAAGGGTAAGTCGTCGTTTTGAACTTTTTATGGGTAAGTGATAGTGCTTTGATATTATGAGAGTACATGTATGTGAAATGGTGGCATTGAAATTCACAGGAAGATATTGGGGACGCGACAATCGGGTATTCACCAGTTGTGTCATGACCCGAATGTAGTCCCGGATCGTAACATGGGACAAGGAGCCGCGAGAGACTCCAAGTCGACCCATGGAATGAATATAAATATAACTCAATATCAATAAATCATAATACTTAGCATAACGACATAGCAGAATCATAAGCATGACATAACATAGAAGTGGAATGTACTACATTTATAATAGTTGAATACTACATTTAGTCTGAAAGCCTCTAACATGTCTGATAGGTTGATGGGAAAAAACCCCCAACTAACCCGGCAAGTCTAAAAAACCGCACATGAAAAGATAACTAATATCAAACTGGTCCTCCGAGAATAAGGACACGCTGAAAGCTAGATTCAAATATCCGGAACAAACTAATGATGGTGCTACGTCTGAAGATCGGAGCCTATGTCATAAAACAATACAACATAGAGTATGCGGTTGGTACTTGGGATGTACCGAATATGCATGGTAAGTAAAACCGCTTAGAAAAAGTAAAATAATTTAAAATATGCATAATATAAATATAAAAAAATAAGAGTCGGAGAGTAGGGCTTGCATGCATCCTTTCTGAAAACATGATCTCAACATAACATAACATCATAACTGAATGAATTGACCCAAGGCTGAAATCTGATAATCATACATAAAACTGAAAATTTGGTTCAAACCTTCTTTAGAACATATATATACATGTATATTATGAATGATGAATATGCATGACTGAAATCATGAGGAACAATGGGAGACTCGTCATTTAACCGACATACCATGATAGAGCTTACGTGGTCCCAACTATCACACTCAAGTGGGTAGAGCTGTCCAAAGCCTCGCCAGTGCTAAGGACGTTACCATGGTATTGATATCAAGCTCGTGGCCCAATTGGGCAGGGGATAGCACACAAGGGAGGTCCCAATATATGCATGACTGAGATCATGAGGAACAATTAGACTCGACATTTAACCGACATACCATGATTGAGCTTACTGGTCCCAACTATCACACTTCAAGTGGGTAGAGCTGTCCAAAGCCTCGCCAGGGATAAGGACGTTACCATGGTATTGATATCAAGCTCGTGGCCCAATTGGGCAGGATAGCACACAAGGGAGGTCCCAATGTAATATATATATATATATATATATAAGTATAAACCTACATTAAGGCCAGAAATTATACTGGGTGATCGACTCCTTAGCCTCTCTTTGCAGTTAAACACTACTTCCCAAAAACATGCATATCCTCTCCATCATTTTTCAACGAAGATTATCATCTACAATTGACGAAGCTCAATAATCAATACATCTCAAAC
The DNA here is from genome assembly GCA_018107945.1 of Datura stramonium. Taxonomy (NCBI): domain Eukaryota; kingdom Viridiplantae; phylum Streptophyta; class Magnoliopsida; order Solanales; family Solanaceae; genus Datura; species Datura stramonium. Next base: position 58,163 of record JACEIK010000669.1, read on the forward strand.
CAAATCATGCATATGATAAGTTTTATTTCAAACCCCATACCACAATGTGAAAGGTAATCTTGGGAGTCTCTACCCAAAACCATGTGGTGTTTAATTCGGGAAAATCATGAATCATACTTGAATATGTGGGCATTTCCCAATAACTTAACTTGCTTGAAGATACTCAATTCACATTGAAAACATGATTATAAACATGGGTAGCTTGAAAACATATTTTCCATCATAATATCTCATCATAATCATACATTCATCACAAAACTCATCTTTGATGAACTTTCCATAATTGTGGCATTGTAACTGGGAGAACATGTGCTCATTGAAAATGACATGTCTGCCTATAAATCATAATTCAACAGAAACCACAAATCATACCTATGTTGAAAATTAGGAAATTCATGTATTAAGTTAAAACCTATGATTAGACATAGAAAATTCATGATTTAGAGAGAGATTAGTAAGGTATGAAAGGATTCACCCCGTCATAACCCTACATACCTAGGGAAAATCATATTTTACCACCCCTTGAAAGCCCAATGGAAAATTGAAGGAAAACTTGAAGAACAACAAGATTGATCACCTCCCTAATTTTCTAACTTTGCATGCATGGATAAGAATAATCCAAGGATAGGTTTTACCCTCATAAAACACTGCATTTCGAGCCTTAAATGATTTAGTTTAAACCCTAGTACTTATAGAATGACGAAGGTCTTAACGAAATTCCTAAAATTTCTACACCGTGGTGACAATGTACCTATCCTTAACGAGTTGTTCTTGGATACCACGGCTCGTGGGTATCCATCCGTCGTCTCCACTTGCTTGACTTCACATTCTCGCCTTCGGACCACAACCTAGCGTGACGAGTCATCCCTTCATACAATGATTTGTTATATCGCCCGTTGTTTCTACCTGGGACGACTGGCACTGGGCGATTCCTTAATGAAAGTCACACCACAACTCGTTCTTCCTTCCAACGAGTCATGGTTTCCTTCCGCGTTTCCTTGATTGGAGGTTTTGATTCTCATTTCCACGATTGCTCACCACGACTCGCTGTTTGACACCGGTCATCCAATGACCCATTACTCCCCTCCCTAGGCGGAGAACCATCCCCACTAATGTACTTTAAACAATGACCTCGTGGTAACAAACAACGGTCATTACTTGACTCATTTCTAATCAAGCAATTCGGTCGCATTCCTCACCACTGATGCTTCCCATGTGTTGCCGGTTGGACCAATGTGATCCATTAGATGACCTCGTTATGGAATTTTTCCCGTATTTCCAACTTCCATTTTTAAATCCCTGTCAAATCTTAGGCACTTTTGTGGGGTATTATAATATATCCCCTTAGGAAACATTTATCCCTCAAATGTGGGAAAACATACACAAAATGTGAAATGCAATCATTACACTCAAATACTTATCATTTAAGCCGAAAACCGACGGAATGACTTATCTCCGATTCAAACTACATGGCCGAGCTGAATTCATAATCACACATCCATATACATAAAAGAAACTTGGGCACATGACTTGAACATAAAAACTAAAAAGAGTCTTAGGCAAAACCGATACCTCATGCCGGTAGAAAATAAATATGGGTATCTAGCCATCATGTTCCGCTAAGCTTTCCATGTATCTCCTTCAACGTGTTGATCCTCCATAAAACTTTGACTGAAGCTACATCCTTATTTATTAACCTTCGAACTCCGACGGCCCAAGATTTCCACCTAAATCCTCAAAACTATGGTTGTCCTTCACACCAACACGTCTAATGGAATCCACTAGTGTTTGATCACCTAAACACTTTTTTAAAAGCAACACATGGAAAATGCAGGATGCAAGGGGAAGCTAATTATGAGGGCAACTCCAATTCAAATTCCACCATGCCAACCCATTTTATGATCCGATAAGGGCCAATATGATGAGGGCTGAGTTTTCCTTTCTTTCCAAATCGCATCACTCCCTTAATGGCATACCTTCGGTAAAACACCCAATCATCCACCTGTCTAATTCCCTCCTTCTCACACGCATAGGACTTTTGGCGACTTGAGATGTTTTCAACTCCGTCCATATGAGCTAAATCTTCTCATATACATGAATCGAATCGTCCTATCATCACATTTTCACAACTTGCCACAATGGGTGATCTACATCTCTACCTATAGAGAGCCTCAAAAATCATGCCATCTCGAATACCGGAAGAGACATGGAATGGAATGACAACCTATTGTATGAAAACTCGATAAGAGGCAAAATGATCATCCCAACTACCGTGTCAATCACGCATGCTCTCAACATGTATTCGAGAGTCTCGACTATCTACTCCGCTGACCATCCATTTGTGGGTGAAATGTTGTGTTGAGCTTAACATGAGTACCAAGTCCTTTTTGAAATGACCTCCAAAACTTCCAGAGGTAAATTGGGTACCTCTATTTGATATGATGGACAAGACCACTCCATGCAACCAAACTAGCTCCCTAATATATAGTTTTGCGTATTCCTCCATTGAATTCGTGGTTTTGACCGATAGAAAATGAGGGGCCTTGGTCAACCAGTCTACCACAACCCAAATGGAGTCATATTGTCGACGAGCGTCTTGGCAAACTCGTGATGAAGTCCATGTTGATTTATTCTCGTTTCCAAGCAGGGAATACCGATATCTTGAAGCACACCTCCCGTATCTAATGCTCGACCTTCACTTGCCGACAGCTTGGACACTTAGCTATAAATTATGCTATGTCCTTCTTCTTCATGCCATTCCACCAATAGACTTTCCGTAAGTCACGGCACATCTTGGTGGAACCCCGGATAGATAGAATACCCGGATCCATGACTTGTGCAACATTTAGTTCTCAAATCATTAACATCCGAACCCTTAAGCGACCTTAGTACCGAAGCACCTTTCATCTCCCCTTTAGAGAAGACCTCTACCTTCTAAATCAACGACTTCCTTAACTTTTTCAAAATTGGGTCCTCATCTTGCCTAGATTTTACATCACACAAAGATGATTTTAATCCATCTCCGAATAATAACACCGCTATCAGTTGAGTCAACCAACCGAACTCCAACCTTACGAGCTCGTGCACATCCTCTCACCAAATTTCTTTCCCTTATCCACAGGGACACACTCTTCATAGAGAGTCTAATAAGTTTGTCTCGCTACTACATTAGCCGCGCCGTACCTGTATGAAATAGGACACTCATATCATAGTCCTTGAGTAGCTCCAACCACCTCCTTTATCGAAGATTAAGTTCCTTTTGGGTAAACACGTGTTGTAAACTCTTATGGTCCCTAAACACATACACGTGGACCCCATACAAATAACGTCTCTATATCCTCAAGGCGACACATCAAGGCAAACTCAAGATCACGGTCGTACTCTTCTCATGGAACTTTTTAGTTGTTTGAGGCATATGCTAGTGAATTTTTTGTGCTGCATTAATACACACACCCAAGTCCGATCCTGAAGCATCACAATATACCACGAACCCATCGGTATCTTAGGTTAGGCCAATACGTGCTCCGAGGTGAGTCGAGCTATCAACTCCCGAAAGCTCCTCTCATAGCCTCCGGCCATTGGAATTTCACCTTCTTTCGGTTAATTAACTTGGTCAAGGGTGCCGTAATAGACGTGAAACCTTCCACAAACCTTCTATAGTAGCCGGCTAAACCCAAAAAGATCCCACATTTTGATGGATCTTAACGTCTAGACCAATTCTCACCACTTCTATTTTTTGAGAGTCCACCATTATACCTTCACTTGGATACCATGTGGACTTAAAATGCCACTAAGTTCAACCAAAACTCACACTTGCTGAATTTGGCATAAAATTGGTGATCCCCGAGAGTCCGCAAAGACTACTCTCAAATGAACAACATGCTCCTCCTTGCTTCTAGAGTATATCAAGATGACATCAATAAACACAATCACAAACATATCCAAGAATGTATTGAACACCCTATTCATCAAGTACATAAAAGTTGTAGAGCATTCATAGTCCAAAAGACATAAACTACAAACTCGTAATGACCATACCCCATCCTCGGGGCGCTGTCACCTGGATATCGTCTCCCAAACTCGAAATGATGGTACCCGGATCTATGATCTATCTTCGAGAAGAACTTGACACCCCGGGTTGGTCTTAATAAATCATCATTCATGGGCAGAGGACACCATTTCTCGATGGTAACATTTTTAATTACCAATAATCAATAAACATGCAAAAGGAACCATCTTTCTTTCTGACAAAGAGAACCGGTGCACCCCATGGTGACTTGCTTCTCGGTCTAATGAAAACCTTATCTAACAAATAACCTGGCCCCCAAAATCCTTTTACTCAAATTTAGAGCCATTCAAAAGAGGGAGGAATAGATATAGGCCGCATATCTGGGAAGTTAATGTCAATATAAAATCACTCTCCCACTCGAGAGGGATTCCCTGAGAGATCATCGTGAAAGACCTTGATACTCACATACTACCGTGACATACTGCAGGAGCCTGGGTCTCTACGCCACATCCTTAACCCTAACTAGATGGTACACACAACCTTTGAGATCATCTTTGTGGCCTTAAGGTAGAAATGACACAACCTACGTGCACAACCGAACTACCCTTCCACTATAAGATCAAGTTTCTCCCCGTAAATAAGGAACTCTACTTCCTAGGTTCTACAATTAACTAATGCATAAAATGAAAATACCCAATCCATGCCGAGGATAACATAAAAATCGGTCATGGCTAAGTCTATCAAATCTGCTAAGGTGATTTTTGAAGGATTGAGACTAGGCAACACCTATAGCTAGATACAACCGAATCACTCTTACCGGAGTAGAGACTAAGAAAGTTTCTGACAAGACTCGAGGACCGACTCCGAAGCTGTCGCACGGCATAAGGTGTCACAAAAGACAAGGTATCCCCCGATGTAACAAAGCATAAAAATCAAGATGGAAGGCTCATAACATACCGTTGACCATCCGGGAGACCTCCTACTCCTTGAAGAATGCTAATGTAGAGAATCTATTTTGCGTTGATCGTCACCGTGGTGGTAGATTCCCCTAATATGCCGAGCGTGCTATGGGGATGCCAATCAGATGCCGGGGCCTTGGCCCCCATCATGGTCCTATATCTGCCGTAGAAATTTTGGGCATGTGTTCTCTTCCATGCTCGAAGCAGCAACAACTCGCAAAGCACTCCTCACAGGTGCCCTAACCACATCGCCAGCAAGTTGGGAGATACTAGAATCTGCAGTGCCCTGCCGTTCTAACTCGGCGAGCCTGATGCTCGCCCCTCTTATCATTTCTAGGCCTAGATGGCACACTCACGTCAAGATGCCGGGACTAAAGATCTCTAGTGGGTCTCGGTGCCCAAGTGCCTACCACCGACCTCTACTGTTAGAATCATGACTATAAATCTTGGCCCTCTGGGCCTCTCTCTCATATGTGCCGCTCCATCTCGCTAGCCTACAAAACTATCCGAGGGAAATCCATATCCCGGTGGGAAGAAGATCCTACAATCTTTGTCCAAATAACCCCTCCACGTCATGAACAAACCTCGGCTCACCCGCATCCTAAGATCGCCCACTAACTTTGGGGCATACTGACAAGCTTAGTGAACTTAAGGGCATACTCCGCACCGCCATTCTCCCTTGCTTAAGATTCATCCTAACTCGCCCTCGCTTCAACTCTCGAATCTCACGAGGGAAGAACCAATATAAGAACGCAACATGGAACTCCTCCCAAGTGACAGACCGGCTCCAGCCACCCTACTATCTTTCCATTGTCGAACTAGATGTGTGGCACTCCTTTTAGTTTGTATGAGGCCACCACCGCACATTTAACTCCATTCACCCCTCTCTAAGACCTAGGTGATCTTCACAATCTCATAAATGAACTCGTGGGTCCTCATCTACTTTTGACTAGAGGAACTCGGGTGGGTTCATTCTCAATAAATCCCTAACTCAAGCCATTACCGCATTTCCATTTTGTGGGACATGTGAAACTACCTACTAATTGACTCCGAATCATTATACAATCGCGAGACCAATAGATGCCCTAAATTCGAAGCATGGGCAACCGCCTCCGCTTATGATGCTCTTGGACCTGTAGCGCCCGTTAGTGCCCATTTCCATTGCCATCCTCATGGCCGTCTATACTCCTATTCCTTCTACCATTTACTCTTTAGGGAGCCATGATTCTACAAATAATAACATGAATTAGAAGGACAGGAGACATTTCACGCATGACATAGATCATGGAAAGAAGGGAACATTTCCTAAATGATTTCATACCTCTTCATCATAAGTGTGGCGCTCTTCACACCTATGAAAAAGACTCTACTTAATGCGGCTTTCGACACCCTAGATACTTCAAACCTAATGCTTTGATACCAAGTTTTTCACAAATACGAATGTAGTCCCGATCGTAACACTAACAAGAAGACCCGAGAGACTCCAAGTCAACCCATGTCATGAACATACATCTAACTAAATATTAATAAAGCAAAATACTTAGCATAATGAAATAGAGGAATCATAAACATGACATAAAATTGAAGCAGAATGTACTACATTTATAACAATTGAATACTACATTTAGGCTGAAAGCCTCTAACATGTTTGATGGGTTGATGAGACAAAACCCCCCAACTAACTACGGCAAGTCTAGAAAATTCATGAAAAGATAACCGATATCAAACTAGCCTCGGAGAATGAGGACTCATCAAGAGATGGATGAACATCTCTCGAACAAGCTAATGATGGTGTTGGGTCCAAGACGCTTTTCCGTATCATAAAATGATACAAAGTAGAGTATGCGGTCGCTCTGAATGTACCGAGTATGCAAGGTAAGTAAAAACTCTTAGAAAAAGTAAAATAATTTAAAACATGCATAATATAAACACATACAAGATAAGAGTTCTGAGAGTAGGGCTTGCATGCATCCTTTCTTAAAACATGATCTCAACATAACATAACATCATGACTATATGAATTGACCCAAGCCTAAAATCTTATAATCATACATAAAACTGAAAATTATGTTCAAACCTTCTTTAGAACATATATAGACATGTATATAATGAATGATTAATATGCATGACTGAAATTGTGTGAAACAATGGAAGACTCGCTCTTTAACCGACATACCACGAGGAGCTTACATTGCCCCAACTATCACACTCAAGGGGTAGGAGCGCCCAAAGCCTCGTTAGGGCTAAGGACGATACCAAGATATCGATATGAAGCTCGTGGGCCAATTCCTGGGGAAGGGGATAGATCACAAGGGAGGTCCCGATGTTATATATATACATATATATATAAACTCACATTACGTGTAGTTATGAGGCATAGGGTTATCAACTCAGCCTACTCAAGCAGACACTACTTCCAAAAACATGCATATGCTCTCCATCATTTTTCAACGAAGATTACTTGTCAATTGGCGAATCTCACACCGCACATCTCAAATCTTAAATCATGCATGATCTTGGGCAACATTTATATGCCTAAGTGATACTCAAATGCGTCAAGCTTTTGTTTATCTAACGATGTTTGCACATTCTCATGTAAATTGTAGTAAAATGTGAATTTATACTAACCAACATGTTTAGCGTTGTTTTGCAGAAAATGTAATTTCGTGAAGCTAAGATGCATGTTGGGAGGAATCGAAATGGACTCGAAGCAAGCAAGGAAATGGCCAAGGAAAGCAATGATAAAGGCTCCGCGATGGAGCCGTGTCACGTTGCCATCGCAGGCATTCTCGCCTGATGATAAAATTGGCAAAATTCTGCAGAGGTCCACGTTGCCTCCGTGGCACGTTGGACCAAATTACCTCGGAACTTGGAAATTCTAGTGAAGGTGTTGCTGCCGTGCCGTGTCACGTTGGTCGAGCCCCGCGCTGCATGCCGTGCCACGTTAGGAGTAAATACCGGACGAACAAATTCCAAGAAGGGGCTTCGTTGCTTGTGCCATGTCACGCGAGGGAGTGCTCCGCGATGCACTCCGTGACACGCTAAGCTTGTTATTCCGGGGAAAAATTCACCGCATAAATAGAACACTTAGGTTCATTTTTCTTAATTGATCGACTTGGTGGAGCAAGAACGGGGGTTACGTGCTTGAGGGGACGAAAATCTTAGGCTTTTCTCATCTCTTTCTCCTTTCTTTAAATTGTTTGTATGATTTACACTCATTTGATGACGTTTAATCCACAAATGAGTACACTTTCACTTCTTTGCCGAGGTTAAGAACAATTGTATTGAAATGTGATTGTTGATCATTTGGTTTTTCATCTTTTCTTCCATGGTTATTCTATTAATTCTTGTTCTTACTACATTAATGTGTGGCCAATGTTAATGTAAATCTAAAAAGTCCTAAGGTCACTCGAGAGAGCAATTCTAAATTGGAAAGTTGTGAATTAATAGGATATGATCTGTTCTTTGTTTGGGAAAATTGAGAATTGATTTACCTTATGATAGAAATATACCAAAGTCGTATTAGTCAATTAAGAAATTGGTTTCTATGGCTAGAACATGAATTTCTTCTTATCACGTAAATGTAGGTGGAAGGCTTCATGATTCTAAGTTGGGTTAAATATGAGAGTTTTAACCATAGGAAATAATTGACTAGCAACCGGAGGAAAGATTAATCAAATTAGACGATAATTTATTTCTCTACATGTCTGCCAGCCTCAAAGATGCTCACATTCTAAATTGTTCAAATTGTATATTCATTTTGGACATAGTACAAATTAGGAAACAAAATATAAAACTTTTCTTTACATTGTTGTCTCATTTTTAGAGTTGCTTTATTGACACTTGAGTAGACGCTAGCGTGAGTCCACCCTATGGGATCGATACTTGGCTTACTTGAGCCATTTACTACTTGTTCGACCACGTGCACTTGCGTGTAGTCATCTAGATCGAACAAGTTTTTGAGGCGCGTTGCTCGGACCGGCAATTGGTAAAATTTTTCTTAAGTGTTAGCTTACTATTTCTATATAAGTGCCGACAATGTGGTCTTGATTTTCTTTTTAAATCTTTTTGATATTTTTTCTGATAATTCTTCTTTGACATGACATCGTGAACACAAATGGTTTAAATGGTGAATACTCATATTTCTATGAATCTTGTTTGAATTGCGGAGGACAATTGACTGTGGCAACATTGTAAATACCTGTAACATATGTGGTGGTCAAGATGGCCATTTAGATGGTTGTCCGAATGCATACTCCCCGAGCCCCCCACTATGATCCTTCGTTTTTTTTGATGAATATAGGCATGTTGAAAATGAGGACTTGGGACGCCAAGCTCGAATAGAAGACATGCTTAAACAACTCCTTGAGAAATCGAAGCAATGAAGGAGGCAATGGCAACATTGATAGCTCAAAGAAGAGGAGAATGCAAAGAGGCTCTAAAAGGATGAGTTGCAAACACCAGATGATTACTGAGGCCGAAGCTTGTGATAAATTGTATGTAACAGTTGTAGGAGATATTCAAGAGGAACACAAGAGGAAGACAAGGGTGAATTTTCGATGAAGCCCGACAATTAGAATCTCTTGAGTGTCCTCGTGAGGAGCTCATACTTATAGAAAATTCGTCAGTGGAAGAAGAGATAAACAGTATACCTCATTTGAAATTAATGGAGAGACAAATGTTGATGCGAGAAGGTGTATACAAGCAAGGAGGTCAATCACAATGCAGCTTCGAGTCGAGGTGTATTGGGCCCACTCAAAGCATTTTTTGACATTGAGTTTGGGCGATGACATAGAAATAGAGTCTTCCAAGCTTATTGAGAAATGTCTAGAGGAGGACCAAGCTCCGTATATCTGGAATTTTTCTCGATTTCAATAGACAAAATGGATTGACTTACTAATGACCAATAAACGTCAAAGGCGACATTCATCGTTTGGTCCCGACAATTTTTCACCACCACCCCGGAAGAATAAGAGGAAATTAGAAAAGAAATTAGGGGTGAGATTCATATCCTCAAGGTGGAGGAAAAGCAAAGGAAGCTTACACGTCATGCCGCCACATAAAATTAGGCGCCGTTTGGGAGGCAATCCAAGGGAAACATGGGTGCCCATTTTAATTTCTTTGCATTAGAGTTGCTTTTATTTATTTTTCATCTTTTGTTGTTTTTGGTGGGAAAGTTTATACGTATGGAGGGGAAACCAGCACCCGTGGAGGAGGAAGCTAACAAACATGGAAGAGAAAAAGGGGTCGAACACCCACTTGTGCAACTTAAAGAAGAAAAGCATGTCGTTAGCTAGGCCTAAAGGCCGTATATTTCTCACCCTCTTTAAATGTTGTTGATGCTATGAGGACATATCATGATTCAAGTGTGGGGGTGAGGGAAATTTCAAAATTTTTGTGCTTAACGATATTTATGTAATGCTTGGGAGAAATATTTGAAAAAAAAATTTTTTTTTGTGAGTCAAGCATGACTTCATCACCCGTTGGTTTTTCTTTTTGGTTCTTTCCGACGGGGTCTTTGAACCGAAGAATAAAATTTTTCTTCTCGTGATATAATGTTTGCAAATATAAAGTGACGGTTCTCATGATGGATGGATGATGACCGTCTTAAGGGAAATGTAGTCGATAGGAGTAGTTTTTGTCTGTTATTTTTTTTGTTTGTTTGTATCCCAAGCGTGTCGCTACTTTATGGTTGCGAAATTTTTGTTGCGTGTTGTACATGATATTTAGAATGCAAAAAGTGATTCTGCATGAGCATGAAAAATTTGTAAATATGTTGAGATACCTAGGCCATAGAGTTCGATTCGTGTGATTGAGGCTTAATGTTTGGAATTCTGCACTAGCCGATTGAAGAGTCTCATGAATATGTCTTGAGTTGAGCATGTGCAATGAGTGTCTAGTGAGGCTTCGATTATTCCATGCTATTGTGAATTGTCTAGAACTTGCCTGTTGTGTGTACGAAACTAAATGAAGGAAGTGTAGTGTAGGAAAGGATGTAGGCGTTTCTTTGTTTTAACCGAAAGTATTTTTTTTCTTTTTCATACCCACCTCGAATGTCAAATCCTAGTTACCCATTGAGCCTTTAGCCTATTTTTTTCTTTTTTTATCGAAAAGGTGTAAACCGAGCTTAACCCTTTATTTTCATTTCCAAATTTGATCCAAAAACTTAAGCGGTCAAGAAAATAATTTTCCCAATGTGTTGTCAAGGAGTGAGAATTGTGAAAAGAAAAGAAAAAGCAAAGTGATGAAAGTAAGGAGAAGATCAAAGGTGCACTTGCCGATTTAAAGAAAATAAAGACGTATAACTAATCTTTGTTGTTAAGTCGGGTGTGCTTAAAGAAGTGGGGACTAAAATAAAGAAAGACTTCAAGAATGGGAGGATGAAGGAAGAAACAATGCCCAGAATGTTGATGGGATGTATTGAAAAAGCGCTTAAGGATGCTAGTTGCTATTATTGGTTAGCCCTGTATTTACTAGTTTCGTAGCTTACATTACAACCCGTTAAGTCCTACGTGATCCTACATCACGCGTCCTTATATTAGTGGAGTAATACACTAGAGGGGAGCCTATGGTTCATGACATGATGCATGTGAATTCTTTTGGGAGAGAGAGCGAAATCGTGTCTATATGCCCCTGCATATAATGTCTAGAGTTCATGTGATTGAAAAGGGGAAATTCTCTTGTGTGTGAGGGCACATGCTTGACGAGAGATTAAATTTCGTGTCGGATATCTTGATCAGCTGATTTGCTTGAGTTTGCCAATATCGAGAGTCGATTCTTGAGTCTAGGAGGTCTCGATGTGTTGAATGTCATTGTTTTGATGAGACTATGCATGTTTTCTTGATGATTTNTATGTCTTGAGTTGAGCATGTGCAATGAGTGTCTAGTGAGGTTTCGATTATTCCATGCTATTGTGGATTGTCTAGAACTTGCCTGTTGTGTGTACGAAACTAAATGAAGGAAGTGTAGTGTAGGAAAGGATGTAGGCGTTTCTTTGTTTTAACCGAAAGTATTTTTTTTCTTTTTCATACCCACCTCGAATGTCAAATCCTAGTTAGCCCATTGAGCCTTTAGCCTATTTTTTTTCTTTTTTTATCGAAAAGGTGTAAACCGAGCTTAACCCTTTCTTTTCATTATCCGTAAATTTGATCCAAAAAACTTAAGCGGTCAAGAAAAATAATTTTCCCACAGTGTCAAGGAGTGAGAATTGTGAAAAGAAAAGAAAAAGCAAAGTGATGAAAGTAAGGAGAAGATCAAAGGTGCACTTGCCAGATTTAAAGAAAATAAAGACGTATAACTAATCTTTGTTGTTAAGTCGGGTGTGCTTAAAGAAGTGGGGACTAAAATAAAGAAAGACTTCAAGAATGGGAGGATGAAGGAAGAAACAATTCCCACAATGTTGATGGCATGTATTGAAAAAGCGCTTAAGGATGCTAGTTGCTATTATTGGTTAGCCCAATATTTACTAGTTCCGTAGCTTACATTACAACCCGTTAAGTCCTACGTG
>JACEIK010000669.1:116238-128718 GCA_018107945.1 Datura stramonium
TACTGTTTATAGGTGGGAATGAGAGGAGCTTCATGGATTGTATTCTATACTCATAAAAGAAGCGCAGGAGTAGGGTCAGTATAAACACAGTACTGATAGGCATCATCAGCCGACCTTACATAATAAGATATAATTAAGGCAACAATAATATAAAACCAGTCTCAAACATCAAACATAAGTACAGTAACATTTCAAGTACACCAGCCCTGCACAAGTGACAACTGGCTTGCTCAAGAGACCGCTGCAGCAGTCTCGCCATGGCGGAAGTAGTTCCACTGCAGCAGTACTGCTCGAGAAAGTAGCTTGACTTAGCTACACTTTTCATCAATTCACCAGTTTTTAATAATTCACACATTCAGATATTTAATCAGATGACACGCGAGCTTTTGACAATAATTCACATCTACGCATCATCACATGTGATTTAATTATTTCATCACAAGGATAACAACATCAACATCAACAGTCGTTTAATCAATTCACACTTAACCTTTTTCCACCATCTTCAATTCAGGTTACAAGTACAAGATTCACAAATTCAACTCTACTACTTAACACATGCTCATTCCGAATGGTCAATAAGATAAAAAAAATCATAAAATAGAACAAAGGGTGACATGTTGGGGCACACGCCTCCACCAAGTCCCAATAAAATACTCCACCATCAATATCAGTGTGTACATACATGTTAGAAGATCTTATTTCTGTCCTTCCGGTCATGACCCGCAGGGAGCTCTAGAAATTCATGTACTGTACCAGTGTGGTACCCGCTCCTACTCATATGCTCCTCCGGATGCTCCCCTCGAACACTAGCCACTCAACCAATATTGCTAGCTTGGATGCTCCCCTCGGGCACGAGCCTATCATCTTAGGATAATATTACTATCCTTAACCATTCTCGTTCAATTGAATATACAAGGTGAATTCTTTAAACACTCGGAAGTTTACAATCTATTACCTTTCTTGCATAAATGCAAACCATAAAACATCTTAATTGCAAAGGAACTTCACTTAACCATTCAACACAATTCCATAATAGTTCACAGACCATATCATATCTACATTACTTTTACAGTTCATTCAACAGTAAAGTTTCATGACAAGTAATGTCCGCAGATCAATCACATATTATCATTGCACAAAACATATATGCTATTAAATAGGATCTATTTCCCTTAAACCATAACCTACCTTGGTGTTTGGGTATGAAAGTTAGCTACTCCGCAGGAGCCTTGCCTTTTATCAACGCGTCGGAAAGTTCAAAATCTGCAACAACAATATATAGTAATTTCATTATTTACTCTTTGAATAAGGGTCCTAGAAGTTCGAAACCCTTCACTTTAGGGCACTTTCAAAATTAAAACCCAGTTCCACCTAGTTCTAGGTCTCAATTCCCGCGTAAGCCACGTTCTTAAGAAAATAAAACTGGGGGAATGATCAATACTCCCCAAACCTCTAATCTAACTACCCCATTAACTCCCCATGATCCAGCCCTAGTTTATCAACCTAGGGTTTTCTCAACTTAAAATTCTACCATTAAATATTCTATCTGAATTCTAGGATCAACAATATCCATCATTGAGATAGAGGATCAAGAAACTTACCTTAGGATAGTAATTCACTATTATGGGGGAGAAAATCGCCTTTAGACCTTTCTCTTTGCATTTTTGAAAATAATAGGGTATAACCCCAGAAATCCTACTTAAATTCACTTTTTGATTCCCATCGTCCACTGTAGCAATTACATTTCTGCTGTAGCGGACCCGCTACAACAGTCAAAAACCGCTACGGCAGATCTGGCAATTAATTCTCCAATCCGTAACAGTGGATTTCGACCGTCACCATGGTCTTGCTACAATAGATATCCTACCACTGCAGTAGTCCCCTGAAACCAGTAGCTCCCCCAAAAATTATCTTTTAACACTTAGGTATTTTCAAAACTATTTCTACAGATTCTAGCTTTTCGAGCGTACTAAGTTCGTCCCCTTTCGTAATGACATACAGGTCGTTACATCAGATACCAATTAAAATAACGTTCATTTTCAAACGTTCTACAATAAATGAAAGAAAGAGAACCTACCGAATTCCATAAATAACTGAGGGATATTTGATCCACATATCAGTCTCAGTCTCCCAATTGGCTTCCTCTATAGGACGACACCTGATTAGCAAGAAATTCCCTGTTCTCCACTTAGCAATGATCTGTCTAGGGCTACTTTCAAAACAACGGATTCTGTAATAAGACCCTATTCATGGGCATTCTCCGACTTAGAATCAAATTCATGGACCTTTATTATCGGAATCTCTTTTGACCTCAGTTTTTGGACCTCTCTATGCAAAATCGCCACCGGCTCCTCCTCATATGACAAATTCTCATCTAGCAATATGGAGTGCCATTTAATAATATACGATCCATCCCTATGGTACTTCTTCAACATGGAAACATGGAAGGTCAGATTTACCCCAGAAAACACTGGAATCAAAGCCAGCTCATAAGTTGCTTCTCCCACACACCAGAGTATTTTAATGGTCCAATGTACCTCAAGCTAAGCTTGCCCCGCTTACCAAACCTCATCACCCCCTTCATGGGAGATACTTTGAGCAGAATTTGTTCTCCCTCCAGAAACTCCACATCTCACACTTTCTTGTACGCATACTTCTTTTATCTACTTTGAGTCACCACCAGACGCTCTTGAATTACTCAAACTTTTTCTAAAGATTCCTTCAGCAAATCGGTCTTCCAAGGTCTCACTTCAAATGCATTAAACCACCCAATTAGAGACCTGTATTTCCTTCCGTATAAGGCTTCAAATGGCGCCATGCCAATGCTCGGGTTATAGTTGTTGTTGTAGCGAACTCTGCCAAAGGTAGAAATTTATCCCAATGGACCCCAAAATTTATGACACAAGCCCTGAGCATGTCCTCCAACACCTTGATGGTCCTTTCTGACTGTCCGACTATCTGAGGATAAAAGGTTGTGCTCAAGTCTAACTTGGTGCGCAACTCTACCTGCAAGGTCCTCTGGAAATGAGAGGTGAACTGAGTACCCCTGTCAGACCACTGGCACCCCCTGCAACTGAATCACTTCCTTCACATATAGATTGGCCATCTTCTCAGCATTGTAAGTCTCGAGGCAAGAAGTGAATAGACTTGGTCAATTTATCCACAATGATTCAAATGGAGTCAAACTTCCCCAAAGTCTTTGGAAGACTAACTACGAAGTCCATCGCTATTCTCTCCCATTTTCACTTGGGGATAGGCATCTTATAAAGTACTTCCTAGGCTTCTGGTGTTTGTATTTCACCTACTAGCAATTCAAACACTGGGTAACATACTCTGCAATATCTCTCTTCATCCTACCCCACCAATAGTGCTGCTTCAAGTCATGGAATATTTTGGTGGCTCCGAGGTGAATGGAGTACCTCGAGTTATGAGCTTCTACCAAAAGAGTCTTAATTAGTTCACCAACTCGGGGAAAACACATGCGCCCCTTTATCCTTAGGACCCCTTCCTCATCTAGCCCTGCTTCCTTCGCTTCTCCCTCCAAGATCTTCTCTCAGATTTTACCTAACTTCTCATCGTTGAAATGTCTTGCCTTTATTTCCTCCAACAGAGATGAATTAGCCTCCATGCTAGCTAGTATACCACCTATTTATGTCAATGATAGCCTCACCAAACTGTTTGCCAAAGTTTGAACTTCTCTAGCTATCGGTCGCCGAGTAGCTTCCAAGGAAGCTAGAATACCCATACTCACTGCTTTCCGACTCAACACATCTGCCACTACATTAGCCTTCCCTGGGTGATATAGAATGGTGATGTCATAGTCATTGAGCAGTTCCATCCACCTCCTCTACCTCAAGTTGATATCCTTCTAGGAAAACATGTACTGTAGGTTGCGATGATCTGTGAATATCTCGCAATGAGCCCCGTACAAGTAGTGCCTCCAGATTTTCAAAGCAAACACCACCGCTGCTAGATTCAGGTCATGTGTGGGGTAATTCTTATCATGCACCTTTAACTGCCTTGAAGCATAAGCAATGATCTGTCCTTCCTGTATTAACACAACTCCCAACCCAAACCATGAGGCATCACAACAAACAACGAAATCTTTACCTTCCACCAGTAATGCTAGGATAGATGTCATGATTAATAGAGTCTTGAGCTTCTAAAAACTTTCTTCACACTCCTCATACCACTGGAAAGATACATCCTTTTGGGTCAACTTTGTCAGCACTAAAGCAATGGATGCAAAACCCTTCGCGAACCGATGGTAGTAACTTGCCAATCCAACAAAACTTCGAATTTCAGTCACAGTAGTAGGCCTATCCAAGTTTCTGACTGCCTTCACCTTTTGTGGATCCACTTTGATTTCATCTTTGGAGACCACATGCCCAAGAAAAGACACCGACTCCAACCAAAACTCACACTTAGAGAATTTGGCATACAACTGCTTCTCCTTCAGCAACCCTAACACTATTCTCAGATGATTTTCATGCTCCTGCTTGGTCTTAGAATACACCAAGATATCGTCAATAAAGACAATCACAAAGGAGTCTAAGTAAGATTTGAAGATACTATTCATCAGACATGAACGCAGCTGGGGAATTAGTGAGTCCGAACAACATAACTAGAAACACGTAATGCTCATACCTGATCTGGAAGGTTGTTTTCGGAATATCCACAACCCAAATCTTCAACTGGTGATAATCCGACCTCAAGTCAATCTTTGAAAACATAGCTGTTCCCTGTGATTGATCAAACAAATCATCTATTCGAGGAAGAAGGTACTTGTTTCTAATAGTTACCTTGTTCATATGACGGTAATCACTGCACAAAATAAAATCGGGGTGCTCCATGGAGGGACACTCGACCTAATAAACCCTTTACTAAGCAGCTCCTGCAACTGTTCCTTGAGTTCTCTCAACTCAGTAGGTACCTTTCACGACCTGAATGAAGGTCCGTATCACAACACGGGACAAGAAGCCCCTAGAGACTCCAAGTCGACCCATGACATAAGCACACATCTAACTCAATCAATAAAATAGAAGACTCAACAAGATAATCATAGAGGAAGTCTAGATTAAACATAACATTAGAAGACACAATCTGAAGATGAATACAGCCATATGTCTGAAAAGCCTCTAAACATGATGAGTTGATGGGACAAGACCCCAACTAACTCAACAATCTAAAACTGAAAGTACATAAGAAAATCTGAATAGTCTAGTCCTATGGAGATGAGGACTCACCAACAACATACGATGCTATCTCAGAAGACTGACTATGATCGGGGCTGAGCTTGAGAGATGGATCCTAAATCATGAAAGGATACAACATAGAGTATGCGGTTAGTATGTAGAATGTACCGAGTATACAAGGTAAGTAAAACCGCTTAAGTGAATAAAATCATTTAAATACAATGCATAATGTAAACACAAACATTAAGAATCTAAGCGTGGGGCTTGCATGCATTCTTTCTGAAATCATGATCTCATCATAACTGAATCGATTGACTCAAAGCTGAAATCTAATATTTATAAGTACAACTGAACATTGAGTCATACCTGCTTTAGAACATGTATCAATGTATAAATCTCAAGAATGATGAACATGCATAACTGAAATCATGAGGAACAATGGGAGACTCGTCTTTCAACCGACATACCACGATAGAGCTTACGTGGTCTCAACTATCACACTCAAGTGGGTAAAGACGTCTAAAGCCTTGCTAGGGCTAGGGACGATACCATGATATCAATATCAAGCTCGTGGGCCAATAGGGTCGGGGATAGCTCACAAGGGAGTTTAGGAAGTAATATATATAAGTATAAACCTACGTTGGCACATAGTTCTGATGCAAAGAGTGATCGACCCTTAGCCTACTCAGTGCTATACACTACTCTCAAAACATGCATATGCTCTACATCGTTATTTAACAAAGCTCAACATCGTCTATTGATGAAGCTCAATCATCAAATACATCTCAAATATGAAATCATGCATATGATAAACTTCAAATCAAACCATACCACAAGATGAAAGATAATTGAGAGTCTTCGCTCCAAAACCATGTGGTAAGCTTAATTCGAGAAATCATAAATCATACTTTGAACGTGTGGGCATTGCCCAAAGCTTTATCATACTTGAAAATACTCAATTCATATTGAAAACATGATTATAAATATGGGTAGCTTGAAAATATGCTTTTCATCATAATATCTCATCATCATCATACATTCATCACAAATCTCATCTTTCATGAACTTTTCGTCAATGGGCTTTTGAATTCACAAGACTAGAAACATGATCTTTTAATTGAAAATATTATAAAATTTGCCCATGCTTCATAATTCAGTGGTAGCAACATATTTAAATCATACCCATTTAAAGAATTAGGAAATTCATGCATTGGGTTAAAACCCCATAGATTAGACATAAAATCTCGTGATTTAGAGAGGGATTGGGCATGGGTGTGAAAGGAATCACCCATTCATAACTCTACATACCTATTGGGAGCAGATTCTTACATTTCTTTGATAGCCCAAGAAGAAATTGAAGAGGAATTGAGGAACACTAGGTTTGATCACCCTCTCTCACCTTCTACCTTGCATGCATGAATGTAAATGGCCTAAAATGAACTTAATCCCTTTAAAAGTCATTATTCATAACCCAAAACGATGTAGTTTAGGCCTTAGGATCTTAGAAATTACGGAAAAGCCCTTACTAAATTTGCAGAAAATAACTGCCAGATGGTCCCAACGAGGGACCTAACGATTCATTACCCTGGGGCACGACTCGTGGAGTCATACGTCAAGTACACTGCTCATCTGATCATCTGGGCTCGTCACGGGTAACATCACGATTCATTACTGGTGACCACGACTCGTGGTCAGCACCCGTTATGTACACAGCTTCCATACCAAATAATTCTTCAACTAGCTGTCCACGACCCTCCCCATGAATTGTGGTGACTGACCACGAATTGTGGGGTCCTCCCGTCGAATACACTGTCTTTCTTCCTTTTCTTTTCTTACTCACCCACACCAAGACTGACCTAAAGACTCGTGGGTCCTAACCACGAGTCGTGGTCACGCCCGTGGGGATCCTGTTTCCCAAACTGCAAACTCATCACCTGGGCCTCCCCACGAGTCACATCACGACTCGTGGACTGCTCTCACGGGTCTCCTTACGACTCGTTTTGTGCCTGATGCCAGATTTTAAATTTTCTCCATTTCAAATATCTCTCTCTTGGGAACATTCATCCTCGAATATTGGAAAACACACAAAAAAGTAGAGAGATGCAATTATCATATTCAAATACTGATCATTTTAGCCGAAACTGACGGAATGACTACCTCCGATTCAAACTACATAGCTGAACTGAATTCACGAATAATATATACATCTACATGCACAAAATAAACTTGGACACATGAACTGAACATGAAAACTAATCAGAGTTTTAGATAAAAACTGATACCTCAAGCTGGAACTGAGCCGGTAGAGAATAAATGTGGGTATCTAGCCACCATATCTGCTTCGGCTTCCCACGTAGCTCCCTCAACAAGCTGATTCATCCATAACACTTTGACTGAACCTACCTCCTTGTTCCTTAGCCTTCGAACTTGACGATCCAGTATTTCTACCGGAACCTCCTTGTAACTAAGGCTGTCTTTCACACTAACACTGTCCACCAGGACAACTAGAGCTGGATCACCCAAACACTTCTTTAAGAGCGACACATGGAAAACAGGATGCACAAAAGCTAATTCTGAGGGCAACTCCAACTCATAGGCCACCTTGCCAACACGTCTCATGATCTGATACGGGACAACATAGCAGGGACTAAGTTTCCCTTTCTATCCAAATCTCATCACTCCCTTCATGGGAGACACCTTCAGAAATACCCAATCATTAACTTCAAATTCTAATTCCCTTCTCCTCACATCAGCATAGGACTTTTGGCGACTCTGAGCAGTTTTCAATCGATTCCTTATCAATTGAACCTTCTCCATCGCCTCATGAACCGAATCTAGTCCTATCATTGCCGCTTCTCCAACCTCAAACCAACCAATGGGCGATCTATATCTCCTCCCATAGAGAGCCTCGAACGTGCCATCTGGACAATGGAATGATAACTGTTATTGTATGTAAACTTAATAAGAGGCAAATGCTCATCCCAGCTACCTTTGAAGTTAATCGCGCATGCTCTCAACATATCCTCAAGAGTCTGAATTGTCCGCTCCGCTTGACCATCCATTTGTGGGTGAAACGCTGTGCTGAGCTTAACCTGAATACCAAGTACTTTTTCAAACGACTTCCAAAACTAAGAGGTAAATTGGGTACCTCTGTCTGAAATAATGGATAAGGGCACTCCATGCAATCGAACTAGCTCCCAGATATACAATTTGGCATAATACTCCACCGAATCTATGGTTTTGACCGGTAGAAAATGAGCGGCCTTGGTCAACCTATCTTCCGCAACCCAAATGGAGTCAGATTATCGGCGAGTGTGAGGCAAACCTGTGATGAAGTCCATGTTAATTTCTTCCCACTTCCAAGTAGGAATGCTGATATCCTGAAGCACGCCTCCTGGTCTCTGATGCTCAACCTTTACTTGCTGACAGCTCGGACACTTTGCTACGAATTCTACGATATCCTTCTTCATGCCATTCCACCAATAGACTTCCCGTAAGTCATAGTACATCTTGGTGGCACCTGGATGGATAGAATATCTGGATCTGGGAGCCTTTCACAACATCCGGCTCCTCAAATCATCCATATCCGGAACACATAAGTGATCCTAGTATCAAAGTACCCTATCTCCCCCTTTGGAGAAGACCTATACCTTCTGATTTTGAACGACTTCCTTTAACTTTAGCAAAATCGGGTCCTTATCCTACCTAGATTTTACATCAGTCACCAAGGATGATTCTGATCTGTTCTGAACAACACCACCACCATCGGTCGAGTCAACCAACCTAACTCCCAACCTTGCGAGTCGATGTACATCCTTCACCAACTCCTTCTTCCCTTCATCCACCTGAGACACTCTCCATAGAGAGTCTACTAAGTACGTCTATTACTACATTGGTCTTTCCCAGATGTTAAAGCACACTCATATCATAGTCCTTGAGTAGCTCCAACCACCTCCTTTGCCGAAGATTGAGATCCTTCTGCATGAACACATATTGTAAGCTCTTATGGTCTGTAAACATATCCACGCGGACCCCATACAAGTAATGTCTCCAAATCTTCAAGGCGAATACCACTGCGGCCAATTCAAGATCATGGGTTGGGCAATTCTTCTCATGAACTTTCAACTTTCTAGAGGCATATGCTATCACTTTCCCATGCTGCATCAATACACACCCAAGTCCGATCCTTGAAGCATCACAATACACCACGAACCCATTGGTACCCTACGATAGAGTTAACACCGGTGCTGAAGTAAGTCGAGTCTTCAACTCTTGGAAGGTCTTCTCATAAGCCTCCGACCATCGGAATTTCACCTTCTTCTGAGTCAATTTTGTCAAAGGTGCAGAAATCAATGAGAAACCTTCCATGAACCTTCGATAGTAGCCAGTTAAACCCAAGAAGCTCCGAATATCTAAAGGATTCACCGGTCTAGGCCAATTCTTCACTGCTTTTTTTCTGAGAGTCCACCATTATGCCTTCGCTTGATACTACATGGCTCAAAAATGCTACGGAGTTCAACCAAAACTCACACTTGCTGAATTTAGCATATAATTGATGATCTTTGAGAGTCTGCAGCACTACCCTCAAATGAGCGGCATGCTCCTCCCCGCTCCGAGAGTATATCAGGATATCATCGATAAACACAATCATGAACATATCCAGGTACGACTTGAACACCCTATTCATCAAGTTGTTAAAAGCTTCAAGAGCATTCGTTAGTCCAAAAGACAAAACTACAAACTCATAATGTCCATATCGCATCCTGAAGGCTATCTTCGGGATGTCACACTCTCGAACTCTGAGCTGATGGTACCAAGACCTGAGATCTATCTTTGAGAAACACTTGGTACCCTGAAGCTGGTCAAATAAATCATCAATATCTGGGTGGAGGATACCTGTTCTTGATGGTGAATTTGTTGAATTGCCGATAATCAATACACATTCGAAGGGAACCATCTTTCTTTCGGACAAA
Organism: Datura stramonium; assembly: GCA_018107945.1. Taxonomy (NCBI): domain Eukaryota; kingdom Viridiplantae; phylum Streptophyta; class Magnoliopsida; order Solanales; family Solanaceae; genus Datura; species Datura stramonium. The sequence goes on from JACEIK010000669.1 coordinate 126,410, forward strand.
GAGAACTGGTGCACCCCATGGGGACTTGCTCGGTCTAATGAAACCATTATCTAACAGGTCCTTCAACTGTTCTTTCAACTCCTTTAGATCTACTGGAGCCATTCTATAGGGAGGAATAGATATAGGCTTCGTGTCGGGAAGAAGGTCAATACCAAAATCAATCTCCCGCTCGGAAAGGATTCCCGGTAGATCATCTGGGAAGACTTCTGGATACTCACGTACTACTGGAACTGATTGGATAGTCGTGGTCTCAGGCATCGCATCCTTAACCCTAACTAGATGGTGCACACAACCTTTAGAGATCATCTTTCTGGCCTTAAGGTAGGAAATGAAACAACCTACAGGCATAGCTAAACTACCCTTCCATTCTAAGACTGGCTCATCCAGAAATCTGAACTCTTCTGCCCGGGTTGTACAATTAACTAAAGCATAACATGCAAATAGACAACCATGCCAAGGATAACGTCAAAATCGATCATGGCTAACTCTATCAAATCTGCTAAGGTGACTTTCTGAAGGACTGAGACCGGGCAACCTTTATATATCCGTCTTGCTACAACTGAATCACCTACTGGAGTAGAGACTGAGAAGGGTTCTGACAAGACTTCAGACTGACTCCGAATCTACTGGCCACATAAGGTGTCAAAAAAGACAAGGTAGCCCCCAGATCTAGCAAAGCATAAACATCAAAATGGAAAACTTGTAACATACCAGTGACTAGGTCCGGGAAGAACTCCTGCTCCTAGAGGGATGCTAAGGCATAGAATCTATTTTGGCGCTGACCGCCACCTGTACTAGTAGATGCCCCCTAATATGCTGAGCGTGCGGGAGGTACTACTAAACTAGAAGCTGGGCCTCGACTTCCATCATGATCCTGTCTAGCTGCTGGGCAATATCTGAGCATGTTTTCGGGCTTCCCACACCGAAACAAGCACTGTACGTTCTAAGTACTGGCCCCTGTGTCCTTAACCACATCTGCGGCAAGATGGAATGCTAGAATCTGCGGGTCTATTGCTCTGACCCCTAAAGCCTGATGCTCGCCCCCTCTGATCGTGCCTTGGTCTGGATGGCACACTTAATACTGAAAATGTTGTGGCCAATGACCTTTTGTGAGTCTTCTGTCGGTGCCCACCGCCCGACCTCGGCTGTGAGAATCTGTGGTCATCGGTCCTGGCCATCTTGGCTTCCCTCTCTCTTAGATGTGCCGCCTCCATCTGCTGGGCATACAAGACTATCTGAGGGAAGTCCATGTCCTGGTGAAGCATAGCGGTCCTACAATCTTTATCCAAACAGCCCATTACACTATGAACGAATTTAGTCACCCGCATCCTCTGACAACCACTAACTCTGGGGCGTACTTCAATAGGTGGGTGAACTCAAGGGAATACTCATGCACCGTCATCCCTCTTGCTTCAGATTTACAAACTCAGCTGCCTTCATATCTCTCATCTCACGAGGGAAGAACCGATCTAAGAATGCAACATGGAACTCTTCCCAAGTGACAGTGTCACAACCCGAGCGTAGACTCGGATCGTAGATACGGGACAAGGGACCCCGAGAGACCCCAAGTCGACCCATGGCATAAGCATTCAACTAACTCACTCAATAAACATGAAGAAAACATAATTATAAACTCAGCGGAAGTCTCATACAATGACAAATCAGATTAATATCCGAAGCTATACATACATAAGTCCGAAAGCCTCTATTCTAGATGAGTTGATGAGACAAGACCCCAACTAACTCCATAAAACATGAAACTGAAAGTCTAGTCCTTGAAAGATAAGGACTCACCACTCACGCAGGTGCTAACTCTGATAAGCGATTACGAACGGAGCTGAACCTAGGAAACAGATCCTGTATCATGAAACGATTTAGCATAGAAAGTATGCGGTCAGTACGTGGTATGTACCGAATATGCAAGGTAAGTAAAACCGCTTAAGTAATATAAATCATTTAAAGCAATTCATACATATCATATGCTTTTAAGTATAAATAGAAGGCTACATGCATTCATTCTGAAATCGTACTCTTATCATAACATGACCATGCATAGCCTTAGAACATCATGACTGACTCGAATGACTCTAAGCTGAAACATACATTTATATCAAAAGCTGAATAATGAGTCAAACTTTGCTTTATGAATATGCATGCATAAGATAATTATCATGAGTGATGAATATGCAATCTGAATGATTTAGACAGCGGGAGACTCGTCACTTAACCGACATACCACGATAGAGCTTACGTGGTCCCAACTATCACACTCAAGTGGGTAGAGCCATCCATAACCTTGCCAGGGCGAT
>JACEIK010000669.1:134350-152349 GCA_018107945.1 Datura stramonium
TCTGCAAAAAATTATGAGGACGGCAACTAAAATATAGCTTGTTAAAGATTTTTTTATTTGAAATATGTAGGAAATTCTAATATTATGGACTTTAACTTCAATCAGAATTTTACCTTAATATATTCTTAACTTATATGTGCATAATGATGAACATTCCTTGTTACATTTTCTAATAAAATTTTATATAAAAAAACTTGTATAAAAGTGTTTCAAATTCAGTATTATGAGGATAGTATATGTTTTCTAACTCAAATTCATATTCATTCTTAGGACACCAGTCTAAATAGTACATTAAAACAAATCAAATAAAAAAATCCAACTATCATAAACATCTAAAATAACACTTTTGCATATAGTAATATTTGTATTGTAGTGAATGTCTATCTTGTTTCTTTGGACAAAGGTTAGGGTTTGTTCCTCTTATATATAAAGGGGTTCTTCTTCATTGTATTTTATCCCTCAAGAGAAATATGAAATCTTCTCTCTTCTTTCTTTTCTCTAAAATATTCTTCTTGCTTTATCATTTTAGAATATGTTATCAGCACGAGTCTCTGCATTGAGCACTCACCACGAAAGATGTATTACATAGCTAGAGGAACATTATCCCTTTAGTGATATTGTTTTTTTTCAATATTCGCAAAATAAAACTGAAGTGAATATGATTTCATGGCAATAAAAGAATCATATTTATTAATATTTATATCTTTGCTAATAATTGTATAAATTTTATTTATGGATGGGAAGAACAAATTAATTGATTTACTTAGCAATTCTTGTCTCATATTTACTCCAGAAAAATAATATTGTAAAAATAGATGATGATATTAATTTCATACCCACAAATAGATAAGAATGAGAATTTACAAGAAACATATGATCATAGAAATGATAATAATTTCGTCGACCTATTGTGGTTACAACTGATGATATGTTAAAGAGAGAAAAATTCTCTATATTATAAGTGCTTCAATATGCTCCTGAAGTAGCAATATCTCTTAAAAGTGATTTTAAGTTAACACAGTTTGATATGATTAAGACACGTTCAGATGATTATATTTCATTCCGAAAGAATGAGAACCTTTTACGATGTTACAACTATAGATCTAGTCATGAAATGAACGCGACAATATTTAGTAAAATTTGTAAAAAGGAACATACTCTTGGTTATGAGGATATCACTACTCTCCTATAGAAGAGGCAGAATAATTGAGAGGAAGTATTCCGAATATTATATATTTCATTCTTGAAGTGATAAATTTACAATTTTCTCAACTTGTAATCAAATCCCGAAGAAGTAGTAAAAGCTGAAAATAATGAAGTTTAGAACTTAATATTTACTTATTATTTGATGACACAAGAAATGTCTAAATTTGCTTTCATGATACTAGAAGTATCTAAGAAATATTTGGTAATATAAATTACTGATCAAGATCTCCAAAAGAGCCTAATTATTTATCTACAAAAATCATAACATCAGTAGTGTCCAAACTATCTTTTCATGAAAAATAAATTGAAGTCTCTCAAAGAGCTTGTATATGATAACACAATTCATGATATATCGTAATATATGAAGTTGTTATGACCAAAACAAAATATGTATTAAACCTAAAGTTTACCAGCAATAGAAATGGTTATCATATTAAGAATACAGATGATTTGAAGATTAAATATCTCCAAATTACTATGGAAAAAAATATGTATATTAAAAAAGTTACGCAATTGGTACTACAAATATAAGCATGATGGAATTACATGCTATAGTAAATCAGAAGTTTATTGATGTGAAGTAAATCTGAAGTTTACTAAAAATAAATAACACATTACATGATAAACCTGAATTTTACTAGTACAAATAGTTCACATGACCAATTTGGTCTTCTTGATATAATTTGTTAATTGAGTATTCAAAATACATTGAAGAACTAAAAGATTCTTCAAAAATTCTTTTATGTTGTTTGTTCTCATTAAAAGTTTATTATACCAGCTAATGTTGGGATTGAATTCCCTATATTTTGAAAAGTATAAAAAGTGAATATTGTCCCATCCACTTGCCATGTGATATCTTGAATAAATGCATCTATAAGATGGTCACATGTGAATTTATTATCTACATGCAGTTTAACATTCAAAAAGTTTCTTGTTCAATATTAGCTGAGCTAAAAGCATAATTTTCAGATTGTGCAATCAAGACAATTCATTTTTATAGTCACGCCCCGAGTTTACATCCTAGACGGGACACGGTACTTGAAGCCACAAGTGACTTCAAGTCAACCCGTGGTCTATCATACACTGGCATTCTGAGTAACATAAAAATACATATAGAAGAAATTTTAAGTAAGAATATAAATATTTGAAAGAAATAAGCTAGTTAATAATATTGAAAATATTAGAACAAACTACAAGGCTGCAAGAAAACAAACTGAGTATGAAAGCCACTAAGCCTGATGAGCTGCTGGGACAAGCCCCCAGCTAGCTCTAAATCAAGTAAAAGAAATGAAATTATATCTTAAGGAAGAAATCTTCATTCTCGGAGGATGAGGATTCACCAATTCGTAAAACAGAGGTCTTTGAGGAGTAAACGACTAACAAAGCTGGGACTGTGATCCTGTAGCTGTATCATAAAATGATACAATATAAAATTACGCATCAGTACTTTCAATTACTATGTAAGTGAGAGGAACATAATACAATATAATATATAATAAAAGAAATGCTAAACTGAAAATAAAACATGCAATGACAAACTAAAACTGCTGAGCTTAAACACTGACGTACTGAGATGGTCTAGAAGACCCTGTCTGATAGTCAAAGCATGTTCTAGGTTTGGAGTACTGATCTGATCTGAACTTGACTGAGACTATACTAAACTGACTAGTGGGAAATTCTATTACCGACATGTAACAACGTGAGCTAAAACTGGAGTTTGATGTATACACCCCACTGGTAGGACCCAAATATACCTTGCAAGGATATAAATGCATGAATTGGGTAATCACAAAAGTTTGGGGCTAATCAGGCCAATAAATACTATAACCTATGCTGGAAACGTAGTTCTGGGAACCTGGGTGTGCTGAAACCCCGGTCCACTCGGTGCTACATCTTACTCCCACTGCTAAGTCTTACTCCCACTGAAATCAAGTCTGGTCCGAAAGCCTTCTAACTGAGGAGTTGCTGGGATAAGCCCCCAACTTACTCTAAGTCTAACTGAAAACAATAACGAAACTAAAATGAATAAAATGTGCCCTCATAATATGAGGACTCACACTGCTGCTATGATAGAGAGACCTGAACGTACTCGGCTAACGGTGTTGGTTCTGAGAACCTGCGGCTGTATCATGAAATGATACAACATAAAAGCATTCTTCAGTACTTTAAATATACTGAGTAAGTGAGAGAAACATGACTAATATAATAGAATAAATAACTGAATTGATACGACACGAAATGACCAACTGAAATACTGAAAACTAGTACAATTGGTATTAAACTGATATGGTAAAAAATGACCCTGATTGATGGTCGTAAACATGTCCTATGTCTGAGATACTGAGTCTGAAATACTGCACTGAACTGGTCTGGACTGAAGAATCTGAGACTAACTGTACTGACTAGTGGGAGAGGCTATAACCAACATATAACCACGTGAGCTAAATGTGGAATCCGATGTACACACCCCATCGGTAGGACCCAATATATCTTGCCAGGGTATAAAGGCATGGACTGTGAAAATCACTGTCAAAATGAGGCCGTTAGGCTAAGTAAATAAAACCTACAGTGACAATGTAGTTCTGGAACCTGGGTGCGCTGGAACCTCGACCCTTTTGGTGCTAAGTCCTACTCCCACTGGAAAGTCCTATTATTGCTACTACTAACAAGTGGATAGCTCGATATTGGGTTCCAATACTATACTAACCCAGGGATACTATCAGAGAGTTCCCTAAGCATCTTATAGGACAAGATTTGGAAACTGAGTTCTAAGACTGGTCAGAGCTGCTTACTTGGAAGCATCGTAACCGTCTAGAGAACAAACTGATAACTGAACTGGGGTCCTGGGGCTAGTCAGAGCTATAACTGGAATGCCATGACTGCCTAATGGATCAAATAACTGTAATCTAAGTTTGAGTCTGACAACTGAGAGGCACCACTACAACCTCGGGAAAAGACTATAATCAAACTGATCAGTTGACATTTCTAATTAACACTAAATATTCTAGTACTTTGACTGAAACTGAACTAACAATTCTTAGAATTACAAAGTATATAAACTTTCTGATTGAATCTGAACAACATACATGTAAATGAGATTTTAATACAAACAATCAGTATAAAAGCCCCTAACTCTGAAACATGCAAACAATTCTCAAGTATTCAAAGCTTAAACAAGATTGTATTTTTTAGCTTTCCAAAAGCTAGGGCTAAATTTCTAATTTGATGGAACAAACATCATTTTAGTTACAAGTTGGTGGAAAATAGGTACAATTAACATAGGGTAGGATTCCACATGAGTTAATAAAAGAACGATAACAATATCTGCAAATTCGCAATCTCAGGGCTAGGATTGAAAGTGAACAAAGAGTGAATTTTGGGGGATGCAAGGGGAGAAAAATCTCCTTGTTAAATTCCCACATACCATTAGAAGAAACCCTGGTGAGAAGCTCTGAGAAGAATATCAAACCCTTGCTCTTGCTCTTGCTTTCAGAGAAGTTCTTATGCACGGTTCTTGAGGGAAATTGAGGGGAATTAATAAAAATGTCATTCTAACCCTTTAATTTACCCCTATATGAACCCAAAACTACATGGTTTAGGGATTAAAAAGGTGGGAAATTACAAAAGTAACCCTGGGAACTAACACTGAAATTTGGCCGACAGGAACCAACGGGCCTCAGAACGGGTCTTTGGTAGGAACGACGACTCGTTGAATCTAGCCGCAGTTTCTGGTTTCAAAAATTGGGTTCACTGGAAATGTTCCACAGTAGGGTACAAAAATCCATTGGAAGGAACAACGGGTCATTGATACCTTCAATTGGTACTGGGGGGAAACTAGGGCCTTGAAACAATGGTCAACACAATGACTTGTTGGTAGGACCAACATGTCGTTGTATAGACTCGTGGTCTACACTGTTGGGGCCTGGAAGCAGACGATGGGTGATAACAACGGCTCATTGGAGGCTACCACGGGCCGTTGTTCCCTCTCGTTGTCAAGGGAAGGGTCCGGTAGACCTCTGAACTCGGGATTCAATGGATGACAGGATGACTCATTGTTAGGATCAATGGTTCATCCTATGACTCGTTGTTTCCCCTCAAAGAAAGGCAGCTTCTAACCACGACCACTTACAACGGTGCGTTGGTTCCACCAACGGCCCATTGTGGGGGTCTTCTAAGATAGAAAATTTCTAATTTCCTGTGGTTTCTCATGCAAAGTCTTAATTTGGTCTCGGAGAGTTTTGGGGTGTTACAGACTAAGAGCCAGATGCTCCACCCCTCCGGTTCTGGTGGGACCGGAAGGCAGGGGCGCTAGCTAAGCTAGGCGTTGGAGCCCTCTGCTACTGTTGTTGTTGATGCTGTTGTGGGTAGTTTCTACCGCCTGACCTCTGGTGGCCATGATCTGACTGGCCAGTCCTTGACCAATTATTATTTATTTGGATGTCCCTCACTTTTTCAGTCTCGATCTGTTAGGCATAGACAATGAGACTGGAGAGGTCAATATCCTTGATCAACATTGTGGTCCTGCACTTTTTGAGATCTAGGTTTGACACCTCATTCACAAATTTCAGCATGTGAGTCCTTGGCTCGGCCACCATCTCTGGACAGTATTTGGAAAACCTGGTAAGCTCCAAAGCATACGCCTCCACTGTTTTGTTTCCTTGCCTCAGGTTCTTGAACTCCGCTATCTTGGCCTCTCTGAGCTCCTTAGGGAAAAATCTATCTAGAAAGGCGGTGTTGAACTCCTCCCACTCCACCGGTCCCGCTCCCGCTGGTCTCCCCTCCTTCCACTGCTCATACCTGACCTGGGCTACCCCTTTTAGCTTGTAGGCAGCTAGGTCATCACTCTCGGAGGAGGTAACGCCCATAATACTGGTAATCTTCCTATTCTCATCTATGAACTCTTGGGGGTCCTCCCCCACCTTGGATCCCTGAAATGATGGAGGGTTCATTCGGTGATGTCTCGCACCCTAGCAGCCACCGTGAACCTATTGTTATTAACTGGAACCACCTGCTGGTTCACCTGGTTAGTCACGGTTTGGGCTAGTAACTAAATGGCCGCCCTAAATTCTGCGGTTGACCAAATCGTCCTGTAGGGCCGTCAGGTCTGGTGGAGTAGTCCATTGGGCATTTCCGACCCTTCTTCCATTTCTGCATTGAGGAGGCATAGCTCACTAAAACAAAGCAGAGCACGAGTTAGGAGAATGATTTTTGGGACTAGATCTCAATGCACGATAAGGAGGAGGAAATAAAGGGAAGATTCCTAATGACATCTCACAGCTTCCTCGTCATAAGTGTGGCGCGTTTCACACCCATGAAGAGACTCTACTTGATGTGACTTTCAGATATCCGAGGATACTCTGAACCTAGTGCTATGATACCAAGATTGTCACATCACGAGTTTACACCCTGGACGGGACACGGTACTTGAAGCCACAAGTGACCCAAAGTCAACCCCTGGTCTATCAAACACTGCCATTCTGAGTAACATAAAACTACATATAGCGGAAATTTTAAGCAAGAATATAAATATTTGAAAGAAATAAGATGGTTTATTATATTGAAAATATCAGAACAAACTACAAGGCTGCAAGAAAACAAACTTCGTTTGAAACTGAATCTAAGTCTGATAAGCTGCTAGGACAAGCCCCCAGCTAGCTCTAAATCAAGTGAAGAAATGAATCATATCTCAGGCAATAAATCTTTTTCTTTGGAAGATGAGGACTCACCAATTCGTAAAACTAAGGTCTTCGAGGAGTAAACGGTTAGCAAAGTTGGGACTGTGATCTTTTAGTTGTATCATAAAATGATTCAACATAAAAGTATGCATCAATACTTCGAATGTACTGAGTAAGTGAGAGGAACATAATACAATAGAATAAATNTTCCAAAAAGTGCCCAAATTCAAATTAACCAATACTTCGAATGTACTGAGTAAGTGAGAGGAACATAATACAATAGAATAAATAATAAAAGAAATGTTTGAAAATAAAACATGCAGTGACAAACTAAAATTGTTGAGCTGAAACACTGACATACTGAGAAGGTCTAGAAGTCCTTCTCTGATAGTCAATGCATGTTCTAGGTCTGGAGTACTGATCCGAACTTAACTGGACTGAGACTATACTGAACTGACTAGTGGGAGAGTTTATAACCGACATGTAACCACGTAACCTAAACGTGGAGTCCGATGCATATACTCCAATAGTAAGACCCAATATAACTTGCCAGGGTATAAAGGCATGAATTGGGTGATAACAAAAGACTGGGGCCAATCAGGCCAACAAATACTGTAACATATACTGGCAACGTAGTATTGGGAACTTGGGTGCACTGGAACCCCGGTCTACTCAGTGCTAAGTCCTACTCCCACTGGATAATCCTATACTAAATTCTAAGGTCATAGCTTAAAACTAGGGCCCAATACTAGTCATGGATACATGTCTGAAAGTACCCTAAGAGTCCTATCGGACCAGATTTAGAAACTGGGTTCTAGACTGGTTAAAGAGCTGCTTATCTAGAATCCTCGTAACCATCTAAGAACAAACTGTAATCTGAACTGGGGTCCTAAGGCTAGTCAGAGCTACATGACAAAAGTTTCATGACTACCTAATGGACCAATAAACTAAATTTTAAATCTAATTCTGATAACTAGGAGGTAATACCAACACCTCGAGAAATTCTGTAGTCAAACTGATTAGCTGACATATTTTTACTGACACTGAGAATTCTAACATTCTTATTAAAACTGAATTGACAATATTCTGATTGAGATTCAATGCTACTAACAACATGGGAGTTCCCAACACTGATAGAATAAAGCAAAAATTCAATATTCAAGCACCAATACAAATTTCAAGATTTTCTAGTTCAAGAAATAGAACTGATTTCACTTCAGAAGATTTAACATTATTTTAGTCATGAACTAGTGTAAAATATCTATAATTAACATGGTATAATATTGCACATGATTTAACAAAATATGACTAGCAATTTCTTGACATTCAGTAATTTCAGGGCTACAACTGATAGAGAAAAATAGGGAGCAATTGGGGGACACAAGGGAAGAAATGTTCCCATGTAGAATTCCCACATACCTGGCTAAGAATTTCTGGNATCCCTAAGAAAAATTTGAGAAGTTAATTATCTACCCTAGCTTCTGCCCTGAACTGCCTGACTATTCCCCGTTTAGACTTTGAAAGGAGTGAAATGAAGGGAAAAGATCATTTAAACCCTTTAACTCCCCTCTAAATGAATCCAAAACGACGGGGTCTCAATATTAAAAGAGTGGGGAATTACCAACATACCACTGGAAGAAGGAACTGAAAACTGGCCGACACTAAACAACGGGCCCCAGAATGAGTCATTAATTGGACCCATGACCCATTGGAACCCACTGTTCGTTCTGGGTCCTGAAACCATGCCCACTAGAAATGAACCACGAGAGGGTACCACGATCCATTTGAAGAAAGAAAGGGTTGTTGGTACCTTTCCTTAGTACTGGTAGGTAAATTGGACCTTGAGGCAGCGATCTACACAATGAATCATTGGTAGGACCAACGGGTCATTACATTGACTCATGGTACACACTGCTAGGGTCTGGAACCGGGCGATGGGTGGTAGAAACGGCTAGTTGGTAGGAACCACGAGCTGTTGGTTCCTCTCGTTGCCTCAGGGAAGGATTCGGTAGGATATTGAACTTGGGTCCAACGGACAACAGGACAGCTCGTTGGTTCAACCAAGGGGTCATCCTATGCCTCGTTGTTTCCATTGAAGGACAACTGCTACATCAACAATGACTTAGACAACGACCCGTTGGAGCTTACCACGGCCCTTTGTCTAGGTCATCCTGCAATAAATTTCTGGTTTTTCGCTTGAAATTTCTCGAAATTCCTGAGTCTGGTCTAGCAAAGTTTTTGGGTGTTGCATTTATAATGCTAGTTTACATCCAAGCTTATTTGGCGTTGAATGCCTTCAATAAATAGTTGAACCATTGCTGATGAGAATAGAGTTTAGTGGGTTGGTCTATGATATGATATATTAAATACAATAACAATTTATTATGAGAACAAAACATAGAGGATTGGCCTATGATATGACATATTATATACAATAACATTTGTATGTTGACCAATAAATTATGATTAATACCCCTCTGCTTAATCGATTCAAGGATAGAAACCAAATGTTACTTTTGATGTGCGGTATATGATTAATAAATCTATCATGATACACACAAGTAAATTTTCTAAAGAAGATCAGGTATATATGGTAGTTTTTCTAACATGAAGGGGAGAGAATAAACAATTAATAACTATATTGTGAATTATTATTAGTATGATCCTCATTCAAAAATAATTTAAGTCAAATGCCTGAAAGCATTTGCTGACCCAAAATTAATTTCATATATTAGCTGCAAAAGCTCCTATTATAATAATGTCTATGAAGGATAGAGTGTATAGTATGCATGAAGCATTGTAAATCAATAGGATTCTATTGCAATAATCTTTTAAAAAATAATAGAGCAAATGATCATCATAAGGAGGCAATATGCTCTTGAAGAATCTACAACGTAACACTTCATAAAACCTCATGAAAGGCTTAGATACCTAAAAAGAACATTGAAAGTGATGAGATCTCAATATGTTATGTCCAATTGCAAACTTATACAAATGAGATACTGTCGATGATATCTTTGATATAATGTAGTGAACAATATTGTAAAACATTTCAAGGAATTGAGTTCTACATCTATTAAAGCATACTGATGTACAAATACTTATCAAGTAAAACTATGTACCTTGATATGCCTAAAGCTTTTTAAACATGCTGTCCAGAAACTAGAAGATTTCATGCATTTAAATACTAATCAATGTTATCACTTGACAAAATTTATATAAAAATCTTCTTAAGGATTCAATAATCCTGAAGTATGTACAAGTTATTGGGAATCTTATTTATAATCTTCAAGTATGTACAAGTTCTTGGAAAACTTATTTATAATCCCTATATGATACAAATTTATTTATCCTAACAACTGTCATTAAGTTTCTTGGATATACATGGCATTCATCTGATCAATATAAAAATTCAATTCAGATATGATATCTATTTTCATGAATGGTTACTATCATATTATGGTATTCAACATAATAGTCAAATAATATAAAAGTTAATAAATATTAACGACACAAGTGAGGAATATACTTGGCCTAACATTAATATTATTATATGATGATGATGTAACTCTATTAAAGGATTGGAGGTGAAAATACTTAACCAGTTTGTCAAATGATAAATTGACATTTGAGGTTCTTCGATGTGTGAGGGAGGTGGACTACAATTGGCCTTGCCTCCAGTTTTTTTTGAAGCTCATCTTATATTTCATGTTTCCATGTTGAAGAAGTAATAGGGGGATGGAAATTACATAATTCAATAGGATTTAGTGCTTCTTGATGAGAATCTTTCTTATAAAGAGGAGTCGATGGGTATATTAGATGTAGAGGTCTGCAAGTTGAGACTGAAGGAGATCGCGACTTGAAAGGTCCAGTGAAGAATCGTCATGTGAAGGAGGTCACTTGGGAGACCAAAACAGACTTGTGAGACAAATACCCTCAGCTTTTCATCGAGTTAGGTACTTTCCATTCTTTTCTTCACTTATTAACCATTCGGGGATGAATGGTGTTTAACTGGTATCTGATGTAACAACCCATTTGTCATTACGAGGTAATTAAGGCATTACGACCCTTTTTCGCCTAAGTGCATAGTGGGAATTTTTAGGGATATTTGGTTTAAAGACTTGTGTTACGAGAGATGGAAAATGTGCAAGAATTTTGAGTTATTAGCTAGTGAGAACCACTACAACGATTGGAGTTCTGCTACAGCGAGACCGTCATGCTGGTCGGAGGTCTGCCATAGCAGTAGAGAATAAAAATCACCAGGTCCATAGCAGCGAGGCTCTCATAGCCATTGCGGGTCTATTTCAGCCATCCATTTTCTATTACAGCAGAGACGGGAGGTAGTGTGACGATTTAAGTTAGAATATCAGGGTTTTCACCACAATAGTCTAAGGCACGAAAAGTTTAAGGGTTTAGGGTGATTTTCCAAAAGATAAAGTAGTTGTTCTTCCCAAGGTATGTTTCCTTTCTAGGTTTTCTTTGCATTCAATTTCCTAACACCCTAGCATGAATGGATGGTCCTAGATGGTATTCCTCTATGTTAAAAACCCTAGGTTGTGAAAACTAGGGATACTTGAATGATAATGATTGGGTGTTGATTCCTAGGCTTAAAGAGGGGTATGTAACATTTTCTAGTAGGATTATGACTATAGAATGTCAATTTTATAATGGTTTGAGACCTAAATCTTGATAAAGATTGGACCTTTTTTAATTAGAATTTCTTAAAAAGGGGGTTGAGGAGTAAAACTCCATGGAATAAGTTCGAATGACCTATGTTGAGATAGAAATTGATAAATTGACCTTTGGGGTATCGAAGTTGATAATAATATCTAGTAGAATGGGGTAGAATCAAATTTCTAGTCCCTGAATGAATTGGATGATTGGATGTTGTTTATGTACTTGTGTATAGACTTTAATTGTTCGAAGGCGCTAAGAAAAGGCAAAGCTTCCACGAAGTAGTTGTATTCCCAGTTTTGCAATCGAGGTAGGTAATGGTTTACGAGGAGTTAGACTTTAGATATTGATTTTTTGATGTTGTGGCTTTAAAACAAGTTTAGAGACACTAATTGTTGCTAATGTTATGATGTGTTAAATATGCTTATGAAGTTAACACTGATATTATGAATTTTAGTAAAGATTGTTGTGCATTTGGGGTGGTTAGTGATGTTGGATATGTTCTTTTTATTTTCATATAAGTGATTGAATGTTGGTAAATATAACCAAGTTGGTGAAGGTAACTTGATACCTCTAAATGGTCTACTAATTGACCAATTGATAGCCTATGGAATAAGAGTTGAAAGTGGATAACATGTTTTATCTATGATGAGTAGCTCATGCTTGAGGTAAGCATCCGAACGAGCAATTATGACATGAGTGTCTTATATTTGAAGAGAGAATTTAGACAAGCAGTGAGTTGGAGCGGGTACCACACCGATATAGTATATGTATTTATAGAGTCCCCTGCAGGTTATGACTGGAAGGTCGGAAATAAGACCCTCTAGCATGTATGTACAGTGATATGTTGTGATGTATGCTATATAGTTATGTGATAAGGGCGCGTGCCCAACATATTACAGATTGTGCGATACCGGAGAAGGGATGGGAGAGGCAAAATTGATTTGGGAATATGATAACCGTTTGAGACAGGTATCCTTACTTGCGTGGTTTACATATGGATTATGATTTTGTAGTACCTGTCTATGTCTCCTTATTATACTTGTATATTTATATAACACCTGTGATGGATTGATGAATTAATTATTGAGGATTCAGTTATGTACACCATGTGATGAACGATGAATTGAATGTTGAGGATTCCATTATATACAAACCTGTACTGAGTTGATAAATTGATTGTTGAGAATTTTCCATTTGAGAACCTAAGGTTGTCAGCCTTGTCGAGTTATTTCCTATGCAGTACCGCTGTAGCAGTACCTTTACTGCTATGGTGAGACCGTTGTCGCGGTCTAGCCATTGCTGCAAGAAGGCCTAATCTAGTGAGCAGAACAACTTTTAATCTTAACCTAAATTATTATAAAAGTCATGTTTCTTGGTGATTATATATTTCAGTGGTTGTATGTTGTTTAATTTACATATCTACATGTCATTATTTAAGGTCAGCTGATGATGCCTACGAGTACATTATGTTTTTACTGATGATAGTACTACACTTATTTTCTAAGTGAAGACTGTGATCCATAATGCTCTTCTCCGCCTAATCTCTATCGGACAACGACAATTTGATCTTAGGTGAGTTGATTGCCTTCCTAGGCTGCGGCAGATCCTTTTTAATAGATGTCTATTATTTCAGAAATTGGTTTACATTTATTTTATTTTTCCTATTACTCATAACATGATCTAGTTAGAGTCTTTGTACAATGAATTTCAGTTTCTAGGGATGTACTATATAGTTTTGCGAGTACTTTCTTTTCTTATTGCAAGTCTTTCACTGTTTGATTTATGAGCACTTTTCTATTAGTATGAATTTTGCAATTGGTTGGGTTAGTTGGGATATGACAGTTCGCCCATCAGGAGGATTAGGGTGGTGCCAATCACGGCAATTTGGATCATGACAATTATAAAACAATCAAAAAGAATATAAACTAATAATATCTGGTAAAGCACTTGTAGACAATAAAATTTTTCACCAAAAAAATAATAATCAGAACGAAAAAAATATCGCAACAATCGTAATATTTTATTTCAAGTTTGAGTGTTACAATCTCTATAAATTGTCTAATTCTTCTTTTTGAGATATAAATTTAAGGGCTTTTGAGTTTGATCTTGAACTTATTGGATTTGATCTTGATTTATACTTGAATTCAAGGGCTTTTGGAGTTTGATCATGAATCTGGTGGTTCTGCTCTTGATTTGTATTTATATTCAAGGACTTCAATCTTGTTCTTGAACTTTCGTCTTGATCTTTGCTTATATTTGAATCAAGGGCTTTTGAGCTCAATCTTGAATCTTTATTTTGATTTTTACTTGTTTTAATTCAAGAGCTTTCGAGGTTGATCCTGAACTTGATATCTTTGATGTTGATTTGTATTTGAATTTAGCGCTTTTTGAACATGATCTTGAATCTTCATCTTAATATGACTTGTATTTTAATTTAAGGGCTTTTGAGCTTAATATTGAATCTTCGTCATGTTATCAGTAACTTGTAGATAAATACTTAGAGTGCTTGAATTCTTCTTGCTTCTAGAGAAATTTGCAGCATCTGATCCACGAGCTCTCTCTGGCTTCTTGCTGGAATTCAGGTCCCTTTTATTGAATTATGAGACACCTTTTTATAATTGTAGGATGGATGAGTTGTAATGATGACGAACTTCTTTCAACCAATCTAATTTAAGTTGACATAGAAATATTTGATCGGTCAGAACATATCACTTGTACACGTGGCGTATTTTTATTAGGCTTTTATTTGACTAGACATGCTATGTCATTTTGACTTGTAGCATGATCCTATTTTCTCTTTTATTGGACTTGGTGCAACATATCTCTGAAAGTTGAAATGAAAACAACAGAAAAATCTAAGATTTCTCTCAAAACAACTCATGGTATAGGTCGTTGGTAGGTCTAATGACCTGTTTGAGGCACTCGTGGTGAGGGTCTGCATATGTAAACTTGGGAGTAACGGGTCTAAGGAAGACCTGTTGGTTGTTATAAGGAGACATGGTAAGGGGGTCATTGTGAGGGTTGTTTTTATCAAGGTGGCCGGCACGAGCCACGACATGACCCGTTGTATGAGTCAATGAGTCGTGGTATGGTTTGGTCGGGAGGATTTCCAGGAAGTGAGCAGTGCTGACAATAGACGGACACAATGAGTCATTAGGGCTAATAATGGCTCGTCCTATCCAGTTGTGGTGAAAGACCTGATTCTGGAAAATGGAGTGAAACCACCAGTAATGTAACGACCCGTTGAAGCAAAGAATTAATCATTGTAGGCCTCATTGTCACTGGTAGTTCAGAAATTCCAGACTTTTGATTAAGGGTATTCTCTTAATACCTAAGCCCTAATGTCCTAAACTACATAGGATGTAAGCTCAGTTAGTAGAGTTTTGAGGGTGTTAAACCTATTCTAAGCATTTACACTCCATGCATGCAACTAAGCTCTTCCTTGGAGATCAAGCTTTAAGAATTTCTCCAATTTCTCTCCAATTTCCTTTGGGCTTTCAAGAGGAAGTGTGAATACGATTTTACCCAGGTATGTGAGGCTATGAATTAGAGTTTCTTCCACTCTCATGCCCTAAATCCTCCTCAATTCCATGGATTTAAATTCTAGATTCAAGTCTCATGATCTATAGGGTTTATTATAATTCTTGTGAAATTCTCTATGATCTATCTATGGGTCAATTTCCTTCAGTATCAAATCATGATTTATGATCTATGGGCATATTTTATAACTATTTTTGATTATTAATCTATAGTTTCAACTTTTAATTGAATTATGCCCAATTATGCATGCTTCATGAAAAGTCAAGCTATGATTCTATTATAATTTCGGTATTATCAAGTCTAAATTATGATTTATGATTTATGTTATGATTTTTTTTCAAGTACTTATCATGGATTTATGAATATCATGTATATAAAAGTTTTAAAAGTATGCATGGATTTCATGATTTATGGATTTATGGCTCTTGACCAACTCATGGGTCCTTATTCTTGGAAAATCATGCATTTCAAGTATGATCAAGTATGATATGATGTAATTGGCCATGAACTTCATTAATGATTCATGATTATGATATGATTCTCATGTGCATATTTTTGGGAGCAGTGTCTAGCACCGAGTAGATCCGGTGTTCAGGTAAACCTCGTGGTCTCAGAATTATATGCCACCATAGGTATATATATATATTCAAATGTTAATGGATCCCTTTTATATCACGTAATACACGTTCCTTCCCTGGAAATCCTAAGATGGCTCTGCCCCTTGAGTGAGATAGTTGGGGAATCTCTATCATGATGGTGTCGGTTATGACGAGTCCTCCCATTGTTTATCATGATATATGCATGGTTATGTTATGTTAGTTTTGCTCAAGTTATGTTTTATAAAGTTTTCTCTTATGACTATGATCATGATTGGTTTATGAATAGCATGAAACCTTGAGCCCTTATGTTTAAATTAAGATATTTACTTTAAGATCATGTTGTCCTACTCTTATGAACTCTTATGTATTTTATATGTCCATTTTGCTTACCTTGCGTACTTAGTACATTCCAAGTACTGACTGCATATTCTATTTGTATCGTTTCATGATACAGGTCCGAGGGATAAGTCTCAGCCGCATCATTAGTCCTGCTCCCCTTCCAGACCTGTCTAGCCAGTGTTGGTGAGTCCACATCCTTTGTGGACATTCAGTTATCTGTAGTTATGTTCTTTTAGTTACTGACTTTTGAAGAGTTAGTTGGAGATGTTGTCCCATTAGCTCATCAATTATGTTAGAGGCTATTCAGACATTATTTAGAAATCAGCTAGTCATTATTGGCTCTGTTTTAGATTGATATGTATGCAGACTTCCACTCAAGAATGTTTTATTTTATCAATATCTTCTTATCGTATGCTCTAAGTTGTTATGTTCATGCCATGGGTCGACTTGGAGTCTCTCGAGGATCCTTGTCCTGTGTCTCTATCCAAGCCTATGTTTGGGTCATGAGAAACTTGGTATCAGAGCATTAGGTTTTGAAGTGTCCTAGGGTGTCTAAAAGCCGCATTAAGTAGAGTCTTTTTCATGGGTATGAAGTGCGCTACACTTATGATGAAGAGGCTACGAAATTTTTAGGAAATGTTCCCTTCTTTCATGATCTTTGTCGTGCAATAAAATATTTTTCTATCCTTCTAACTCGTGTTATACGCATTTGTAGAATTATGCCTCCTCACGTGTTAATAGAAGATGGAACAGAAACAAAAATGATCACGAGAATGGCAATGGGGATGGTCACCGGTAGGTCCCACTAGCCCCTGAGGATCATGTACCTAAGCAGGTTGCCCATGAAAAGTTTAGGGCTTCCATTCAAATGCTAGCTCAGGATTTGACCGCCTAAATCATCCAATAGGCGGTAGCATATATCCCTCAGAATGGGAATACAGTGGCGGCAAGAGTCAGAGATTTTCTGAGGATAAACCCTCTGAAGTTTCTCGGATCAAAAGTGGGTGAGGATCCGCATAAGTTTATTGATGAAGTTCTGAAGATCACCCAGATCATGGGGATAACTGGGGAAAAGTGCTCACATTTAGCCTTGTATTAGTTGAAAGGGGTCGCACATATCTGGTTCAAGCAATGGAAGGATAGCAGGAAAGTTGGATCAGGCCCCATTGGTTGGGAGGAGTTCCATACCACATTTTTGGATCGCTTCTTCCCTCAGGAGATGAGGGAGATTAAAGCAGCTGAATTTGTGAACCAAAGGCAGGGTAATATGATAGTCCAGGAGTATGCTTCGGAGTTCACTCGTTTGTCCAAATATGCACCAGAGCTAGTGGATGATCAGAGAGCTTGGGCGACCAGGTTTGTGCATGGAGTAGCAGACTACCTAGTCAAGGATTGCAGGACCGCTATGCTTCATTAGGACATTGACTTTCCTTGATTGGTTTTGTACGCCCAGCAGACGGAGGCGGTGAATTTGAGAGAAAGGGAGGCCGGAGCCACTTGATAGAAAGTTATGGGTTCTCTTAGTAAAGATAGGGAGCCGGACATCGCCAGCAATCTCATCAGAGGTCATTAGCTCTAGCGCCATTTTAGGCCAGTGCCCTATCAGGACCACGAGTTGATCAGAGGAGCAGAGCCTCAGGTTCGAGGGGCCAGTAGAGCATGCAGACAAAGCATACTTTTTCGGTCTGCTGAATGTATGGCAAGAGACATATGGGAGAGTTCTTGATGGGATTAGATGTCTGTTTTGGGTGTGGTAGATCCGTCCACATGCGCCGGAAATGCCCCTTGGCTAGATAGGGTGATAGAGGATGTCCTCAGGCTACCAGCTCAGCAGCAGCACCAACATGCTGGTGCGTTCACCAGTGCAGGTGGTGGCTAGCGCCAGAATAGGTTTTATGCCTTTGCACCCTGATAGGAGTGTTCGGACCAAACTACACGCAAGTGCACGTGGTCGTGCAAGTAG
>JACEIK010000669.1:160875-173269 GCA_018107945.1 Datura stramonium
CATTGCATAGACCAAATGGCATTCGCCTGAAAGCATATGTCCCATAAGGACATGTAAAAGTGGTCTTCTCCTGATCCTCAGGTGCTATGGCTATTTGATTGTAGCCGGAATATCCATCCAGAAAACAATAATACTCCTGACCTTCCAACCTGTCCAAAATGTGATCAACAAATGGAATAGGATAATGATCTTTCCTCGTGGCCTCATTGAGCTTCCTGTAATCCATGCAAATTCTCCAGCCTATGACTGTGTGTGTGGGAATCAGCTCATTCTTTTCGTTGGTGACCACGGTCATCCCTCCTTTCTTTGGAACACACTAAACTGGGCTCACCCATTCACTGTCTGAGATGGGATATATTATACCTGCATCGATCCACTTGATCACTTCCTTTCTGACTACATCTTTCATCACCGGGTTCAACCTCCGCTGATGTTGCACAGTTGGCTTGGATCCTTCTTCCATGAATATCATGTGTGTGCAAAAAGCTGGAATAATTCCTTTGATGTCCGACATCTGCCAACCCATTGCTCTCTTCCGCCTCTTTAGGACCACCAATGCATCTTTCACTTGTGCATCTGTCAATTCTGCTGAAATGATGACTGTCAAGGTGTCATCTTCACACAAAAATATATACTTCAGATATGGAGGCAATGTCTTTAACTCCAATTTTGGTGCCTCCTCAATTGATGGCTTTGGCACGGGTTCCAAGGACCTCTTCAACGGTTCAAAGTCCTGCTTCCTGAGAAACCATTTTGGCTCGTTCAGAGTCTGCACCATCTCATATGTAGAACTGTCCCCAAAATGATCGGAGCCTACCAAGGCTCTCTCCAATGGGTCGTATGAGTCAAAAATCTGAAGAGTCGATTCCTGATTGAGAACACTGTTTGCTGAAAGCTCCTCATAAATGGTCGGTAACTTCATGGCCTTGTACACATCAAAAACCTCTACTTTGTCTTGTGCTCGCATGGTTAGCTGCCCAGCAGCCACATCAATCAAAGCTCACCCGGTTGCCAAGAAGGGACGTCCCAAATTAAATGGGACTTCCGCATCCGGCTCGAAATCCAGAATTATAAAATCCACCAGGAAAATGAGGGAGCCCACTTGCGTTAGCACATCCTCCTCAATACCATCAGGTCTGGCCAATGAACGGTCAGCTAGCTGTAAGATCAGAGTAGTTGGTCAGGACTCAGGACTCAGTGTTCGGGAGAGTGACATTCCGAAGATAGCCTTCAGGACTCAGTGTGTTCACTATGAGTTTGTAGTCATGTCTTTTGGACTAACGAATTCTCTTGCAACTTTTATGGATTCGATGAACAGGATGTTCAATCCATATTTGGATATGTTCGTGATTGTATTCATAGATGATATTCTCATATACTCTTGGAGTGAAGAGGAACATGCCACTCATTTGAGGGTAGGTAGTGCTACAGACTCTGAAGGATTGTAAGTTGTATGCTATGTTTAGCAAGTGTGAGTTTTGGTCAATCTCGGTAGCATTTTTAGGTTATGTGCTGTCAAGTAAGGGTGTACATGTGGACTCTCAAAAGATCGAAGATGTGAAGAATTTTCCTAGACCAGTTAGTCCTTTGGATATCAAGAGTTTCTTGGGTTTAGCTGGTTACTACTGGAGCTTTGTTGAAGGGTTTTCATCTATTACAGCACCATTGACTAAGTTGATTCATAAGAAGGTGAAGTTTCAATTGTCAGAGGCCTGTGAGAAGAGCTTTCAAGAGTTGAAGACTCGACTCACCTCAGCACCAGTGTTGACCCTGACTAAGGGTACTGATGGGTTTGTGGTATATTGTGACGCCTCGAGGATCAGTCTTGGTTATGTATTAATGGAGCACGGTAAGGTTATAGCCTATGCTTCCAGGCAATTGAAGGTCCATGAGAAGAACTATTCGACTCATGACTTCGAGTTGGTGGCGGTAGTATTTTCCTTGAAGATTTGGAGACACTATCTATACGGGGTCCACATGGATGTGTTTACGGACCACAAAAGCCTACAATATGTGTTTACCGAAAAGGATCTGAATCTACGTCATAGGAGATGGTTGTAGCTGTTGAAAGATTATGATATAAGCTTCCTTTATCATCTCGGCAAAGCAAATGTGGTAGCAGATGCACGTAGCAGGCTTTCTATGGAGTGTGTGACCCATGTAGATGAGGAGAGGAAAGAGTTAGTGCAGGACGTGCATCGACTTGCATGACTTGGAGTTCGTCTTGTTGACTAGACTGATGGTGGTGTCATTGTCCAAAATGGATCAGAATCTTCCTTGGTGAACGCGGTCAAAGATAGAACAGACGAGGATTCTATTTTAGTAAAGTTGAAGGAAGCCGTTAAAAATCATAAGGTGGAGGTCTTCTCCTAAGGGAGAGATGGGGTAAGGGAGATGGGGTACTGAATCTACGATATAAGGGTCATTTGTGTGTGCTGGGTGTTGATGACTTAAGAGAGCGGATGTTGCATAAGGCTCATGGTTCCAGATATTCTATACATCCAGGTGATACCAAGATGTACCGTCACCTACAGAAAATCTATTTTTGGAGTGGCATGAAGAAGGATATAGGAGAGTTTGTGGCTAAGTGTTCGAATTGTCAACAGGTGAAAGTGGAACATCAAATACCCGTAGGTGTGTTGCAAGATTAGCATCCCTACTTGGAAGGGGGAGGGGATCAATATGGATTTCATTATAGGGTTTCCTTATACTCATCGACAATATGACTCTATTTGGGTGGTTGTAGATAGGTTGACTAAAGCAACTCATTTTGTACCTGTCGAAACTACCAACTCAACGGAGAATTATGCTAAGTCATATATTCGGGAGTTAGTTTGGTTATATGGATTGCCCTTGTCCATTATATTAGATAGATATAATCAGTTTACCTCCCAGTTTTTGAGATTATTTCAGAAAGGACTTGGTACTCAGGTCAAGCTTAGCAGAACATTTCACCCGCAAACAGATGGTCAGGCCGAGCAGACCATTAAGACTTTTGAAGATAGGTTGAGCGAATGTGTCATTGATTTCAAAGTTTCTTGGGATGATCATTTATCTCTCATTGAGTTTTTTATAACAACAGTTACCATTCCAGCATTCAGATGGCTCCGTTTGAGGCTCTATATGGGCAGAGATTAAGATCTCATATTGGTTGGTTCGAAGTCGGTGAAGCTGGGTTGATAGGACTAGATTCAGTCAATGAGGCTATGAGGAAGGTTCAGCTTATAAGGGAGAGGTTGAAAACAACTCAGAGTCACCCAAAGTCCTATACAGATATGACAAGGGGAGAGCTTGAGTTTGAAATTGATGATTGGGTGTTTTTGAAGGTATCTCCCATGAAGAGAGTGATGAGATTCAGAAAGATAGGGAAATTCAATCCCCATTACATTGGCCCATACTGGATTGTAAGACGGGTTGGCAAGGTAGCATATGAGTTGGAGTTGCCCTCGGAATTGTCTTTAGTACATCTGATATTTCATGTGTCACTTTTGAAGAAGTGCATGGGTGACCTGACTTTGGTTGTTCTAGTGGAGAGTGTAGGTGTGAAGGATAGCCTTAACTACGCGGATTTTCCAAAGAAAATACTTGATCGTCAGGTTTGAAAGCTAAGAAAACAAAGAAGTAGCCTCATTAAAGGGTTTATGGAGGAATCAACATGTCGAGAGAGCTATGTGGAAAGCAAAAGAGGATATGATGGCTTAAAACCCAAATCTATTCCCTTCCAGCTCAGTTTCAGCTTGAGGTACCAATTTGTTCCTTAGTAATCTATTCAGTTTCATGTTCATCTCATGTGCCCTAGTTTCTTTCATGTAAATGCATGTATATGTGCTTCAGAATTCAGTTCAGCTCTATATTCTAGTCCAGAGTCAGTCACTCCATCAGTTTCCAGCGTTAAATGTTCAGTACGTTAGATGTCAGTTATTCTCCCTAGATTTTCAGTATATTCTTTCACATTTGAGGACAAATGTTCACAAGGAGGAGATATTTTAATACCCTGGAAGTGCCTAAGACTGCACTCGGGAAGTTGAAATGAAAACAACAGAAAAATATGAGATTTCTCTCATAACAACGTGTGGTACAGGTCGTTGGCAGGTCTAACGGCCCGTTGGAGGCACTCGTGGTGAGGGCCTGCAGAAGTAAACTTGGGAGTAATGGGTCTAAGGACGACCTGTTGATTGTTATAACGATTCATTGGTAAGGGGGTCATGATATCCCATGAATTTACGGCACTAGCGATGCATAAAACTCTGTGAATGTGCATGACTTTAAGTACATTTATATAGATACGACGCGTTTTGGTAGTTTTGCAGGTACGGGTCGTGGGAGTCAAAACTGAGAAAAAGGACAAAACAAAGTAAAAATGCCTCAGATGAGCTGTACTATGGACTGTTGTTCCTTATCATTGGCTGTCCTAGTCAGCCATTGCAGCCAACTCAGTGAAGTTGTTAAGTAGGGTGCCAAGCAGCAGTTGAAACCCACGGATCGTATGAGCTTACGATGAACCGTGCTGATTTGCCGTGGGTTGAAACAGAGAGAATGTCAAAATGAAGTTTCATGCGACAGATGGTTCCTACTAATCCTGTGAATTTACAATGGATTGTCCTATCCCGTCGTGGAAAGAATCATAGAAGAATGATTAGGAGAAGGCTGCATCCGACGAACAAACAGGACGGGTCGTATCTTCTAAGGATGGGTCGTTCTGAGCACCCTTACCTCTAGAACAGAAACAATGTTCAAGAGGCCAAGAAACAACAGACCAGACAAATGGCTCGTAGGATTTCACGACGAGCCACTGTTTGAGGCGAAATGCTGAAAGAAGAAAAGTCTGAGGGAAGCAATGGATGGAACAACGAACACTCTAGCGGCCCGTTGATGCTACCAACAGACCGTGGTACCTGCCGACACCGGAATCCTAGTTGATTTAGGAAGTGATTTATTTCATGTCTATAAATATTTTTTTTAGGTTAATTTTACAGTTTATGCAATTTTACAACTTTGAACATTATTTTTGGGTGATATTGACTACTATCACCGTTCAAGAAACGAAGTTTATAATTTTATTCTTGATTTTGAGGATTAAAACAACATTGGATTTTTGTTCTTTGATTTTTCTAATTTATTCAGTACGAGTAGTTTCTCTTACTTATCATTCTAACTTGAAATTATGATTTCATCTCTATTTTGTAGTTTTGATTCTGCAAGCACGAGTAGGTAAACCCATAACTAGGGTTGTGGGAACCATGATGAATTAACATACATAGGTAAAAATACTTAGTAAATCTTGAACNCTTAGTAAATCTTGAACGGGGTTTTTTCATGTATTATTGTTCCCTTCGTTTTAATTGCTTCTTAACGATTGCAAACGTTGGAATTTGCCTTATTCTTACTCACCGGATCAAGGGAGTAATAAATGGAAAAAGGGATTAACAACAAAGATTTGAGGCTATCAACCATCATCTAATAGCTTTAGCTTGTCCGAAACTAGATAATCCGATATTAAAGGTAAGGGTTAATTAAGTATACACCCGCATACGGATCAACTTGTGTGGTGATAATCATCTAGATTGGGGAATACAATTTCGGTGAATTTAACTTACCAATATTTCATGCTAAGCTCCAGAATTGATCATTAGTATATTAGCCTTGTGGTTATGAAGTCATGGGGAACACAATCCTCGCAAACTCACTTATTAAATACAACTGAAGTTAAATCAAGTATCTAATCCTTAGCCTCCACTACGTTTCATTATTTTGTGTTTCAAACCTCCCCCCCCCAAGGAAATAAGTAAGCCGATAATATTAGCTAAACTCATTAGCTAAAGTTCTCATCATATTCCTCATAGGATTCTGTCACGACCCGAACGTACACCCGAATTGTAGACACGGGACGAGGGACCCCAAGTTGACCCATGGCTCATGCAAACAACTATTATCATTCAAATAAGCGTAACAAAAATCATAAGGATATAGCGGAAAAGTAATCATAACATAGCATCAAGAAATACGAAACATTTACATAGCTGAATACTACATACTTGTCCGAAAGCCTCAAAACATAAGATGGGTTGTTGGGAAAACATCCCCAACTAACCCGACCAGTACTGAAACATAAACAACATGAAAGTCTATTAAAAGGACCTCGGAACATGAGGACACACCAATAAGTTGATATCGTAGGCTGGGGTGGACTAAAGTTAAGGATGAGCCTGAGATCCGATCCCTGTATCATGGAACAATACAGCATAAAAAGTATGCGGTTAGTACGTGGAATGTACTTATCATAATCGTAAGTAACCTTAACAAAATATAACTTGAGCCAAATAACGTAAACATAACAATGCATAAAAACATGCAGAACAATGGGAGGACTTGTCATAACTTACACCACCATGGTAGAGTCTTTCATGATGCCCCACTGTCTCGCTCAAGTAGGGAGAGCCGACCTTGGCTTTCCAGGCGAGGGTCATGCATAAGGCGTGATATCACAGTTGAGGGGATCATTATCATACATCAAGACATTTACAACCTACAGTGGCACATGGTTATGAGACACCGGCGTAGTCCTTTGAATGTCGGGCTGCTCGGTGCTAGACACGGCTCCCAAAAACATGCATATAGGCTCATACAGAAATCATTAACATCATTCATAAAAATTCATTGGCTAAGATATAACATTTTTCATAATTCACCCCCTTTAAAACATTCTGAGCCAAGAATCAAGGAACGTTTTATCGGCCAACATCATAAATAGATAAATTATGAAATTCGTTTCATAAATCATAAATCATTCTTAATCATATGGGTTGATTGGACAACATCCCCAACTAACCCGACCAGTACTGAAACATAAACAACATGGAAGTCTATTAAACGGACCTCGGAGCATGAGGAATCACCAATAAGTTTATATCGTAGGCTGGGGTGGACTAAAGATAAGGATGAGCCTGAGATCCGGTCCCTGTATCATGGAACGATACAGCATAGAAAGTATGCGGTCAGTACGTGGAATGTACTTATCATAATTGTAAGTAACCTTATCAAAATATAACTTGAGCCAAATAACGTAAACATAACAATGCATAAAAACATGCGGAACAATGGGAGGACTCGTCATAACTGACACCATCATGGTAGAGCCTTTCATGATGCCCAACTGTCTCGCTCAAGTAGGGAGAGCCGACCTTGGCTTTTCAGGCGAGGGTCGTGCATAAGGCGTGATATCACAGTTGAGGGGATCATTATCATACATCAAGACATTTACAACCCACAGTGGCACGTGGTTATGAGACACCGGTGTAGTCCTTTGAACGTCGGGCACCTCAGTGCTAGACACGGCTCCCAAAAACATGCATATAGGCTCATACATAAATCATTAACATCATGCATAAAAATTCATTGGCTAAGATATAACATTTTTCATCATTCACCCCCTTTAAAACATGCTTAGCCAAGAATCAAGGAACTTTTTATCGGACAACATCATAAATCGATAAATTATGAATTTCGTTTCATAAATAATAAATCATTCTGCAGCATATGGGCATTGCCCAATGCTTCATTATACTAAATTCTTTCAAGATATGCACATAAAAATGGATAAATTGGATTCATGCATTTTCATAATAAATAAACTTAAAAATAATGAATATTCATCATAAATCATAATTTTCATGAACTTCCATGAATGGGAAATTTAGACATAAAAAGATTGAAACATCATTTTTGACGAAAATGATACTAAATCTGCCCAACTTTCATATTTCAATAAATAAAACTCAACTGAAACATACCCATAAGGAGAAATCGCATTGATATGCTTTGGTTAAAACCCCATGGAATTTGAGTAGGAGAATTCATGACTTTAATAGAAATTGGGCATGGGTGAGGAATAATTCTACCCACTTTAAAACCCTACATACCTGGGAATGGAGAGACTCGAAGTTCCTTGAACACTCATAAAGAAATTAAAGAAAATCTTGTGGAAGAAGGCCTTGAATCTCCCCAAAACCTCTCTAGAATCCTTGCATGAGAATGGACATGTCTAATGGACTTAACCAATATTATCATACTAAGAAAATATCCAAAACGACATAGTTTAGGGGCTAATAATGAGGAAAGGTTGAAAATACCCTTAAAATAATTTTCCTGAAAAATGTCCCGGACGGACCAACGACCAACCCAACGGGTCGTGGCAACATACCATGGCTCATGGTATCAAGTTGTCGGGTGCACTACCTCATTACACACCTCAGATCCATTCCCACGGCTCGTCAGAATGAGTCGTTACTTCAATCCACGGGTCATTGAATCGACCATCGTCAACTCCTTGACCAAACTGACTCCTCTTTCCATGAGCCTCATCACGACTCGTTGTGACTTCCAACGAGTCATGGTTTCCATCCGTTGAATGCACTGGAAACCTCAACCAACCAGTAACAAGTTGAAACAACGGGTCGTTTTCTCTCACCACGGATTGTGGGATGGCCCGTTGCTTCCTCCTCAGCCTAAGTCCTAACCTCCCAACGACTGGAGACAACGGCTCGTTGTTCCTGACAACGGGTCATTGTACCGTCCGTTGTTTATTCTAACTCCCTGACTTCCCAAACCACGACTGCATATGACGACTCGTGGTATCCTACCACGAGTCGTAGGGTCGTCCGTCCTGTGATATTTTTTCGAGTTTTCTGTACTTTTTAATTTTAACTCCCTGGTCTATTCTTAGGCCTTTCTAGTGATTACAATATCTCTCCCTTGGGAACATTCATCCTCGAATGTAGGAAACAAGAAGAAAACAGAAACATACAATTCATCATAGCTATATACTGATAATTTTAACTGAAACTTTGATGGAATTACTACCTCCAAATAAAACCACACAGTTGAACTGATCTCATGCTTCACATATGCATTCATACACATAAAAGAAACTTGCACACAAAAACTGAACATGAAAACTAAATAGAGTCATAGGGAAAAACTAATACCTCATGTCGGAACTGGGCCAGTAGAGAACAAATGTGGGTGTTTATCTATCATATCCGCTTCGGCTTCCCACTTAGCTCCCTCAACATGCTGATTCCTCCATAATTCTTCAACTGAAGCTACTTCTTTTTTCCTTAGCTCACAGACTTGACGATCTAAGATTTCCACCGGAATTTCTTCATAACTAAGGTTGTACTTCACTCCATCACTGTCTACTGGAACTACCAAGGGTGGATCACCCAAGAACTTCTTCAAAAGTGACACATGAAAGATGGGATGAACTGAAGATAGCTCAAATGGCAAGTCCAATTCATATGCCACCTTACCAATGCTCCTCACAACCCTGTAGGGGAAAACATAGCGGGGACTGAGTTTACCTTTCTTTCCGAACTGCATGACTCCCATAATGGGAGATACCTTTATAAATACCCAGTTGTCCACACCAAAAGCCAAATCTCTTCTCCTCACATCAGCATACAATTTCTAACAACTCTGAGCAGTTTCCAACCGGACAAGTATCAACCGATCCTTCACCATCGCCTCGTGAATAAAATCTGGGCCTATCATAGCTTCCTCACCAACCTAGAACCATCCGATGGGAGATCTACACCTCTGCCCATAAAGAGCCTCGAATGGTGCCATCAAGATACTGGAGTGGTAACTATTATTATAAGAAAAATCGACCAAGGGTAAATGATCATCCCAACTACCTTTAAAATCCATAACACATGCCCTCAACATAATGGTTCATTCTACCTGGCCGTCTGTTTGCGGATGGAAGGCTGTACTGAGCTTAACTTGCATCCCAAGTCCTTTTTGAAAAGAACGCCAGAATTGAGAAGTAAACTGAGTACCTCGGTCTGAAATAACAAACAAGGGCACTCCATGAAGTGGAACTAACTCCCAAATATACAAGTTAGCATAATCCTCCGCTGAATCCATGGTCTTGACCGGTAGGAAGTGTGCTGCCTTAGTTAGCCAATCCACTACCACCCAAATTGAGTCATAGTGTCGGCGAGTACGACGTAGGCCTATAACAAAATAAATATTAATTACTTCCCAAATCAAGGTGGGGATGCTTATATCCCAAAGTACACCACCCAGCCTTTAGTGTTCGACTTTCACTTGCTAACAGTTTGGACATTTTTCAAGAACTCTGCAATTTCCTTCTTCATACCATCCCACCATAGATTTCTCGCAAATCCCATTACATTTTCGTTGATCTTGGATGAATAGAATATCTTGTACCATGCGCCTCATGCAATATCCAAACTCTCAACTTATTGATATCCGGAACACATAGTCGACCCTTGTATCGTAGCACACCATCTCCCCCTTGGAAGAAGACCTCCACCTGCTGACTCCTCATCGCCTCCTTTAGCTTCCTCAATATTATATCCTCGTCTTTCCTGGATTTAACATCAACTACCAAGGACGATTCTGACCCGCTATGTACAGCAACACCGCCATCGGTCGAATCGATCAATCTAACTCCCAGCCTTGCGAGCCAGTGGACATCCTTCACAAAAATCTTTCTTTCCCTCATTCACGTGGGACACACTTTCCATGGAGAGTCTACTAAGTGCATCCGAAAACACATTAGCTTTGCCCAAGTGGTAAAGGACACTCATGTCATAGTCCTTAAGTAATTCCAACCACCTCATTTACCGAAGATTTAGATCCTTCTGGTGAACACATACTGCAAGCTCTTGTGATTCGTAAATACATTCACATGGACCCCATACAAGTAATGCCGCCATATCTTCAATGCAAACACCACCGCATCCAACTCAAGATCATGGGTCAGGTAATTCTTTTCATGAATCTTCAACTGTCTCGAGGTGTATGCTATTACCTTCCCATGCCGCATCAACACACATCCCAGTCTGAATCTCAAAGCATCACAATAGACAACAAAGCCATCGGTACCCTTGGGTAATGTCAACATTGGTGCTGATGTGAGTCGGGCCTTCAACTCTTGGAAGCTTTTCTCACAAGCATCCAACCATTGGAATTTCACCTTTTTCTGAGTCAACTTAGTCAAAGGTGCCACAATAGATGAGAAACCCTCCACAAACCTTCTGTTATAACCTGCTAGGCCCGAGAAACTCTTGATTTCTGAAGGATTCACCGGTTTGGGCCAATTCTTCACCGCCTCTATCTTCTGGGAATCAACCCTTATGCCTTCGCTTGATACCACATGGCCCAGAAATGCTACCGAGTTTAGCAAAAATTCAGACTTGCTAAACTTTGCATACAGCTGGCGATCCTTGAGGCTTGCAACACTATTCTCAAATGAGTGGTCCCAGTCGTAAGGTATACTTCCTTAAAACCCCTACTGGTCACCATGGGGGACCCAACAGGTCGTGGTTAGTGACAAAGACTCATGATCATCTCTCGTGTTCTCCACTACCCAAAAGTCCCTGGTGTCCCCATGGGTGACACCACGACTCATGGTGTCCAAAATGAGTCTAGGTGAGGACCCGTTGGGTACACTGCCTAACTTTCCAACTCTTAAGAAAATTCTGACCATGGGTCACCTAACGGGTCATGGAATGGACCATGACTCGTGGTGACTAGTCGTTAGGTGCACTGCCCTACTTCTTCCCGGCCTTAAGTTTTCTCTTGACCATGGGTGATATCACGACTCATGGTCACACCCGTGGTCACCTAAATTTATGTAATTTTCAACTAAGTCCAAAAACCCCACCAAAAGTCACTTAACGACTTGTGGTCACCTCCCAAGGGTTAAATAATAACTCATTTTGTGACCTGGAGAAAATTTTCCAATTTTCTCTAATTTAAGTCCCGGGTCTAGTCTTTCAATTTCTGGGTCATTACATACATGTTAGCCTTTCAGTCAAAATGTTAGAATATCTAGTGTTAGTCAGAAATATCAGTTGATCAGTTTGACTACAGAAATTCTTGTGGTGCCAGTAGTGCATCCCAGTTATCAGAATTAGACTTAGTGTCAGAATTTAGTGATTCTTTAGGCAGTCATGAAACTTTTAGATGAGCAGTTCTATTCAACCTTAAGACCCCAACTTCAAATTGCAGTTTGTTCTTTTGACGGTTACTATACTTTTAGATAAGAAGCTCTAACCAGTCTTAGAACCTAGTTACAAAATTCGGTCCGATATGACTCTCACGGTTCTTTCAGATAGGTATTCTTGACTTATTCTTGGGCCAGAGTTTTGAGATATCAGCTTAGTAGTCAGTCTAGAAATATCCAGTGGGAGTAGGACTTAGCACCGAGCGGATGTTTGTCGGTCTGGATGACTACACGCAAGTGCACGTGGTCGAACAAGTAGTAAAAAGGCTCAAGTAAGCCAAGTATCGATCCCACAGGGACTGTACTACGGTATCAATCAAATCAAGTGTTAATAAACTTTAACTGTAAAAATGCAGACAA
>JACEIK010000669.1:190760-212240 GCA_018107945.1 Datura stramonium
CCTATGTTAAGTTTCAGATGACTAGACAGCATGGTGGCCTTGTCGGCCCGCATAGGTTCCTTGATATTAGAATGTTTCTGGTTAGTTGTTGATGCTTCCATAGGTGGCTATCGGCCAAGTTGGCCGGAGGCTGTGTTTACAGCCGTTATATAGCCCTTTGTTTCCAGGAACCTGAGATAGAGCTAGCCGGGCACCAGATATGCCTAGGCCTACCAGTTAGTAGTCCAGGTCCTTCTAGGGCACCAGGTGCCAGTCATACCCCCCAGGGTGGGGCGTGACAGATATATTCCAAAGTCTATTTCCAAATCAGGGGGAACTCTAGGAAGATCTTCAGGAAATACATCTGGCAACTCGCTAACAACTGGAACTGACTGAATGGCTGTAGTCTCAGAGTTGGAATCCTTTACCCAAACCAGATGATATAGACATCCTTTGGAAATGAGTTTCTAGGCCTTAAGGTAGGAAATAAACCTTACCTTAGGCGATGAACTGTTGCCCCACCATTCTACCACTGGTTTATTTGGAAACTGAAACTTCACAACACTAGTTCTATAGTCAAATAAGGCATAAAAGAAGTGTAACCAATCCATGCCGAGAATAAAGTCGAAGTCGACCATGTATAGCTCTACGAGATCATCTGGAATGACATTATTCCGGACGGACTGGGCAGTTTCTATACACCCGATTGGCTCTAACTGACTCTCCAACTAGAGTGGAGACTAAGAAGGGTTTTGATAAGACCTTTGCACTGATGTTGAATTGGAAAATTCTATATGGAGTCACAAACAAAAGAGTGGCTCCTGGGTCTAGGAGGACATGCACGTCTAGGTGGAAGAGACGTAACATACCAGTAACTAAGTCCGAAAAGATTTCCTGATCCCGATGAGAAGATAGAGCATACAAATGATTCTGGCACTAACCGCCATCTATACATGATGAGTTGGCCTGCTGAGCTGGTCGGCCTATTGGAGCTGCTGAGGTAATGGATTGTGATTGTCCCCGTCCTACTGACAGACATTCTTTAATTTGATGCCCGAGTTGTCCACAATCTAAATAGCCCTCCCTGCCCTGTAGACACTCTCTAGGATGATTCTTGTCGCACTTGGGGCAAACTGGATACCTGTTCCCTACACTGTGAGCCTAAGACTAAGTGCCAGATGACCCACCCCTCCGATCCTAGCGGGACTAAAAGGTCGAGGCACTGGCTGATAGTTGTTAAGGCTATATGTTGTTGCTGTTGGGGGGCTACAACCACTAGATCTCTGATGGCCAAAATCTGAATAGCCAATTCTTGCCTCCTTGTTCTTACGTTCCATATCTTTCAACTTCTCGGCTTCAATCTTTTGGGCGTAAACAATTAGGCTAGAAAGGTTTATTTCTTTGATCAGCATCGCTGTCCTGCACTCCTTAAGGACCAAATTAGATACCCCATTAATGAACTTCAGCATGAGAGCCCTTGGCTCGGCTACCATCTCTGGAGCATACTTTTATAGCCTGGTAAACTATAGAGCATCCTCTTCCACTATAATGTTGCCCTGTCACAAGTTCATAAACTCTGCCATCTTAGCCTCCCTCAGCTCCTGAGGGAAAAACCTATCCAGGAAAGTTGTGTGGAGCTCCTCCCACTCCACTGGTCCTGCTTCCACTGGCCTCCCCTCCTTCCGCTGCTCATACTAAACCTGGGCTACCCGTTTAAGCTAGTAGGCAGCCAGGTCAGCACTCTTGAAAGAGGTTACACCCATAATACGGGTAATCTTCCTGACCTCATCTACAAACTCTTAGGGGTCCTCCTCCACTTTAGATCCCTGAAATGATGTAGGGTTCATAGGTGTGAAGTCCCGCACCCTTGCAGCAGCTGCAGACACATTCATATTCACCGGCACAACCTGTTGATTCACCTAGTTGGTCACGATTTGAGCCAGTAACTCAATGGCTGCTCTAAACTCTACAATAGAAATCGAATCATCTTGAGGAGCTGCCAGGGCTAGTGGGGTAGGTCTTTTGGCATTACCTTCTCTTCTTCCATTACCGCGTTTGGGAGGCGTGGTTCACTGACACAAAAGAAAGCACGAATTAGAAGGAAATTTCTGGAATTGAACTTTAATTCCCGATAAAGAATATGAATAAAGGGGATATTCCTAATAACATATCGTAGCCTCCACGTCATAAGTGTGGCACGATTCACACCCATGAAAAGGACTCTACTCAATGCGGCTTTCAGACGTCCAAGGATACTCTAAACATAGCGCTCTGATACAAAGTTTTTCATGCCCAGAGTATACACCTCAGACGTAACATGTTACTTGAAGCCACAAGTGACCCCAAGTCAACCCTTGGTCTATCATTCACTTGCATTCTGAGTAAACATGCACAACAAAACTTTGAAATAATATCATAAAAAATTTATGAAAGACAATTCTGAAAACATAAAGTTCAAAACATTTGAATAGTATTGATAAATCTGTAAGAAAATCATGTCTGTCTGAAAGACATCTAACTGAGGAGTTTCTAGGACAACACCCCAGCTAACTCTAAGTCTAATTGAAACTAATAAATGACTGAAAGAAAGAAATAATGCCATCGGATGATGAGGAATCACACTTCACTACGGAGGTGGAGAATCTAAACTGCGGCGGCTAGCGGTCCTGAGTTTGAGAACCTACAGTTGTATCATGAAATCATACAACATAAAAGTATGCATCAGTACTTTGAATGTACTGAATATGTGAGAGGAATATACTAATAGATTTAAGAGACTGTACTGGAAAGAACATGCAATGACCAACTAATTATCTGAACTGAAATATCCTGAAGTAACTGAGATGGTCAAAATGACCCGTTTTTGTGGTCAAAGACATGCCCTAAATCTAAATGTTTTGAGTCTGAGATACTGTACTTAACAAAGTTAAACTGATAGGTCTAAAACTGAGATTCTTATTCTGAACTGGACTAGACTGACTAGTGGGAGAGTTTGTAACCAACATTTAACCACGTGAGCTAAACATGGAGTCCGACGTATACACCCTACCGGTAGGACGCAATATACCTTTCCATGGTATAAAGGCATGAACTGGGTGATCACAAAAGTGTGGGGCCATTTAGGCCAATAATCTATAATTGTAACCTATGCTGGCAACGTAGTTCTGGGAAATTGGGTGCACTGGAACCCCGGTCCGCTCGGTGCTAAGTTCTACTCCCACTGGAAAACAAATACTGAACTACTAGGCTGATAGCTTTAAACTGGGGTCCAAGACTAGTAAGGGACATATAACTGTAAGTAACTTGAGAGTCCTATCAGACCATATTCTGAAACTGGGTTCTAGACTGGTCAGAGCTGCTTATCTAGAAGCGTCGTAACCATCTAAGAACAAACTGAAATCTGAACTAGGGTCCTGGGGCAAGTCAGAGCTACATATCTGAAATGTCATAACTGCCTAGTGGACCAATAACTGATTTCTGATTCTGATATCTAGAAGGTACTACTAGAACCTCGAGAAATTCTATAGTTAAACTGATCAGTTAACATGTTTCTGGTCAACCCGAAGGCTGCTAAAATCAGACTGAGACTAGAATGATGTTTCTGACTAACACTGAATATTCTAGTACTTTAACTGAAGCTAAACTAACAATTCAAATAAAATACAAAGTACATAGGCTTTCTGACTGAATCTGCATATCATACTAGTAACTGAGTTTTTAACACCAACAAGCATTATAGAAGCCTCTAACTCTTAAAGATGCAAGTAATTCTCAAGAATTCAAAGCTTAAGCAGGATTCAATTTTTTGACTTTTTCAAAAGTTGGGGCTGAATTTCTAAATTTATGAAGCAAGCATCATTTTGATTACAAGTTGGTGAAAATTAGCTACAACAAACATAAATTAGAGTTCCACATGAATTAATAAAGGTATGACAACAATATCTTCACTTTTGATAAAATCAGGGCTAGAACTGATACTGAAAAGGGAAAGAGTTTTAGGGGACACAAGGGGAGAATAATCTCCTTGTTGAATTCCCACATACCGGTAGAAGAAACTCTGGTGAAAATCTCTGAGAAAAACTAAGAGGATTATCGTTAGCCCTAGCTTATGTTCTGCGCCTCCAGATGAATTCTACGCTCCGTTCTTGAGAACGAGAGAAGGAATATGGGGAGAAACCGTTGGTTACCCCTTATAAAACCTCTTAATGAACCCCAAACGACGCAGTTTAGGGACTAGGTAGGTGGAATTTTACAAAAATAACCCTGGAATTTAAATCTAAAATCTGGCCGATAGGAACCAATGGGACTGAGAACGGGTCGTTGGTAGAAATGAAAGCCCATTGAATCTGGCCATGGTTTCTTGGTTTAGAGACTAGGTTCACAAGGGTGAACTACGGTTAGGTACAACAGTCCGTTGGAAGTAACAACGAGTAGTCGTTACCTCCCGTTGGAATTGGTAAGAAAACAAGGCATGGGGGCAATGGGTAATAACAACGACTCGTTGGTAGAAGCAATGGACCGTTGTATCCTCTCCTGGTTCACACTACTGGGTCCTGGAAGTAGACTACAGGTGGTCACAGCGGCTAGTTGGAGGCTACCACGGGCCATTGTCCCCTCCCATTGTCTTAAAGAAAGGGTCTGGTAGACCCTTGAATTGGGATTAAATGGGTGACAGGATGGACCGTTGTTAGGATCAATGGATCTTCCTATGACTCGTTGTTTCCCCTGGAAGAAATTTTGCTGTAATCCCACGATCCATTGCAATGGTTCGTTGGTTCCACCAATGGTCCGTTGTGGGGGTCATCTGAGACAGAAAAATTTCTGGTTTCCTGTGGTTTTTCATGCAACGTCAGAATTTGGTCTAGAAAAGTTTTGGGGTTTTAGATTGCATGTCATTTCAGTTCGATTATTTATATCCAGTATCATTTTTTCTCCTACTTACTCAGTACATTCAAAGTATTGACGCATACCTTTTATGTTGTATCATTTTATGATAGAGCCGCAGATTCTCAATCTTAGCGCTGTTAGTAGATCTCTTCGGGTGATTTTCAGCTGCAGTGGTGGTGAGTCCATATCTTTCGAGGACCTCATTTCATTTACTTCAGTTAACTTCTTTTCAGTTAGATTTTAGAGTTAGCTAGGAGCTTGTCCCAACAGCTCATCATTAGTAGATGGCTTGCAGACAGAATTTTAGATGTTTAGTGTTGTTGTTTCTTTTAGATGTATGAACTTATTATTAAATCAGTTTTCTTAAATGATTTTGTTATTTAAAGGTTACTCTATGTTTTACTTAGAATAGCCAGTGTTATGATAGACCATTGGTTGACTTGAGGTTACTCTGATCCTAAGTACCGTGTCTCGTCCAGGGTATAGCCTCGGGGCGTGACAAGCTCTAATATGAAGTGCTTTACAACTTTAAGATTTATCTTGAATTTAAAGAACTTTATATTTTAAAGATTTAGCTCAAATTTGAATAGCTTTTTGACTTGAATATTTAGCTCAAATTTGAAGAGCTTCATGAATATGTGTTCAAGAGAATTATAACTTGGAGTTTAGGCTCGTGCATTTGAGGAGCTTAATAACTTGTAGTTTAGGCTCGTGTGATAAGGAGCATAATAACATGCATTTTATGATCATACAATGAGGAGCATAATAACTTCCAGTTTAAGCTCATGCAATCAGGACTTCATAATTTGTAGTGTAGGTTCATGCAATGAGGAGCATCATAACTTGCAGCTTAAGCTCGTGCATTGATGAGCTTTATAAATTGCAATTTAGGCTCATGTAATGAGAAGCATTACAATTTTCAGTTTACGCTCGTGCTATGAGGAGCTTCATGATATACTTTGTCACACCCCGAGCCTACACCCTTGACATATTTGGTACTTGAACAACTAATAGCCCAAGTGAACCCTTTACCTGGCTTACTACTAACTTGGATAAAAACTCTAGAAGCTATAAATGTAATGGGTCTACAAGCTCTTTAAGAAAGTAAATTCAATAATTGAAACTAGATAAATAAACATTAGTTAGTAACACCAGAAAACATCAACTCCCTGTATAGTCTGTGAAGCCTCTAAATACATAAGATAACATGCCAGAATAAGATTTCTCCGACCACCTTAATAAACTGCTAAAGATTACTACTATGCAAGAGATAAATTGGATCCCTTCGATAAGTAGAAGGACTCACAAAATTTGAGTGGAGAAGATCCTACGAATATGTCTATTACCAATCTTGAGCAACTGAATCTATATCATAATAAAATACAGCGCCAAATGGCGTCAGTACGTGTGAATATAAGGTATGTAATATAGCTGAATGAAACAACAGGATAAATTGAGATACTGAATTAAAAGAGTAAACTGAATAAAACTGAATACTCTAAATGATGAAATAAAACCACAAGTATAATTATAACACCCCATAATTTCCTAAGATCATACCCGAGGGGTGAAATGAAAAAAATAGAAAAACCCGCACCAGGTCATAGACCAGTGATCAAGTGACCCATTAATTCACTTGATGGGTCATTAAGTGACATGTTAGGTACATAAAGTTGGTGAAAAGTTGAGTTTCATAGAGTCTTAACGAATGGTGAAGTGATCTGTTAAGTGTCATGCTGAATCATTAAGTGGACGTATCAAGAAAAAGTCAGAAAATTGGACAAGTTCTCCAGTGGTAATGGGCCAAGGGTGGTGACCCATCAAGTGTCCTAACAGGTCATTGGGTCACTCATTGGTCTGCCAGAGTGATTTTTCCAGTCGGGTTATTAAGGGTGTTTTCATATAATTTCTAAGTTCCTAACTCCTAAACAAAGTCATTTTAAGATTGTAAAAGGGTGTTTTAAGGGGTTTTATTCATCCTAACCCCTCATTCTACTCCTAACACCTCTAAGTAAGACCAAATCCCCTCAAGAGAAGCTAGGCTTCTTCATCAATCTTATCCTCAATTCCCTTTGGGTCTCCCATCAAGTTAAAGATTATTCACGCTCAGGTATGTAGGGTTATGAATTGGGGAAATCATTCCACCCTCATGCTCAATTT
The DNA here is from genome assembly GCA_018107945.1 of Datura stramonium. Classification (NCBI taxonomy): domain Eukaryota; kingdom Viridiplantae; phylum Streptophyta; class Magnoliopsida; order Solanales; family Solanaceae; genus Datura; species Datura stramonium. Next base: position 197,787 of record JACEIK010000669.1, read on the forward strand.
CATCCCTATCTCATGATTTCAAGTCTCCAAGAATGATTTAAAGAAATTCTATGGTTAGACCCCAACCGTGATGAAATATCTCATTATCTCTTGCGAATTCAAGTCTCTTATGATTAAACTCATGAATTATGATAAGAATGCATGTTCTTTATCAACATATTTCATGAATTTATTATTTCAAGGTTATGATGGTTTCACCCAATTATGCATGTTTTTCATGAATTTCAAGTTTATGAACCTATATCTTCAAATCATGATGATCTATTCAAGTATGTATAAATTTCATTAATCTCGAGCTTATGAATCTATGATTTTCAAGATATGATGATTTACTCATATATGCATGAAGTTAAGAATCTCATGTTAATGTATCATGGCCAATTCAGTGGCATTATTTTATGGCTAGTTCACGTATGTTAAGTATGATTATGATTTAATAAGTTTAAACTAGCCCATGCAAGATCAAGTATATTTTTATGATGATGACTATGAGCCATGTGCATAATTCTAGGAGTAGTTTTTAGCACCGAGTAGGCCAAAGGTTAAGGAAAACCTCGGGTCTCAAACCTATGTGCCACCGTAGGTATATATTCGTGTTTGGGGCCTCACCAGAGAGTGTTCCCCCATACCGAGGGGGCTCACGGGTGATATCACGCCTTATCGTTCTTTGCCCTGGCAAGGCTTAGGACGACACTACCCACTTGAGCGAGATAGTTGGGGCATCATGTAAGCTCTATCATGATGGTATCAGTTATAAAAAATACTAACGGAGAAAGGTTCTTTAGCGAAGGGAAATCTGGTAGAAAAAGTGTCAAATCCGGTCGCTATAACTCAATAACGGTCGGGTAAAAAATGATCATCACCGGTCACTAAAAGCTTCGATGTTAAAAGTTAACGACAACAATTAATACGATCATTATACATACTTACAAAAACCAAATTTTCCTTCGTTGATGGTCCTCTGGTCGTTAAAAATTCCAAATAAAATAACAAATTTCGGCCGTTATAAGAACTTTTACCAACTGAAATTCCTTTTGTTGATTATAATACTTTTAACGACCAATTTTTATTCGCAAATTTTTATTAAAATAGCTACATAATTTATATTTTTCTATGGTGCCAAAGTAGTATTATTTCATATGCTTTTCACATTCAACCGAGAGTATACCAAATAATTGATATTCATATAAAAATTCATTGTTAATTACGAAGAACTAACATATCAAATTAATTACTGAAAAAACATACATTTTCGACATAATATCTAGAAAACATAATTGTTCGACATAATATCTATCAAATCCTAAAAATTGAGAAAATGAAATTGTAGCATATATACAAATAATATATTTGCACCACCACTAACAAAAGAATAAAAATATTTCTCTTCAACTTGCTCAATGACGTATGTTCTTCAAACTTCAAATTCTTGATCTGTTAAAAGAACAAATTCATGTTAGTTTAGTATAAGAATGCCTACTAGCCAATTCCTTAGTTTAAATATACAAATGAATAATTAGTCACCAAATTAGCTAAAGAATTAGAGCAAATTAATCTTGCATTTAGCCAACAAATATACATCAAAGCCAGCCAAAGAATGGATAACTTATAGAATAAATAAATTTTAAAACAATGATTTTTTTAACTGAAATAATGCAGATCGAGATACAATTTGTAGCAAAAACGTGCCAGACTTTCCCATGAATAAGTTATAAGAGCAACATGTACCCAATAAGTATCCGTCCCAAGAACAATAGTGGTGAGGATTTGTATCATAAATATTCATTTTCATAAACCTGTGAAATATATAGACAATAACAATAGAAGTAATGCACTAAAGCAACCTAAATATTTATACATCAAAATTTATATGGAATGCATAAACAAGAGTCTATAAATCGAATATGCATGATAAAGGCTTAATCTTTGCTCAAAACCAGCACTACCCAAGCGATATCAAACCTGAGTGCACACAACTCGTGGTGCTATATGATAACTCATGAGAGACAAATCCATATCTACACTCAATATCGGGCTCAACAGAACATGGACAACTCAAATGTATATCATAATGCACATAGATAGCTCACGTGCCAAAATCACAATTAAGTGCGAGACACATATGCAATTGATGATACATATGTTCAGTGCATGACTAACAAGTAAACCATGGAATCCTACATATATATGACCTCCAATGTTAAATGAGCAACAAAGTCTTAGTATCTCACATTTTTAACAGAGCTACACGCCCCTTCACAGAATCTCAAGTGCCCGAGTATCTCACATTTTAATTAATTACCAATCCCAGACATGTATACTGAGCTCTGATCAACAAGAACAAGTGGTCTAGTGGTAGAATAGTACCCTGCCACGGTACAAACCCAGGTTCGATTCCTTGTTGACTATGAATACCTCACATCTATGAGATTTTTTGATCAATTCTTATCTCCATTATTTAGACGCGAAAAAATTGTACCGACTTCAGAATGGTTCAGAGACTTACATATCGAAAGTTGCACAGTTATTCCTCCAAATCCAATAAACATAGGATTTTCAAAACTCCTGTGGAAAACTAATTTACCAGACCACCAAGAAGAGAGCCACTAGCCCTAAATGTTCAGTTACTGGGACGAGAATCCAAGGGATTCCACACTTGAGACCCGCTGAATACAAGAGGTCCAGATTACTAAGAAACCGCAAGACTGTGAATCGTGCTTATGGAGGCATGCTGTCTGGAGGTGTTGTAAGGGAGAGAATGATCCGTGCTTTCTTGGTTGAAGAACAAAATATTGTGAAAAAGGTGTTGAAGATTCAGAAGGGAAGGGAAAAACTAGCTTCAAAGAGCTTAGGGTAGAGACACTGAAGTTATCTACCAATTCTATTATGTTTCCAGATAACATACCTTTAATGATCATGAATATGTGTGAAAGAACATGTTGAAATGGAAGTACCAAATTTCCATTAGAATTTAAGCTCTAGTATGGTTTTGTAAACTTCTTTTTGGAACTATTGCCTATTGAATTTTTGAGATTGTTTCCTCTTTCCAATTGGTTGGAAAAAAAAGTATACTGAGCTCTAATCATTGTTAGCTTTAAGACTTGAAGCTACTGAAAATCTAAGATATGCCTTTTGGATACTAATATAACAAATAACCCTGGAAAATATATCATATCAGGAAAGAACTCCACGCCAGGATTAAAATTTGCTCAAGGATACCAACATGATCAAGAGAAGTGGAAAAAAAATACAATGAATGCAAAAAGCCCTTAAACACGTTAGTTACAAGAAAATACCTAGCTAAGCTTTAGGAAATGATAAACTTCTGAATTCTCTCCAACTCTCCTCCTCACAACCACTGGTCAACAAAAAAATTCATATGCTTGGCCTAAGGAAAAGAATCAAGGTCTAAAGAGGCGTGTAGAAGAGCTAAAATAAATTCAACGAATAACAGTACCCTTCTACCAGCTTAATTTTTTAGATAAGGCATCCACACATATCAATAATGAGAAACCAATAAAATGAATTTTGCTCCCGAGAAATTTGCAACTTCTACATTACAAGCACATCATTGAAAAAACACAACAATTAAATACACTTTCATAAATAGAGGATTGTATCACAATATCACACCTAAACCGAAGAAGAAGAAGCAAAAATGTATCCTTCTCAACTCATGGGATTCTATGACACCTAGAAGTGATAACATAACTTTCTTCCAAAAACAAGTGATCTCTTACTCGGTATTTTCATTTATTCTTTGACGAGTAAACCTATTATCCAAATAGACTAATGCTACCCGATGGAGGTGATGAAGGCTGAAGAACCACTAGACTTTAAAGTCGTTCATATTTACTCTCTAGAATATCCATGCGCTCTTGTAATTATTCCTTTTCTATTCGAGTTGCTTTCAGCTCTTCCAATAATGCAGGCTTTGAGGTGGTACCACCTTTCAACTCCGTAGTGGTTATCCCACCCCCAAATACAACTGTGTGACTTTAGCATTGAGGTTGAAAGAACCTTTCCACTACCTCAATATTACTATGAGACGGTTCAGATTGTACCAACTCCTTAATTTCATCCTATAAAATACAAGGATGTTCAAAATATTAAAACGCATTAAATAAGAGGAAGGATGTTAAATGAAATTTATCAATAGACATACATATTTTTCATTGGTTTCAGGTTCAACGAGTTTCTTGTCCTTCTTACAAGTTTCAGAGAAAATAGTTTACATATCTAGTGGATTACCATCTTTGCCTCCCTTCATAATTAAAACAATAAGTCACATAAATCTTTTATACAAAGAGGAGGTTTCTCATAGGATTCATAATTTATTTACCAGTTTGTATATAATCTCTCTAATTGGCTTGCTACCAGTACAATGAGGCATATTCAACTTATACCTATTGACTGAGTTTCTTGCACTTGCTTCCTGTATTAACAACATGACACTGAAATTATTACAAGCTAGTTTACTGATTTTATTTTAAATGTCAACTTAATAGTTATTAAGTAGTACCTTAAGCTTATCAGATAAAAAATTCTACTTGATCAATCATTCCAAATCACTTTTGTCTACTCCCGACGGCACATTTTAAATCCTCTTGCAATGACTTAGATTCAACTTTCTTGTGCAATGATCCTCTGCAATTATTCCAAAGCTTTCTCATATGTTTCAAAACATGATCTCTTTGATCATTCATGTTATCACTATCAAATATTTCCTGAAATATAAAAAAAATATCAAGAGAAGTCTAAAGTCTCTTGAATAAGTGAATCCAACTAACAGAGGCATCAATTTACAGATCAGCAAATAGTGTAACCTAGCAATTTTAGGATCAAAACTCAATATTTCAAAACCAATAACAACCACCAAGTATAATTTATCAACACATAATAGAGGTTATTGTTTACAAACTATAGCATACTCACACGCAAGTGATTTTGAGGGCGTGAAAGGGAAGAAAGTTGTTGATTTGAATAAAGTGGCATAAACATTATAGCAAGAAGAACAGAACTATATTTGCTTGGTAGCTAGTTAGGTATATACAACTTTACAAATTTAAAGAGAAGTAACACATGGATAAGAGTATAGGGTCCGTGTTACTAATACTTCCATGTTTAAATTCAATTTTTCTAGTAAAAAGATTAGAATAATAAAAATGAGCCTTGCTTCAAAGCTTCAATATGGAGTTTTCTTATCCTTCGAAGGCATAGAGACAAAAACAGATGGATTAGAACTGAGAATTTATCTAAATATTCAATTAGAGGAATTTGAGTTTCATTTCTAACCAATTAAAGAAAAGAGAATCTAAACTCCGCTCAATATCAATTTCACCATGAATCTTACAACACTTACCAAGAAAACAAAGAGCAAGATTTAAGTCTCAACAAATCATACACAAATTAGTTGACATGTATTATGCTCAAAAAATAAATCAAGAAAGTAATATTGTAAATCCTTATAGTAACGGCTTTCCACATGTGCTCAAGCTTATGTTCTTTGATGTCGGCCCATGAGTGTACCCCAAGCGGCCATATATTATGATCGCGAACTAGAAAACCCAAGTGTCTTGGAAATTAAGTGTGATTTGTCCGAACAGCTCGATTTTTGATGAAAGTAACTCTTAACTTTTCTCCAGGTTTCAGTCATAAAACTTTCTTACAAATGCTCAATCCTCTCACTTTTTTCTACTTTTCAGATTCACATGGACCTGTCAATTGTAATGTAAAACAAAACAAAAATTTTAAGCCCACTGATCAAAGAAATATTCCAAAGAAGAAAATAAAATACTAATTTCACCTATTAGAGCATTTCGAGTCACTTCAACAACTTTTTTCCCTTTCTAGATTCACATGGACTTGAAAAATTTACTATCATTAAAACAAAATACAAAGTTCAAGCCCACCAACAATAAAAAGATATTTAAAAAAAGTAAAATACTAGGATTCACATGGACCTACAAATTAAATTTTTATTCAAGTCAAATAAAAAAAACCAAGCCCACTCACAAAAAAATATTGCACAGAAAAAAATAAAATCCAAATTTCACTTCTCTGAGCATCTGAAGTCACTTCGGCTTCCTAATAGAGAGTATCATTGTCTTCCATTAGATGAAAATCATGAGGAAGAAGAATACTTTTCTTTGTTGTCTTCTTCATATTAAAGGTTGTTGCAGTACAACTTCTATTTCGAAGTACTCTTTTCAGCATTGACTTTTAAAGAGCCTATAACTCCTAAGATTTTCCCTCGACCCCTTGCGTCACTTCTCTGAGCATCTTGCATCACTTCAGCTTCTTTATAGAGGGGGCCATTGTCTTCCATTGCATCAAAACGAGGATGCACAAGGATATTTTTTTCTGTTAGCTTATTTAACTTAGAAGTTTCTATATTATAACTATTACTTCTTGCAATCAAAGTCCTTTGCTTAGCATTAACTCTTAAAGAGCTCATAACTCTTAGGCTTTGTCCTCGTCCCTTTGTTAAGGCATCTGGTTGAATAAATTCATGCTTAACAATCTTCAAAGCCGATCCCATTTCATTCTTCTAAAATTTTGAGGGATTCATGTCAACCTAATACAAAAAAGAGAAAAATAATAGCAAACTCTTTAAAACAAAAGATCGAATAGGTTATCATGTTTTCAATATGAAGAAATATAAAATGAGAACGACATTCAGTATAAAGACATAAACCTTCATGAGTTCTTTTCCTTTTCATTTTTCTAGAGTTATCTAAATCCTCTAAGTTATCATCCTATCTTTGTAAAATATAAAAAGAATCACGAGGTTGAACCTTTCGTACAATATGCCAATCTTTATTGGACTAATCGGTGGCATAAAATACTTGTGATGCTTGGTTGGCTAATACAAAAGGTTCATCTGTTTTCAAATAACGCTGGTGGTTAACACTTACAAAGCCATATTCATCCATTTTAACTCCTCTCTATTGGTCATACAAATCAAACCACGTACATCAAAATAAAATCACTCTTCTTCGCTCAATAAATTGTAATTCAAGAACTCTGTCAACTTGTCATAGTAATCCATTGTTTTTTGTTCTTCATCAGTATCACCAACTACAACCACCCTAGAATTCTGAGTTCTCAAGACTATATCATACTCTTGCAAATGAAACCTATATCCATTAATAATGTGATCTTTGAATCTTGTCACATAGGGCATAGGACCACGTGACAATGAGAGCAAATCTTTCATTTTCTTACTATCACCGTGTGTGTGTAATTCTGTAACCTAACAAAATCAAATACATATTTTTTAAAATATTATTTAATTGATTTGAGAAAAGTAATAATTAATTGATACTCACCTTTTCTTGTAACCAACTAATGAATTTCCTATTCTATTCAACTTCTGAAGTTTGTTCAAAAGTATCATCATGAATTTGTGAAAATTCTTTACAAATAAGTAAGAATGATAATACTTTTCATTTTAAATTGAAAACATGGAAAAATTATAAGTAAATTATTAGATTGAATCATTACTTACTCGAGAAATGGTTGGATTTCGTTACAGTTCTTCAAAATATAAAAATGTGCCTGCTCCTTTTCATCTGAATCAAAATTTTCTAGCATGCTACCCTTTACAGGTTTTTCAGGATGACTAAAAATTTCCAAACCTCCCTCAGATTTAAAAACACCACCATCATAATTTCATTCAAGACAATTAAATTTTGTATTCATTGTAGTCAAATACCTTGAACATAAACCCATATATTCAGTTGCTAAATATCCCTCTGCAATTGAACCTTCTGGTTGAGCCATATTACCAATAAAAGCCTTCAAAAAGTGTAGGTAATGCGCTATTGGATACATCCATTGATATTAAATTGGTCTCGCAATCTTAGCTTCATTAGGTAACTGAATTGTCAAATGCACCACGATATAAAAAAATGTAGGAGGGAAGACCCCTTCTATCTTGCACAATGTTATTGGTATTTGGGCTTCTATTTGTTTCAACTCATCCATTCTCAAACATTTCTCTTCAAGAACTTTAAAAAATAAAGACAACTAAATAGGTGGTTCAGACACAGATTTGTAGAGCATACCACGTATGGAAAGTGGGAGTAAATATTGTAAAATAATATGAAAATCGTGGGTTTTTAATCATGAAATTTTGCGATCTTTGAGGTTGACACATTGAGAAATGTTTTATGAAAATTCATGTTGGACCATTAGATTCTTTAAGAAATTGAAAAACTTTTTCTTTTTTTTCCGGAGATAATGCGTAACATGCTGGCAGTAACTCATATTTATCCCCATTTTATAATGGATGAAAATCTTCTCGTATGTTCATTTCTTGTAAATCCAACTGAGTATTCAAGGTGTCTTTGGTGTTTTCATTTGACATTTAAGATCGTACCCAAAATATTGTCACATATATTTTTCTCAATGTGTATCACATCTAGATTATATCACAATAATGAAGTTTTCTAATATGGAAGATTAAAGAATATACTCTTCTTATTACAATTATAACCCCTACTATCATGTGATATTTTACTCTTCTTCTTTGGATCCTTTTTTAGTTGTAACCCATCTAAATCTGCAATTTGATCAAGTATATCATCACTAGACAATGTTTCTGGTGGTACTCTCCACTCCATAGTACCATCAAATGACTCTTTATCATTCCCCCATTTGTGATTACGAGGAAGATAGCGTCTGTGGCCCATATAACACTATTTTTACCATTTTTTAGCCTTGTAGAAACAATCCCTTTGTTGCAACATGGGCAAGACAATTTCCCTTTTGTACTCCATCCAGACAAATTTGCATATGCTGGAAAGTCATTGATGGTCCATAAAAAAGATACATGTAATGTAAAATTATTTTTAGTTGATGCATCGAAGGTCTCCATTGCAATTTTCCATAATTCTTTCAACTCCTCTATCAAAGCTTTGATATAGACATGAATTGCATCCCCATGACTCTCAGGACCAGGTATAAGCATTGATAAAATAAAATTCTCTTCATGCAAAGCCAAGGTGGTAAATTATAAGGAATAACTACCATAGGCCATATTTTGTATGGAGTTCTGGACATTCCAAATGATTGAAATCCATCACTAGCAAGCCCAAAGTCGTAGATTACGCGGCTCAACAACAAAAGATGGGTGAAGTTCATCAAATTTTTTCCATGACATTGAATTAGCTGGGTGCCTTATTATTCTATCATCAACTCTTTTGTCATTATACCATGACATTAGAGAAGATGTCTTTGAGCACATAAATAATCGTTGAAGTCTTGGCATTAGAGGAAAATAATGTAAAATATTATTTGGTATCTTTTTTTCACTTTTCAATTTTGTTTCCCCACTATGTTTATCCTCCTTCCATTTGGATTCACCACAATCTTTACAAGATTCAAGACAATTGTCATCCTTCCAATACAACATGTAATCATTCTTACATGCATCAATCTTCTTATAAGAAAGCCCAAGATTCTGAATTACCTTGTTTGCCTCGTAAAATGAATTTGGCAAGTTTGTCCCATCAAGCAATAAATCTTCTTTCAAAAACTTCAATAACATCGTAAATGACTCAGTACTTCAACGATCGATACTTTTAATGTGAAGCAATTTAACCAAAGTAGAAAGCTTAGAAATTTTTACACTTTGATATAATGCTTTATCAAAATCCTTCAATAGACTATAAAATATTTTTTCTTCAGGATTTGGTTCCTTCTCTAAAAAATAATCACCACTATTATTCATATTATCTCTATAAAAATTGGNATTATCTCTATAAAAATTGGGGAACAAATCTCCAAATATCTCATGTATTTCATCTTCACCATCACCCTCTTCAATGTCATTATCATTTACAAATTCAGAATCTGACTGTTCTTCACTTGACATCTCCCCATAGTGACACAAAAGAATATAATTTGATATTATTCCATGTACTATCAAATGTGACCTGACTACCACACGTGTCTAGAAATTGCATTACCACATTTGATGCATGGACAACATATCAATTGCGGTTCTCCCAATTTTATAAAAGAATAATCAAAAAAGTTCTCCACCCCATCTATGTAAACTCACTAAGTCGATCACTAATAAGTTACATCCATTTCTTATTTGGTGCCATAATCTAGGTGCATGTAAAAAGATATGAAAATATATTAGTATAACAACCAAGGAGTAAAAATTAAATAATTACTTTAGAGTTATGGATTCATGTGCATTTGATGTAGTTATATAAGTATTACAACAACAAAAATAAGAAGCAAACACTTATTTAACAAAATAACAAAAAAATTAGGGAAGACATCAAGAAAGAATTCTTTGTGGTTATATTTACTTATAATTCCCTAGAGAAACNCTTATAATTCCCTAGAGAAACTAGTGGATCATATGTTATATCGCTGGTGAAACATTCAACAAAATGATATTTTTTTGAAGTACCTATTTACTATCTTGAGATGAGCAATTTTTCTCCAATTAATAATACACATTCCATGCATGATCTTTTCTGTATACTGCTTGTATCTTTGCTTTTGTCCCTTGTTATGGTTGTTTGTATATTCTATTGAATCCTTTACATTAGCATTGTATGGTGTACAAATATGATCAGGGAATAACTTACAACTGACTAAATTACATGGTTATTTGTTTCAAAGCATGACTCAGATGATTTTGAATATTCTGAAGTTAAGTCTCTATAACACCCCAAAAGTTCCTTAGATCAGACCCAAGTCTTATAGCAAAAAAAAGAAGGAAAACAGTACCAAAATCGAACAACGAACCTCAGTACGGTTCATTGTAAGGTCCAATGGGTCGTTGGTGGTGCTCGTTGTTTGTTGTCTGAAGAACTGTAAGAAATTTTCCATAACCCACTAGGGGATTGTACGGACCATTGTATGGTACCATGACCCGTTGGATTTGGTCGTTGGTTTTGTTAGTGTGTGGAAAATTTCTGGCTAAGTTTAGAGTTGTTCTAGATATATAGCTAGACTAGATCCTAGTGAGATTATGGAGGCACGGTTTTAGGATCAATTCCCTAGTATGAAAAGTTCAATGGATGAATATTATGTTCATAAGGAACTTCTAGTATAAAGTTGAGTTGAGAGCTTTCTTATCGGTTGAATTTTCGTATAAGTTCTTACAAGGGTCAACTTCAAATTAACTTAGCACCCATATTATAACGTGTTTTTGGGTGATTTAATATACCAAATTTAATCCCATTGAGTCTTCTTTCCAACGCATCTGACCTTGCGTCAATCAGAGCTTAGAGTAAAAAGTTATGAGAAGTTTAGTGAAACAACACCAAACTTTGGACGGACCTCAGTACGGGTCATTGGTTGGAAGGACGACCCATTGTTTCTGCCCATGGAATCCAACTTCTGATAAATGGTACAAAATCAGTATAGAACCAATGAGGGGATTCAACGGTCCATTGGTTGATTCAACTAGCCGTTGTTTGAGTTCCATATAGTGGTTCGAAGGCAATGGAAGTAGCAACGACTGGACCAACGGCCCGTTGGATTGGTCATTGGTTCTCTTGGGAAATTTTTCAAGGTCGATAGTTATGGGGTGTTTTGGTAAAATTCAATACTTTTAACTCCTAATTGATGTCATTTTGGGACTCCTAAAGATGAATTAAAGGAGTTTTCCTAGTCTAACCTCTCAGTCTTTCCTAATCAACTCAGAAACAGATCGTAAGCAGACTTAGGAACTCCAGACTCTTTTCTCTCAAGGCTCAGGAACTAGGGTTCCTCTCCATGGTGCAGAAGCTTCAAGATCATTAGAAAGATCCTTAACAAGGTATGTGGAAATTCATATATGGAATAGTTCTTCTCTTGTATACCAAAAATTTATTCTTTACCTTCTCTATCATTCCTAGCCCTTAGACTTTCGAATGTGACGAAATTATATGTCAAACCTTGTTTAAATCATGTGGAATATCATTTATTCTAATTGTTGAATTTTTCCACCAGTTTGTGACGATGTTGTTGCTTGTTCCAGTAAAGTAAATTCTAGCCCTAAGCTTTCGAATTTCTGGAAAAGTTTTCAAACAGGTTTTGTTGCGAATTAAAAGGGGGTATTTTTCATGATTTTATATTTCTTAGTAATTCCTTATTTCTTGAAATTTTTGAAAGATTACAGCGAGTAGCACAATTCAGCCCTAGTCACAACTTAGATAAAATAAGGAACTTCTGGGTTAAACTAGCTTTCCTTGTGGCGTGATTCCATCAGTCTTGAGATGTTTGGATATTTAAATTTTTTTTAATGTCTCAGTCAGAATCATGTCAGTCTAGTCTCAGTCAGATTTTTAGCAACCTCAGTGTTGTCCAGAAAAATGTCCGCCGATCAGTTTGACTTTAGTCTTTTCCTGAGGTGTTAGTGCTGCCTCCTAGTTATCAGAATCAGATTCAGAATCTATTTTATTGGTCCACTAGGCGGTCATGAAATTTTAGATATATAGCTCTAACTAGTCTCAGGACCCTAGTTTATATTTTTATTTGTTCTTAAACGGTTATGACATTTCCAGATAAGCAACTCTTACCAGTCTTAGAACCCAATTTCAAAATTCAATCCTATAAGACGCTCAGGGTGCTCTTAGACAGTATCCCTGAGTCAGTTATAGTCTTGGGCGCCAGTATCGAGCTATCTGCTTGGCAGTAGTAGTCATGGTAGGATTATCCATTGAAGTAGGACTTAGCACCGAGTGGGCCGGGGTTCCGGCACACCCAAGTTCCAGACCTACGTTGCCATCGTAGGTTATATTTATTATCCTCATGGCCCCAGACCGTGATCTCACAGTCCATGCCTTTATACCCTGGAAAGGTATATTGGGTCCTATCGATGGGGTGTGTACATCAGACTCCACGTCTAGCTCACGTGGTTATATGTCGGCTATAGCCTCTCCCACTAGTCAGTTCAGTTTAGTCAGATTAGTCAGTGTACTATCTCAGACTCGGTACTTCAGACTTAGGGCTCGTCTTTGACCACCTGACAAGGTTATCTTGACCATCTCAGTTTACTTCAGTTGTTTCAGTTCAATATACTAGTTGGTCATTACATGTCATTTTAGTTCAGTCGTGTATATCCAGTGTTATGTTTTCTCCTACTTACTTAGTACATTCAAAGTATTGATAAATACTTTTATATTGTATCATTTCATGATATAGCTGCAGGTTCTTAGTCTCCGCAGTTCAAATCCTCCTCAGCAGTAGAAGTGTGAGTCCTCATTTTTCGAGGGTGTTATTTCATTCTTTTAGTCATTTCATTATTTTCAGTTAGAATTAGAGTTAGTTGGGGCCTTGTCCTAGCAACTCATCAGTTAGATGACTGTCAGACATAGACTTGATTTCTGGCTTTCATATCGTTCAGATGTTTTAAATTTTATGTTACAGTTTTAGCCTTCTAAAATGTTTTATGTTATTATTTCAAAGCTTCCACTATGCATGTTTTACTCAGATTACCAGTTTATGATAGACCAGGGGTTGACTTGGGGTCACTTGTGACTTCAAGTACTGTGTTACGTCCAGGGTGTAGGCTCGGGGCGTGACAGTCTCTCATATTATTAACAGTCCTTGGTGTTGGAGTCTCGGGGCTACTTATCTTTGCAGGTGTATTATTTATTCTTATGAGACAATACATGGATTAGAGTGTCCGAGCTATGGCATTCATAGTTCTTACGACCATGCTTCGTGAGTATATGTTATATGCCAGATGATACTTAAAGTTCATTAGAAGCTATGGAATTACGTTTCAATCTTTTATTCATCCAAAACTAACTTTTATCTTGAGCCTTCAATGAAATGGATACCCCATGTAGTGTAATGCCTTTATTTACCTGAAAGGATATGTCGAGGTCATCAGGTTTACCAGCAAATGTGTACATTATTCCACTAACACTAATTTCATACACTAAAGAAGAAACTAAGGTCATGGAAACAAAAATTGAGGGGGTTGATGGCCAAAATGAATAATGATGAGGGTGAGATGAGATGTTCACCCTCCTTGGGAAGTTGAGTGATCATTTTTCTAAACCTTATGCAAATGAAGCAGCTGTGAAGTTTGCAGATGGTGGAGCTTATCCTCCTGATCTAAGTCTTATCACCAAGGTACTGTTTTAATGATAATAAATTCACTGGCTCATAAACTTTTTATGCATAGCTTTTTTTGTGTTATGCACTGCCTTTCCGTGTTATGTATCCTTACTAGTTGTTGGACTAAAATAATTTTTTTCCTTTAGTTTTTATGGAAGAAAAATAGATCTTTTATGGAAATAATGCATTCAAAACAAATGATTTTTAGGAAGCTAGCTAATATGCTGCTTTTTAGCTGCAAGTGATAAATTATTAGTCAACTGGAACATTTTGAGAACTAAATTAACTTCAGGATTTTGGAATATCATCAATAATTTTAGTATATTTCAAAATATTCTAAAGATGGGGTAGCTTTAAACCTATGAAACTCTT
>JACEIK010000669.1:225941-242149 GCA_018107945.1 Datura stramonium
CTATAAATGGATAGTTAGAGGAATGGGTCCAGTCCCTTGGGTTCGATAATCCGGTTCTTAAAAAGAGCCACTATATTACTTGCACGACCCGTACACTCGCGGGCACGTCAATGACCGCCTAGTGCATCATGAAAACTATGTTTTGAATCTAATTCTGCTAACTAGGAGGTACTACTGACACCTCAGGAATTTTTGTAGTCAAGCTGATCAGATGACATTTCTAACTGACACTTGAGAATTCTAACATTCTTACTAAAACTGAGCTGATAATAATTTGATTAAGTTTCAATGCTACTAACAACATGGGAATACCCAACACTGATAAAAATCAAGCAAAGAAATTTCGATATGTAAGCACTACTGCAAGATTCTAGTTTCTCTCTATTCAAGACTTGGGATAAATTTCACATTATAGGGATAGACATCAACATATTCACAAACTAATGGAAAATCAACAACCATTAATATAAAAGATATTTCACATGATTTAAGTGAGATCTTGACAGCTAATTTTATCACATTCGGATGTATTAGGGCTAGAACTATTATAGAAAACAAAGAAGGATTTCGGGGATACAAGGGAAGAACTATTCCCTTGCTGAATTCCTACATACCTAGTGAAGAAGGCTGAATAATTTCCTTGAGAAACCGAGGAGAAAAGGTCTGCCCTAGTTTTTGCTCTAAAATGCTCTAAGAGAAAATTTTACATTTTTTTCTCAGAGTCTTAATGGGGAGAATGAGGAAAGAAATCGTTCAACCCCTCTAATAAATCTGAAAATATGCTTAAAACGATGTAGTTTAGAGTCTAGGAGAGTAGGAAATTACTAAAAGACCCTTGAAAACTCGCAGGGGAAAACTCAGTCCGCACGGGTATCCTAACAAGTCATGGTTAGTGACCATGTCTCGTGAGATACACTGCTTGGAATCCCCTGTTGGTCACCACAAGGGACCCAAAGAGTCGTGGTTAGTGACGACGACTCGTGGTCATCTCTCGTGGACTACACTGCCTAAATCCCTGATGCAGATTTTCCAGTTTTCTCTATTTTAAGTCCTGTGTCTAGTCTTTTAGTTTCTGAGGCATTACAATATCTCCCCCTTGGGAACATTCTTCCTCGAATTTTGGAAAACACACACAAGAAAGAAGAGAATGGAAACTTTTATACACGTATACTAATCATGAAAGCTGAAACTAGCATAATGACTACCTTTGAACTGAATCACAAGTCTAAACTGAATTCACTAATCATACACATATTCATTTACATGAAAGAAACAGAAGCACACAACTAAACGTAGTTTGGGGAGGAAATTGATACCATAAACTGAAACTGAGCTGGAAGGGAACAAATGGTGGTATCTAGCCATCATATCCGTTTCGGCCTCCCACATAGCTCCCTCAACATGTTGATTCCTTCACAAGACTTTGACCAAAGACACCTCCTTGTTCCTCAGCTTACATACTTGGCGGTCCAAAATTTTGGATTGGCACCTCCTCGTATGAGAGACTATCTTTCACTCCCATACTGTCTAATGGCACAATTGAAGTTGGATCACCGATGAACTTATTCAATAGTGACCCATGGAATACAGGGTGCACAGATTCCAACTCTTAAGGTAATTCCAACTCTTAAGGTAATTCCAACTCATAAACAACCTTGCCAATTCTCCTTAGAATTTTGTAGGGTCCCACATATCTCGGCTGAGCTTTCCCTTCTTCCCAAATCTCATCACCCCTTTCATGGGTGAAATTTTCAAATAGACCCAGTCATCCACAACAAACACCAATTCTCTTCTCCTGACATCAGCATAAGAATTTCTGACGGCTCTAAGCTATTTTCAATCGTTCTCTGATGAGTTGTACCTTCTGCATAGCTTCATGAACTGAGTTTGACCCAATTATAACAGCTTCACCAACCTCAAACCACCAAATAGGAGATATGCACCTCCTACCATAAAATGTCTTAAACAGGGTCATCTAGATACTAGAGTTGTAGCTGTTGTTGTATGCAAACCCAATATGGGGAAAGTGGTCATCCCAACTGCCCTTGAAATCAATCACGCATGTTGTCAGCATATCTTGCAGGGTTTGAATAGTCCGCTAAGCTTGCCTATTGGTCTGCAGGTGAAAAGCTATGCTGAGTTTGACCTAGGTACCATGTACCTTTTGAAAAGACTTCCACAAATTTGAGGTGAACTAAGTACCTCTATTTGAAATAATGGATAGTGGCACCCCATGAAGTCTGATCAACTCCAGGATATAAAGCCGAGCATAGTCCTCAACTGAATCTGTACTTTTAACTGGGAGAAAATGTGCTTACTTAGTAATCCGGTCTATTACTACCCAGATAGAATCATGCTGCCGACAAGTTTGAGGTAGACCCATAATAAAGTCCATATTTACCTCTTCCCACTTCCATGTGGGTATGTTGATATTTTGGTGTTATACCCCGGAAACCCAAGGATATCACATGGGAGACAAAATGGAGAAAAACTAAAAATTCACACCAGATATAAAGACGACTCGTGAGGTAGGTTATGAGGAGTGACCACGAGTCGTAAGGTGACTTGTGGTCAGAAAGGTTGGCAGGCTTAGGTTGAGGAGGCCACGAGCATGACCACGAGTCGTGGCCTGACCTCACGACTCGTGGGGTCCCCCGTGGTCTGCCTTGGAGGGTTGGTAAGGTTTAGAAATGCAGCGAAGGCCAGGGATGGTGACCACGAGTCGTGTTGCTTTGGAGGGTTGGTAAGGTTCGGAGAGGCAGCGAAGGCTAGGGATGGTGACCATGAGTCGTGATCTGACCCTATGACTCGTGAGATCACCCGTGGGTTGGAATGTATTGTTAGTAAGTGTTTTTAGCAGTGGAGATCACGGGTGGTGAGCATGAGTCGTGGTAAGCCACCACGATTCGTGGGGTCCCCTGAGTGATTTTGGGAAGTGAGCAAGACAGAGCCTGGCCACGAGTCGTTCCCCTTGGAAACGACTCGTGAGGTCCCTCATGGGGTCTGGCAACCAGAAATTTCTGCATTTTTAGTAAGGGTGTTTTCATAATTCCTAAACTCCTAAGGCCTAAATTATGTTGTTTTAAGGTCTGAATGGGGTCTTTTAAGGGGGTTATGTTCATGTTAAGCCTCATTCATGCATGCAAGAGTACAGAAAGGAGATTAGAAGGTTATTCAATGTTTTCTTCCTCAATTCCTCTAAATTCCGTCTTGGGCTATTAAGGGTAGTTAAGAACCAAATAATCCCAGGTATGTAAGGTCATCAATGGGTGAATCCTTCCACACCCATGCTCCTACTCTCTATGATTTTACTTAAAATTTATCAAAAACTTATGGGGTTTTGTATTTGATTTTTATAAAATCTAATGATTTAAATTATGGGTTTTGTGATTTTGAAATCTTATAATAATATACGGATTTTGATCATCTTTTGAGATTCAAGTTGCTTATATATTTTTGATTCAATTTCTAAGCAATTAAGCTTAATTTTGCATGCCCCATGATGAATCGATTTATGATCTATTTTCCCTATTGATGTTCCTTTCAGACCCAACATGAATTATATTTTAAATTATGAATTTATTATGTTACCCATTACGATTTTATGAAATTCAAGCTATATGCATAAACTAAAAGTATGTATGAATCTTATTAATCATGAATTATGTTTTTGTCCGACTCACGGGCCCCATGTCATGGCTAGATTGCATATGTTCAAGAATGTTTACGATTATTATGATTTAACTAGCCAGAGACTCATGTATGTATTATTATGAGCACTATATATGTTTTGGCAGTAGTATCGAACATCAAGTTGGTTCGAGGCTCAGGTTAAGCCACAAATCTCATGAACTACGTGCCACTGTAGGTATGTCAGGACCCTTTCATGTTAGTCTCTAGCCCAAATGGCTCCTTTTCATGGTTATATCACACTTTAATGGTTCTACCATTGGCAAGGCATGAACACCCTCCCGACTAGGGTTACAATTCGAGCTTCGTGTGTGCTTATATGTGGTATGTCGGTTAAGAGAATCTCCCACTGTTCCTCATGATTTATGCATGTTATGATTATGTATGTTGGCTCAAGTCATGTTAAGTAAAGCTCTTCTATCATGATTATGACTATGTTATGTTGCAAATGTTTTGAAAACCTTGAGCCATATGATATTTTGTTATGATTTACGATACGAGCATGACGTCCTACTCTTATGATAATTTATGAACTTCATATATGTTAAGTGTCCGTTACGAACTTCCACGTACTAATTGCATACTTTTTATGCTCTATAGTTTCATGATACAGGTCCCAGTTCTCAAGCTAAACCTCACCCATAGATAGTTTCATATTCGCTCTAAGCGCACTTTGTGAGTCCTCATGTTTTGAGGGCTATATGTTCAATTTCTGGATGTTGGATTAGTTGGGGAGTTGTCCCATCAATTCACCCTTCATGTTTAGAGGCTTATCAGAATGCAAGTTGTATTCAACCGTATTGTATGATTATTGTACTGATATTTCCCTTGGGTTATGTTATGATTGCATTCTTATAAGTTGAGTCTTCCACTCATGTGATTGGTTTAGAAGTATGCTCATGTCATGGGTTGACATGGGGTCTCTTGGGGCTCCTTATCCCATGTGTATGATCCGGGTGTACATTTGGGTTGTGAAAAACTTGGTATCAGAGCCATAGGTTTTGAAGTGTCCTAGAGAGTCTGAAAACCACGTTAAGTAGAGTCTTTTTCATGGGTGTGAAGCGTGCCACACTCATGACAAAGGGGCTACTAGACGTTTAGGAAATGTTCCATTCTTTCATGATCTATGTCATGCAATGGATGTCCTTTACTCTTCTAATTCGTGCTATTCGCGTTGCAGAATCATGCCTCAACGTCGAGTAAATGCACGGAGAAATAGTAATGGTAATGACCATGAGGGTGCCCATGATGGTGAGCATCAACCAGCTCCACCTGTTCATGAGAAGCACGTACTAGAGCCAGCTAGCTACACATGCTGAGTTTAGGGCAGCAATTCAGATGCTAGCACAGGCCATGACAGCCCAGGTCCAGAATGAGACAGGGACGCGCTTCCCTCATAATGAGAATGTAGCAGCAGCTAAGGTGAGGGATTTCTTGAGGATGAGCCCTCTGGAGTTCACTGGGTCAAAGGTGGATGAGGATCCACACGATTTTATAGAGGAGATTCTAAAAATCACCCAGGTTATAGGGTGAACAATAGGGAATGCATTGACTTGATCTCCTACCGGCTAAAGGGGGTAGCGCATATATGGTTTAAGAAATGGAGAGATTCCAGGGCGGCGGGTGTAGGACCTATAGGTTGGGAGGAGTTTCACTCTGCCTTCATGGATCGGTTCTTCCCTCGGGAGATAAGGGATCTCAAGGTGCAACTATGATAGAGAGCGGTTTGCTTGTTGCCAAACCCTTTGCCTTTCTTTTGAATAAAAGTAGGTCATCACTGTTGTATTTTAGTCGTTCGGGGGAAGCGATAGCTTCGTGTTCCACTTCTCTCGTGCTTGCTTACGTGAAGGCTTAAAGCCCTTTTCGCTAGGTCCAAACGAGCTGATACAAAAGAAATCCCACATTGAGCGTAGCTGATATGCGGGTATGGCTGGCTGATCATATCATTCCATAAAAAAAATCTATATGTATAGAGAGATCCCCTAGATATACAGATAGAATAGATGTTCATGGATAGACGGACATTCCATTGATTCTTAGTTTTTGGTCTGAAAAAGCTCGTCGATCAAAATGATTCATCGGCCGAGTTTCTTAATCTGAAGCAGGGTAACATGTCTATCCAGGAGTATGCATTGGAGTTCACCTGGCTATCTAAGTATGCTCCGGAGTTGGTGGTGGATCATGGGCTCGGGTGAGCCATTTTTTGCATGGGGTAGCAGATTACTTGGACAAGGATTGCCAGATCGCCATGCTTCACTGGGACATTGATTTTCCTCTTATTGTATTGCATGCGTAGAAAATGGAGTTGGTCTATAAGAGGCAGAGAGAGACCAAGAGGGCCAGGACCAACAACTACGGGGTTACTCAAGCCAGGACAGGTGGTGGACCACGTCAGTAGTCCCAGCACAGGTCCATTTCCCCAGCTCAATCATCGGCCAACACACCATCCATGTTAAGGGGAGACCAAAAGGGTAGGGCTACAGGCTCGAGCGATCATGGTAGCTTGCAGGTGGAGTGCACCTTTCCAGTTTGTGCGATGTGCGGCAAGAATCATCCTAGAAGGTGCCTAGTCGGTGCGGATGCTTGTTTTGGGTGTGGAAAACCTGGACACAGGATCAGAGATTGCCCTGCAGCCAGTTCTACCGCTCTAGCAGCACAACCCCCTCAGCAGGGTGCCTGCCAGTGCCAAAACAGGTTTTATGCCCTTGTGCCTCGCCAGGAGTAGGAGGCTTCGCCAGATGTGGTCACGGGTATGTTGCAAGTCTTCCATATTGATGCTTACACTTTGTTAGATCCAGGAGCTACTTTATCTTTTGTGACCCCTTATATTGCTAGTAGTTTTGGAGTTAGTCCTGAAATTCTGTCAGAACTGTTCTCTGTATCTACTCCAGTCGGTGAATCAGTTGTAGCTAGGCGGGTATATAGAGGGTGTCCGATCAAAGTGTTGCATAAGATTACCTCCACAAACTTAGTAGAATTAGCCATGATGGACTTTGATATCATTTTGGGTATTGATTTGTTGCTTACATGCTATGCTTCGATTAATTGTAGGACTCGTGCAGTGGAATTCTGATTATCGGGTGAGTCAGTTCTAGAATGGAAAGGTAATTCCGCTGTACCAGCCGATCGGTTTATTTCATACCTTAGGGCCAGGAAAATGATCTCTAAGGGCTGCATGTATCACCTAGTTAGGGTTAAGGATGTAGAGTCCGAGACCCTGACTATTCAGTCAGTTCTAGTGGTGTGTGAGTATCCGGAGGTTTCCTCGATGATTTTCCAAGTTTTCCTTCGGAGAGGGAGATTGATTTCGGTATTGATGTATTGCCCGATACGTAGCCTATCTCTATTCCTCCTAACAGGATGGCTTCAGTTGAGCTAAAAGAGTTAAAAGAACAGTTGAAGGACTTGTTGATAAGGGTTTCATTAGACCGAGCAAGTCTCCATAGAGTGCAGCAGTTCTCTGAGTTCGAAAGAATGATGGATCCCTTTGGATATGTAATGATTATCGGCAGCTGAATAAGGACACTATCAAGAACAGGTAGCCCTTGCCAAGAATTGATGATTTATTCGACCAGCTCCACGGCGCCTGGTGTTTCTCGAAGATAGATCTTAGGTCCGGGTATCATCAGCTCTGAGTTCGAGAGTGTGATATCCCAAAGACAGCCATTAGAACCCCGTATGCTATTATGAGTTTGTAGTTATGTAATTTGGACTAACCAATGCTCCTACAACCTTTATGGATCTGATGAATAGAGTGTTCAAGCCGTATCTAGACATGTTCGTGATTGTGTTCATTGATTATATCCTTATATACTCCCGAAGCGAGGAGGAGCATGCCGCTCTTTTCAGAGTAGTGGTTCGGACCCTCAAGGATCGTCAGTTGTATACCAAGTTTAGCAAGTGCGAGTTCTAGTTGAGCTCAGTAGCATTTTTGGGCCATGTAGTATCAGGCGAGGGCATAAAAGTAGATTCTCAGAAAATCGAGGCGGTGAAGAATTGGCCTAGACCGGTAAGTCCTTTAGATATTCAGAGTTTCTTGGGCCTAGCAGGCTACTATCGAAGATTTTTTGAGGGCTTTTCATCAATTGCAGCCCCATTGACCAGGTTGACTCAGAAAAAGATAAAGTTCTAATGGTTAGAGGCTTGTAAGGAAAGCTTCTAGGAATTGAAGACTCAACTCACTTCATCTCCAGTGTTGACTTTTCCCAAGGGTACGGATAGCTTTGTTGTATATTGTGATGCTTCGAGGGTCGAACTGGGATGTGTGTTGATGCAGCATAGGAAAGTAATAGCATATGCCTCTCGATAGTTAAAGGTTCACGAAAAGAATTACCTGACCTATGATCTCGAGTTGGCCGCGATGGTGTTCGCATTGAAGATATGACTATATTACTTGTATGGGGTCCACATGGACGAGTTCACGGATCACAAGAGCTTGCAATATGTGTTCATGCGGAAGGATCTCAATCCTCGACAAAGGAGGTGGTTGGAATTATTAAAGGACTATGATATGAGTGTTCTTTACCACCGGGGCAAGGATAATATGGTGGAGGATGCACTTTGTAGGCTCTCTATGGAGAGTGTGTCCCACGTGAATGAAGGAAAGAAGGATTTTGTGAGAGATGTCCACCGACTTGCAAGGTTGGGGGTTAGATTGATTGACTCGACCGATGGCAGTGTTGTTGTGCTGAATGGGTCAGAATCATCCTTGGTGGTTGATGTCAAATCTAAGAAAGATGAGGATCCGATTTTGAGGAAGATGAAAGAAGCGGTGCAGACTCAAAAGGTGGAGCTTTTCTCCCAAGGGGGAGATAGTGTGCTATGATACCAAGGTCGCCTATGTGTCCCAAATGTTGATGATTTGAGAGTTTGCATATTGCATGAGGCACATGGTACCAGATATTCTATCCATCCGGGATCCACAAAGATGTATCGGGACTTGCGAGAGATCTATTGGTGGGATGGTATAAAAAAGGATATTGTGGAGTCCGTAGCCAAATGTTCAAACTGTCAGCAAGTGAAAGTCGAGCATCAAAGGCCGGGTGACGTACTTCAGGGTATTAGCATTCCCACATGGAAGTGGGTAGAGATTAACATGGATTTCATTAAAGGCCTACCTCATACTCGACGACAATATGATACCATTTACATAGTGGTAGACAGGTTAAACAAGGCTGCACACTTTCTACCGATCAAGTCCACGGATTCAGCGGACGATTATGCCAAGTCGTATATTCGGGAGTTTGTTCAACTTCATAGAGTTCCCTGTTCTATTATTTCAGACTAAGGTACTCAGTTTACCTCTCAGTTCTGGCGGTCTTTCCAGAAGTGTCTTGGGACTCAAGTCAAGCTCATTACGGCCTTTCATCCCCAAACGGATGGCCAAGCCAAATGAATAATCCAGACACTTGAGGATATGTTGAGATCATGTGTGATGGATTTCAAAGGTATTTGGGATGATCATTTGCCCTTAGTTGAGTTTGTTTATAATAACAGCTATCACTCTAGTATACAAATGGCACCGTTCGAGGCTCTCTATGGGCAGAGGTGTAGATATCCCATCAGATGGTCTGAGGCTGGTGAGTGATGAAGGGCGTACTCACGCACATCATAGACATATTTTTGCCTGTACTTTACTATGTTTTGAGAAAAAATTATGTGTGTTTGCATGTGATTATGTTATATATTTTTGAAAATAGCTAACACATGTGATGAGATGTGTTTAGGGTTTAAAATGATAAATTTGAAGGTGTTTGAGGCTTATTGATCAAGTGTGAAGAAGTAAAGTGGAAGGAGAAGGATTGAATTAATCAAGATTTAAGGGCAAAAAAAAGTGCAAGGGCTGCCACGCCCGCGCGACCAGCAGCGCGAGGCGCCAGCACCTCAGCACAACCAGTCGTGCGAAGCAGCAACATTGCAGTTCCCTGAGAGTCATAAGGCGCTAGCAGATCAGGCTCTAGGACAGGCATGAGGCACTTCCTTCTCGGCGTAGTGGCACACGCGACACGGCACTGGTGACACAGTTTTGGAAGGTGCGACGCGGCAAAGGCTTCCAACGCCTAAAAATGGGTCTCCCACTTCAACTAGGAAAAGGAAATCTAAATCCCAAGTCAAATTCATCAAGGAATAAGCAAAGAATAAATCTACTACTATAAATACCCCTTTATTTTCATGTAATAGCTATCAAGTTTCATGTCATTTTTATGTCTTCATGAGTTGAAGTTTCACAACAAGTTTTTAGAGTAAATTTTAAGACGTGTTAAAAGACATATTTGAGATACGATTGTAATGTTGTTCTTTCAAATTTTGAATTAATAAAGTGAGTTCTTCCTATCATCATTGTAAGTATTAGTTTTTGTTTTTATTTATGAATTCTATTAATTCACTTTTAAACATGATAGGATAAAACCACCACAACTAGGGTTGAGGGAACCATGACAAATTTACACACATAGGTAAAATACTTAGTGATTCTTTAACAGAGTTTATGCATGTATTGTTTCTTCCATCTTTTTAATTGATTTTTAACGGTTGCAAACGTTAGAACTTGCCTTATTCTTACTTAACGGACGAAGGAGGTAATGAATGGGAAAAGGGATTAAAATGGAGATTTGAGGCTATCAACCCTCATCTAATAGCTTGACCTTGTCCGGGAATAGCTAATCCGATATCAAGGGTAAGGGTTAATCAAGAATACACCGGTAGACAGACCAAGTTGTGTGGTAAAAATCATCTACATAGGGGAAAAACCATTTAGGTGAACCTAACTTACCATTATTGCATGCTAAACACCGGAATAGATTACTAGTATAAAACGCCTTGTGGTCATGAAGTCATGGGGAATACTTACCCTAGTTAATTTCAATAATTTGGAAACAACCATCAATTTCTCAACATTGTGATTTATTACTTTTACAAATTTCCCCGTCTTAGGAAATAGTTAACTAAAAAGCTTAAGCATTAGCATTCTTTTATATCCTTCTATATTCTCTGTGGGATCGACCCCAATCTCTAGTTGGGTTATTTATTGACAACGTCCGCTTCATACTTTATGAAGAAGTGTGAGTTTGAGAGTTATTAGTGAGGCAGCTATGATAGGGCCAGATTCGGTTCATAAGGCCATGGTAAAGTTTCAATTGATAAGGGATAAGCTGTAGACCGCTCAGAGTCATCAGATATCATATGCTGATGTGAGGAGGAGAGATTTGGAGTTTGAGGTGGACGATTTGGTATTTCTAAAGGTATCTCCCATGAAGGGAGTCATGCAGTTCAGAAAGAAAGGGAAAATAAGTACTCACGATGTTGGTCCCTATTGGGTTGTGAGGAGAGTGGGTAAAGTGGTGTATGAGTTGGACTTGCCCTCGGAGTTATCTTCCGTTCATCCTATGTTTCATATGTCACTTTTGAAAAAGTATTTGGGTGATCGAGCTTTAGTAGTCCCATTGGACAACATTGGTGTAAAACACAACCTCAATTATGAAGAAGTACCTGTGGAATTATTAGATCATCGAATCTGTAAGATAAGGAACAAAGAAGTAGCTTCAGTTCAAGTATTACGGAGAAATCAGCATGTTGAAGGAGCTACGTGGGAATCCAAAGCGAATATGATGGCTAGATTCACACACCTATTCTCTACCGACTCAGTTTCAGTTTGAGGTATAAGTTTTTCCCTAATTCTCTAATCAGTTTCCATGTTCAGTTCATGTGCACAGGTTTCATTTATGTTATGATAGATGTATGTGATGTCTAAATTCAGTTCAATTATGTAGTTCTTTTCGGAGGTAATCAATCTGTCAATTTTCAGCTTAAATGATCAGTATTTGTATATGGTGATTGCTTTTTTCTGAGTTTTCTGCATGTTTCTAACATTCGAGGATGATCATTTCCATGGGGGAGATATTGTTATACCCCGAAAACCCAAGGATCAAACCCGGGAGTCAAAATGGAGAAAAACTAAAAATTTGCACCAGATCTCAGGACAACTCATGAGGTAGGTTGTGGGGAATGACCATGAGTTGTAATGTGACTCGTGGTCAGCAAGGTTGGCAGGCTCAGGTTTAGGAGGCCACGGGCATGCCCACGAGTTATGGCCAGACCTCATGACTCGTGGGGTCCTCGTGGTCTGCCTTTGAGGGTTGGTAAGTTTAGGAAAGGCAGTGAAGGCCATGGATGGTGACCACGAGTCGTGTTCTGACCCCATGACTTGTGAGGTCAACCGTGGGTTGGAATGTATTGTTAGTAAAGGTTTTTGTTAGTGGGGATCACGGGTGGTGACCACAAGTCGTGGTTAGCCACCACAATTCGTGGGGTCCCTGGTGGGGTCCCCTGAGTGATTTTGGGCAATGAGCATGATGGAGCCTGGCCACGAGTCGTGCCCCTTGGCAACGACTCATGAGGTCCCTCGTGGGGACTGCAACTAGAAACTTCTACATTATTATTAAGGGTGTTTTCATAATTCCTAAACTCCTAAGGGATGAACTACGTCATTTTAAGGTCTGAATGGGGTGTTTTAAGGAGGTTAAGTTCATGTTAAGCTTCATTCATGCATGCAAGAGTATAGAGAAGAGATTAGAAGGTTATTCAAGGTGTTCTTCCTCAATTCCTCTAAATTCCTTCTTGGCTATCAAGGGAAGTTAAGAACCAGATAATCCCAGGTATGTAAGGTCATCAATGGGTGAATCCGTACATACCCATGCTCCTATTCTATGATTTTACTTAAAATTTATCAAAAACTCATGGGGTTTTGTATTTGATTTATATAAAATCTAATGATTTAAATTATGGGTTTTGTGATTTTGAAATCTTATCATCATCTATGAATTTTGATCATATTTTGAGATTCAAGTTGATTATAATATTGTTGATTCGATTTCTAAGAAATTAAGTTTAATTTTGCATGCCCCAAGATGAATCGATTTATGATCTATTTTCTCCATTTATGTTCCCCATAGGCCCAACATGAATTGTGTTTTAAATTATGAATTTAATATGTTACGCATTATGACTTTAAGAAATTCAAGCTATATGCATGAACTACAAGTATGTATGAATCTTATTAATCATGAATTATGTTTTTGGCCGACTCACGGGCCTCACATCATTGCTAGATCATATATGTTCAAGCATGTTTACGATTATTATGATTTAACTAGCCCATCAACTCATGTATATATTATTATAAGCACTATATATGTTTTGGGAGTAGTATCGAACATTGAGTAGGTTCGGGGCTCAGGTTAAGCCCCAGATCTCATGAATTACGTGCCACCGTAGGTATGTCCGGAACCTTTCATGTTAGTCCCTAGACCAAATGACCCCTTTTCATGGTGATATCACACATTCAAGGTAAAAACACCCTCCCAACTAGGGTTACAAGTCGGGCTTCATGTGTGATCAAATGGGGTGGGTCGGTTAAGAGAATGTCCCACTGTTCTTCATGATTTATGCACATTATGATTATGTATGTTGGCTCAAATCATGTTAAGTAAAGCTCTTCTAACATGATTATGGCTATGTTATGTTACGAATGTTTTGAAAACATTAATCCATATGATATGTTATTATGATTTACGATACGAGCATGACGTCCTACTCTTATGATCATTTATGAACTTCATATATGTTTTAAATGTCCGTTTTACTTACCTTTCATACTCAGTACATTTCACATATTGATCGCATACTTCCTATGTTGTATCATTTCATGATACAGGTCCCAGTTCTTAGGCTAATCCTCACCCGTAAATAGTTTCAGATTCGCTCTCAGCGCACTTGGTGAGTCCTCATGTTTCAAGGGCTTTATGTTCATCATTATGTTGTTTCATTTAGTTTCTGGATGTTGGATTAGTTGGGGAGTTGTCCCATCAATCCACCCTTTATGTTTAGTGGCTTATAAAACTGCAAGTTGTATTTAGCCGTATTGTATAAGTCTTGTATTGATATTTCTCTTGGGTTATGTTATGATTACGTTCTTATATGTTAAGTCTTCTACTCATGTGATTGGACTAGAAGTATGCTCATGTCATGGGTCAACATGGGTCTCTTGGGGCTCCTTGTCCCGTGTCTATGATCCGGGTGTACGTTTGGGTCCTGACACCTGGATCATACTTCCAAGTCTCCGGTGCCCTACCTTGACTTGCTGGAAGTTGGGGCACTTAGCTACGAACTCGGTGATGTCTCTCTTCATGCCGTTCCACCAATAAATTTCCAGAAAATCGTATTATATTTTAGTAGCACTAGGGTGGATGGAGTACCTCGAACTGTGAGGTTCAGCTAGTATCTGTTGTCTCAAATCACCGACATCCGGTACACACAACCTGCCCTGGTAACAGAGCACACCATCTCCCTCTTTGGAGAAAGCCTCAACCTCTTTCCTGGGAACTTCTTCCATAAGTTTAAGTAGAATAGGATCTTCATCTTTTTTGGACTTAACTTCAACAACCAAAGAGGAATCTGACCCACTTTGCATTACCACTCCACCCTTAACTTAGTCAACCAACTGCACCCCTAACCGAACTAGTCGGTGAATATCTTTTGCCAATTCCTTTTTGCCTTCTTCAACATGTTTCACGCTACTTATAGACACTCTGCTCAGGGCATCGGCCACCACATTGGCTTTTCCCGAGTGATATAACACGTTCATGTCATATTCCTTCAGGAGCTGTAACCACCTCCTCTGACAAAGATTTAGGTTCTTCTGACTGAATACACACTAAAGGATCTTATGATCAGTCAAAACATCCACGTGAGCCCCGTACAGATAGTGTCTCCATTTTTTCAATGCAAACACCACTGCTACCAACACCAAGCCATGAGTTGGATAATTCTTCTTATGAGCTTTGAGTTGTCTGGAGGCGTAGGCGATCATCTTTCCTCGCTGCATCAGAACGCAACCGAGTCAAACTCTATAAGCGTCTTAATATACTATAAACCCATCCGATCCTTCTGGTAGGGTCAACACTGGAGCGGTAGTGATTCGAGTTTTTATCTCCTAGAAACTATGCTCACACGCATCTAACCACTGAAATTTCACCTTCTTCTGAGTCAGCCTAGTTAGAGGAGATGCTATAGAAGAAAAAACTTCTAGAAAACATCAGTAATACCCGAGTAGACCCAAGAAACATCTGATTTTTGTTGGGGAGGCAGGTCTGGGCTAGTCTTTTACTGCTCTTAACATTTGAGGATCAACCTGAGTACCCTCACCCAAGACCATATGACTCAGGAAAATTGCGGACTTCAACCAGAATTCTCACTTGCTGAACTAGGAGAACAACTGGTGGTCTATGTGTGTCAGAAGCACTATCCTCAGGTGATTAGCATGCTCTACCTCATTTCTGGAGTATACTAGAATGTCGTTGATAAATAAAATGACAAA
This sequence comes from Datura stramonium, assembly GCA_018107945.1. Classification (NCBI taxonomy): domain Eukaryota; kingdom Viridiplantae; phylum Streptophyta; class Magnoliopsida; order Solanales; family Solanaceae; genus Datura; species Datura stramonium. The sequence goes on from JACEIK010000669.1 coordinate 241,006, forward strand.
CATATCCAGATACTTCTTGAAGACTCTGTTCATCAAGTTCATAAAGGCTGCAGCAGCATTTGTTAGTCCGAAGGACATAACCACAAACTCGTAGTGACGATACTAGGTCCTGAAAGCTATTTTCTGTATGTCACACTCTTTAACTCTTAGCTGGTGATACCCCGACCTGAGATCTATTTTGGATAAATAGCTGGCACCCTAAAGTGGTCGAACAGGTCATCAATTCTGGGAAAGGGATACCTGTTCTAGACTCTGACCTTCCCCGCCCTGTTGATGGGCATTCCTTAAGATGATGGCCAAGCTATCCAAAACCAAAACAACCCTGTCGACCCAGAAGACACTCTTCTGGGTGGTTCTTGCCGCACCTGGGGCAAGCTGGATACCTTTTACTGGCACTATAGCTCTAGGGCTAAGAGCCAGATGCTCCACCGCTCCGATCCTGGCGGGACCAAAAGGTAGGGGCACTGGCTGAGCTGGTTGTTGGAACCCTCTACTACTGCTACTGCTGCTATGGGAGGCTGCTACCGCCAGACCTCTGGTGGCCATAATCTGATTGGCCAGTCCTTGCCCGCTTGTTCTTTCACTCCATGTCCCTCAATTTTTCTGCCTCGATCTGTTGGGCATAGACATTCAGACTAGAGCGGTCGATGTCCTAAATCAGCATCACTGTCCTACACTCTTTGAGGACCAGGTTCGACACCCCATTAACAAACATAAACATGTGAGCCCTTTGCTTGGCCACCGTCTCTAGAGCGTATATGGACAACCTGGTGAACTTTAGAGTATACTATTCTACTGTCCGGTTTCCCCGTCTTAAATTCATGAACTCTGCGACTTTCGCTTCCCTGAGCTCCCGAGGGAAGAATCTGTCCAAGAAGGTTGCAGTGAACACCTCCCATTCCTTCGGTCCTGCTTCCGCTGGCCTCCCCTCCTTCCACTGCTTGTACCAGACCTGAGCTATCCCTTTCAGCAGGTAGGTAGACAAGTCAGCACTCTCTAAGGGACTGACATGTCACGCCCCGCCTTGGGGGGTATGACTGGCACCTGGTGCCTGGCTAGCTCTATCTCAGGTTCCTGGAAATAAAGGGCTATATAGCGGCTGTAAACACAGCCTCCGGCCATCTGGGCCTATAGCCACCTGTAC
>JACEIK010000669.1:250389-337057 GCA_018107945.1 Datura stramonium
GGGCGACACGATTACCAACCCAGGGGCGGCGAGGACGCTCAATAAGGGGCCCTCACGCCACAACAATTCTCAACAAGCAAATAGCACATATAAATAGCAAACATGTATAACTGAAAAGACTATTTGAAATCTGATTTCTTCTTATTCTAATCTCTTTCTTTACCAAGCTGATTCTTTACTGATTATACTGATTCTGAAATCTTTCTTTAATTGTTGGCTAATCTGTAGCCAGGATACCATCTGACTATCTGATTACTTTATTAGCTTATATTCTGAAAATCTGTTTCTTTTTATTCTAACATGCTTGCTAATGGCTAATTCGTAGCCGATACCATCTCGACTATTTGATTACTTTATTAGCTTATATTCTGAAAATTGCTTCTTTTTTATTCTAACATGCTTGCTAATCATACAATAAGCTATACCGGAACCGAATGCTTTCTCGCCTTGGCGCATGCTTTTCAACTTTCGCCTAGGCCATGATACGGCAATGCAAACCAGAATATACTAGGCTTATCATTTTCAACATTCAACTCCGAGAGTTTCAAATACGGAGTTTACTATGATTCACACAAAGCTTAAAGCTTACTAACTTGCCGAAGAACAACTTCACATACCTTAACCTTCGAGTTATTCGACGTCGAACGAGGCCGGTCAACACTCCAGCTATTTCTCCTAACTGCATTCATAAACACGTTGATTAGAGCTAAATACACGCCTTTATTCCGAAGGATCCATCGCCAATTTGATATAATTATAGCCTAAACTTAGGCTTATCGAAAGACGGTCGAAACTTGCTATTTTTCGTAAGTCCGCAGGGAGAAGTATTCACTCTCACAGCTGGGGAGCACATAGACACTAGTTTGGAGCAATTCTACTTACCTTGTCCGGTAGCTCGACGATTCGCCGGCCGGTATTTCTAAACAAAATCCGTGTAGGAATGCTCTCTGCTGCTAAATACCTCGGTACCTGAGGTTAATTTGAGTTTAGACTTCTTTTGGCAGCGTAATCAAATGATTATATAATACTCTCCTTCGTCCCTCTCTGTTTCTACCGTTTTCTGGAAATTATTTTAAGAAAATAACATCACAAACCGAAGTGGGGGCTTTATATACTTGGGCCTGGACAGGCCCAATGTGTCACGGACCCAACGCGGTGGCCCCGCCTCCGTGACACAGCGCCATCGCGGAGGGGCTCTGCCTCGGCGCCTCCCGCGGTGGTTCGACAGGATTTTCATCCGATCTTTTCCCGGGCCCTTTTCTAGAACGTATGACTTTCAAATATGCTTAACTAACGTGTGAGGAGGCCATCTAGATGCCGGGAATCTTACGGGGTGTAACATGACACCCATTTTTCTGGTGAACTTTTTTATCTCATCCACAAATCCTTGTGGGTTCTCTCCCACCTTAGATCCGTGAAAGTTCAGAGGGTTCATCCGAATGAAGTCCCGTACTCGGGCAGCTACTGCAGACCCGTTGTTGTTGATTGGAACGACCTGTTGGTTCACCTAGTTGGTAAGAGTTTAAGTGAGCAGCTGGATAGCCACCCTGAACTCTGCGGTAGACACTAAGTTGTTTTTAGGAGCTGTCGGGCTGGTAGGGGAGGTTGGTGAGCATTGGCGACCCTTCTTTCGTTACCACATCTCGGAGGCATGATTAACTTAAAGGAAACAGAGCATAAGATAGGAGAATGATTTTGGAACTAAATTTCGACGCACGATAAGTGGTATGAAACAAAGGAAATTTTTCTAATAACATCTCATAGCCTCTCTGTCATAAGTGTGGCGTGCTTCACACACATGAAGAGGACTCTACTCGATGCGGCTTTCAGAAATCTGAGGATTCTCTAAGCCTAGTACTCTAATACCAATTTTGTCACGCCCTAAGATTACACCCTTGACGGATACGGTACTTGGAGTCATAAGTAACCCCAAGTCAACCCCTAGTCTATCATACACTGACATTCTGAGTATCATATAAACATACATAGTAGATGTTTAAAGTAAAAATATAAGAATTCGAGAGAATAAAGTTGAATCACAATATTAAAAAATATATTTTGATCATAACTACAAGTCTGAAAAGCCAATCTGCGTCTGAAAGCCACTACAACTGATGAGTTGCTGGGAAAAACTCCCACCTAACTCCAAATCTAAATAGAAGAAAAGAAAATGTAACTGAATGAAATAATCTCCATCCTCGAAAGATGAGGACTCACCAACTAGTTCTGCTGAAGTCTTCAGAGAGCCATCGGCTAGCGAGACTGATACTAAGATCCTACAGTAGTATCATAAAACGATAAAACATAAAAGTATGCATCAATACTTTGAATATACTGAGTAAGTGGGAGAACACATTACATAACGGAATAAAAGTGCTGAACTAAAAAAACATGCAATGGCCAACCAAAGCTACTCAACTGAATAACGGAAATAACTGAGATGGTCTAAAAGACCATGTCTGGTGGTCAAAAACATATTCTAATTCTAAAGTACTGACCTAAACTGATTTGAAACTGGGCTGAGCTGACTAGTGGGAGAGTCTATAACCGACATATAACCATGTGAGCTAGATGTGGAGTCCTATGTATGCACCCCATCGGTAGGACCCAATATACCTTTCCAGGGTATAAAGGCATGAACTGGGTGACCACAAGAGTATGGGGCCAATCAGGCCAACAAATACTTTAACCTACGGTGGCAACATAGTTCTAGGAACCTTGGTGCGCTGGAACCTCAGTCCTCTCGATGCTAAGTCCTACTCCCACTAGATAGTCCTAAACTGAATTCTAAGCTGATAGCTTGAAACTGGGGCCCAAGACTAGTCAGGGATACATATCTGAAAGCCCCCTGAGAGTCTCATTGGACCATATTATGGAACTAGGTTCTAAGACTGGTTAGAGTTGGTTATCCGAAAGCGTCGCAACCATCTAAATAGAAAATAGTAATCTGAAGCTTGGGTCCTAAGGCTAGTTAGAGCTGCTAGTGAAAAATACCATGACCACCTAGTGGACCATGAAAAACTGAGTTCTGAATCTGATTCTGCTAACTGGGAGGTACTACTAACACCTTGGAACTTTTATAGTCAAACGGATCAGCTGACATTTCAGTTTTACACTTGAGAATTCTAACATTCTTACTAAAACTGATCTAACAATAATCTGATTAAGTTTAAATGCTACTAACAACATGGGAATCCCCAGCACTAATAAAAATCAAGCAAAGAAATTTATGTAAGCACTACTGCAAAATTCTAGTTTATTTGCAATCAAGACTAGGGATAAATTTCACATTACATGGATAGACATCAACATAACACAAACTAATTGAAAATCAACAACTATTAACATAAAAGACACTTCACATGATTTAAGAAACATCTTTACAGCTAGTTCATCATACTCAAAAATATTAGGTCTACAACTATTAGAGAAAACAAAGAAGGATTTCGGGGACACAAGGCAAGAACTATTCCCTTGTTGAATTCCCACATACCTGGTGAATAAGCCCAAATAATTTCCTTGAGAAACCAAGGAGAAAAGGTCTTCCCTAGTTCTTTCTATGAAATACTCTTGAGAGAAAATTTTACGTTGTTTTATGAGAGTCTAAATAGGGAGAATGAGGAAAGAAACTGTTCATTCCCTCTAATAAATATGAAAATATGCTTAAAACAACGTAGTTTAGTGATTTGGAGTGTAGGAAATTACTGAAAGACCTTTGAAAACTTGTAGGGGAAAACTAATCGTCAGTCACCACGGGTGACCTAAAAAGTCATGGTCACACTCGTGAGGTAAACTTCTTGGAACCCCCTATTGGTTACCACGATGGACCCAACGAGTCATAGCTAGTGACCACGACTCATGGTCACCTCTCGTGGAATACACTACCCAAAATCCGTGGAGTCCCCACGGGTGACACCATGACTCGTGGTGTCTCAAATGAGTCGTGTAAGGACCCATTGGGTACACTACCTGGCCTCCTCTAAATCTTATCCAAATCCTAACCACGGGTCACCTGACAGGTCAGGTATGGACCACGACTCGTGGTGACTAGTCGTTAGGTTAATTGCTTAACATTTTTCCCGGTCTAATTCTTAACCACGGGTCATATCACGACTCGTGGGGTTGACCACCACTCGTGGGGCTGACCACGAATCATGGTCACACCCGTGGTCTCCCATTTCTCCAAATTTCCCACTAAGTCCATAGGCCTCACTATGGATCACTTAACGACTTGTGGTGATCCTCCACGAGTCACAGAATTACTCTTCCTGTGACCTGGTGTAGATTTTCCAGTTTTCTCTATTTTAAGTCCCGGGTCTAGTCTTTGAGTTTCAGGGGCATTACAACAAAGGTTCCAATAAAGTCCCTTGGTGTCCTCGTGATCATAATCAACGTTGGAAAGGTCAGGAAAATCAAGTCTAGAATGATAGAAATGAGAGATGGGGAAACTAGGAGCAAAATCATTAGGAGGATAGGTATCATCGAAGCTCAAATCTTTATATACCTCCTCCCAAAGCGAATGCAGCACCAATGCACCTAGGTGGTAAGTAATGTCGGTATTTCAAAAATCGAGGAGATGTTGGCTAAGTTGTTGACAAGAGTAAAGTCCACCAATAGTGGAGTGAAGGAACTCAAAGGGGAGGTGTCTAACCTTGCCAAAACTATGAGCTCCCATTCGGCCTCCATCAAGCATTTAGAGGCTCAAATGACTTATCTCTCAACCCAAATGAATCCTTAGATGAAAGGAACCTTTCCGAGTGACACTATTAAAAATCTGAAAAAGGATAATCATTCATTGTTATTGTCACTAGGAGTGGAAAAGTGGTATCTGATGCAGGCGTTAAGGCCAAGAAACTTGTTGATCCTAAATCAAGTGATGAAATGAGTGATAAGGTTCCAAGAGCACCAATTTGTGTTCACAATTAGGAAGATCTATAGGAGGATGATGTGGATGCTCCTCCTAAAAATGTTGTTGATGATAAAGTGGGCAAGGAGCCCCTTAATAAAAAGGACAAGAGCCTATAATTCAACCCCCTTACCCTCAACGGTTGGCTAAAAAGGAGGACAACCAATTTCAAAAATTCATTGACATGTTGAGTAAGTTGTCCAAAAATATACTGCTTGTGGATGCATTGCTCCAGATGCCTGGCTATGCCAAATTCATGAAACAGCTGTTGAAAAACAAGAAGATTGTGAAGCAGGCATAGTGGAGGTGTCACACCATTGTATTGCTGTGATGGATAGTAATCTTTCTCCTAAGAGAGAGGACCCAGGACCATTCACCATTCCATACACTATTGGAGGGTGCATGTTACACAAAGAGGTTGTGATCTTGGAGCGAGTATCAACCTAATGCCTCTCATGATTTTTAAAAAGTTAGGTTTGGGGAATCCCAATCCTACAACAATGAGGCTATTAATGGCTGATCACTCTATAAAATGCCCCGTAAGAGTTCTTGAAGATGTGTTGGTCCATGTTGTTAAATTAATCCTTCCAGCTAACTTTGTCATGCTGGATTTCAATATGGATGTTGAAGTTCCCATAATCTTTGGGCAAGCACTGTTGCCTATAAGGAGAGCACTAGTTTAGATAGAGTTGTGGGAGTTGAAGTTTATAGCTGGTAGCGATGAAGTCACATTTAATGTTTGCCAACCCATGAAACCCAATGATGAGTGCAAGGTGATTACGGTCCTTGAGGAAGAAGATGAGCAAGGGAGTAAATGTGATAAGGAAGTTGATGCAGACAATGACTCTCTGGATGATTGATGAGTAGGTGAAAACTCTGTCGTGCCACGATGTTAAATAAGGCATTTCTTGGGAGGCAACCCAAGTTTCTTTGATTTCTATAACACTTGATATTCTTGTTGTTTTTGATTTGTGGGATAGATTGGATAGAAAATAAAGTGAAATAAAAACAAGGGACGAGCTACGATAGACATGCGAAACACAGGTACCAAAGTGCAAATGTAGTTCAGGCATAGACGGGAACCAAAAAGTTTGAGAAAAATGATGGTTTCTGCGCCTCACCTATGGAATGCAGGTGAAAACCCATGCAATGATGGACCAATGCAAAACTAACCCAAAATACTTGCAAAAATTGGAAAAAGAGGAGGAAACCTGCAAGACACTTGCGAAATCTAGGTGTAGGCCCACGAAACACAGGTTTTGCATAGGTTAGGGACAGTGAACTAGGCAGGAGTAAAGAAACCTACGCTTGGAACTGCAGTTCGAAGGTCTCCACCTACGGACGAAGGTCCAGCGCAGGTGTAGGTATGAGGTGAATTTAAAATATTGACTGACCAATTGACCAAAATCGACCCGTGAATGACTCAGATCTTTTAAACTTCTTCCCACTTCTTGAAAACTCATATTTTTATACACCCTTTCCCCATTTTCTCCACTTTCCAACTACTACTACAATTTCCTAAATTCCATTATATCTCTTCACCTCCTCCATTTCTATAAAATCCAACAAACATTTCCACCATCCCTTCGCACTTCAACCACCCATAAAGAAGAAATACGACTAGGGTCGGCTATATTTGAAGAAAATTTTCAAGTTTCCACTTCTTTTCACCACTCACTCCATTTGGTATGTACTGTTATTTTGTATTTCCCCCACTTCCCATTACTTATTCCTCTTTTTCATAGTGAAATTGATGTTTATAGGTATCATGGGTAAGCGTGTAATTACAATATTAATTGGGTAGGGAGTGTTGGTTTGAAATTTTAATTGGGGGGTGAAATCTAAGTAACCCCACTTACTCGAGATGCATGATTTTTTTCCGATGATAGATAGGGTGAAGTCTTTCTTAAGGAAAAATCCTCATCTTTCCTTCTGCGGTTGATTATAGATGAACCTGTGATAAGATGGGTGAGTAGTGTAATATGGGAAGCTGCATTGTACATATGGTTTGAAGTGGTCACTCGATGTTTCTGATGATAGACGAGGTAACATCCATCTTAAGGAAAATCATTGAGTGGTCCACATTTTGAAATTGTGTTGTTATGGAGATAAATCTCTCGGGTAAGTCTGAGTACCCATTAGATAATAGTTCGGTTCACACTTGTGAAAAATAGGCATGTAATTCAATGTTTGCTACTGCTGAGCAACTATGAATCGTGGATGACAATCTGCGAAATGCAGGTTTCAACACAAGTTAAAGGTTCAGCTTCAAGTGCATTGCCTAATCTTATATTGCACCTGCAAACCATAAATTACCACCTGCAAAACACAGGTGCAACACAGGTGGGTAATATAACATTGTAGTAATGTACCCACACCTGCGAACCATGAGTCTCAGCCTGCAAAATGTAGGTCTGGTGCAAGTGTTGCCAATTTTTGAAAAATGTATTTCATCTTCGTTAGACATCCAATCTCTTTTTCTTTTCTTTCTTAGCGGAACATAGTTTTTTTCTTTTATTTTCCTAATTTCATATGCAAAAAAATTTTAGTTTTTTGTGGTGCTCACATGTCGTTGCAGGAGAATGACATCACCCATATGTTGGGGTAAAGAAAAAGCTCCTATGATGGCTTAAACATTCGATGAAGTAGAGGTACAGGAGGTCATGAGAATTGCTCAACTCTGCTACCGGATAAATAAAACGGAAGCTTATTATATCTCCTTCAAGGAGAAATGGTCCATTACAGAGGAGACTCTATTTGAGGTTGACTCTTTCGAAGATGACTTCCCTGATATTTATGAACAAATCCGAATTAAAGATTAGGAACAATTCACTATGCTTTTGGACCCCTACTTCCTAGAGTTGGTGAGGAGATTTATGCCTCCTATAGGGCACAGTAGGACCTCTTAAAGCACATAGGCTGAGTGGACATAATTTCTTTTTCATAATCCAGGCTAGTGTGAAACCATGAAGTTAACATCACCCCGAAGGACATCAATTCTATTTATTAGGCTGATATGATGCGTCAGTGTTTAGGGTTCACAAGGAAACAAGCGGATAAGGATAATTAGTTTGCATGGGTGGCTAGAATCATCGTTGAAGGTCGACCGTAGTGGGCAGTGTTGAAAGGCGAAATTCATTTCTTTGATCTTAAATTTGAAGCTCGAATGTGGCTTGAATTGGTGTGCGCTTGTATCATCCCGTCCAAAACCAACACACATGTTTCCATTGTGATGGCCATCCTTATAGCATTCATCATGTATCACAGAAATATTAATTTAGGGGAAATCATCACATAGCAATTCAAGCAGAAAGCTAAGGAAAAGTCCACCTCTATGCCTTATCCCATCGTTATTAGTTTGCTCTACCTTGGGGCCAACTTCCCTCTATTCTAACCATTGGAAAAGACAAAGAGAGATTAGGGAGTGATCACTTTTTCTACAAAAAGGGATAAGGATGCTCTAGCTTCTAAGCGGCCCAAGTTGACTTTGGGACCGAATACTCCTCCGCCTTCCGTGTCATCTGGCGAGACCTCTGTTTCACCATAAGTCGACAGGAATAAGTCACCACTGTAAGGGGTTTCATAGATATGTCACAAATGGCCCATGCTCATAACACTACTATTCAAGTTGGGCAAATACATCCCTCTCATGATTCAGCAGGCAGTCAAAAAGGCTATCAAACCTATGGTTGACGAATAGGGAGGCTTATATGCTCAAGTAGATGTGTTAGCGAATGAAATTGCTGCCATAATGGAGGAAGTGGACAGACGCAAAGAACTGATGCAACCTAGGGATAGTGATCTAAAAATCCTAGCAACCAGAAATGCACCACTTGTTAAGAATAGAAGTCTGCCAGATGATTGGTGTGTGGGGTATAATAGCCTATCCTAGGTTGTGTCAGATGAAGAGGTGTACTACAGCCAACTACCTCGCACTAAGATGCTCACTGTCATGAGGTGGCTACCCTAGGTGATCCATACTGGGTGCCTCTGGTGTACTCTTATCATAAGATACAGACTCTGCCAGATCATTAGATAGTCTCTTCTCACAACAAGTAACTTGTACTCTCACCAGGTCCACTGATGCCTCTAGTGTGCAAGCCAGCTTTGGGGCACCTCGCATGATGGACCACTCTTTCTACTCAGGGAGCCCTGTTTCTTTCTTTTAATCTTAATATGCTTTAGCGACAATGCATGAACTTTTGTGTGGGAGGTGAATACCCACGCTGGGCTTTCTATGTAATGAACGTCCTTGTAAAACTTGCTTCGAAATGATTTTGTTGTTGCTTTTGTGATTTGATAATGTGAGTTTCCATTAATGGATATGTTTTACCTTGAAAAATGTTTCATGACCCATGTTTTATGAATCGTTTTTGTTCATAGTAGATAACAAATAAATTCCAAGAGTATTCTTTATACGTTGTTCTTTCCGAAGGAGCCAAATTTCCTTCTTTTCTTTTGTTGGTGAACTGGGTGGCATTTTCCTATGATAGATTGAGAGATGACTTTCTTAAGGGAAAATGCCAAGTCTAGTGTCTTTTTAAATCTTTTATTGCATTTGTTTTAACAGGTACCACAAATGTTTTTAATTGGCATTGCGAAAGAGTTTTGAGAAAAAGGGCCAGTTGACATCGTAATTGAGCACTCTCTTGTCATGGGTTACATAATCCTTGATTGGCTTTTTGATTCACACGCTAGCTTAACTAAAGTCATAGTCTTGATGTGATCTTGAAAATTTTCAAACTTCTTGGATTGTGATGCCTTGTGTGGTGAGGTCTTTAGCTTAATTCTCGTGTGTGCATAATTATCTAAAACTTTCCCTAAGTGTGACTCAAGGAGAAATTCTAGATGTGGTTGCACTTAGAACATGCTCTTAGGCTTTATTTGAATAGTAAATTCACCAAAATGACCTCATTGAAATTTAATCTTTACTATCCTATGATTGATTCTTTGATCCATTTCTTTTGAAACCTCATTACAAGCGTATTACCCTTTTGTAGTCCCTCTCTTGGCACTCATCCGCCCTAGTTGCTAGTTCTTAAATAATGAAAAATGGGGCTTGAAGCCCAAAATTTGGGGAGAGATATGGAAATGACCTGACATGAGGCAAAAGCCTAGGTTTCTGGGTTTACAAAAAAGGAAAAGATGCGAGCTTCAATTTGAGGTAGCACCAAATTGTGAATGAAATGAATGAAAAAAGGTTGGTCAAAACTTCTTATTATTAGAATAAAATGAATAGTTGAAAGGTGCTATCTCTTGCTTAGATGAGGCTAATTGTGGAACTCGGGGTGTTATAAAGGTGGTTCTTGATGAAAAATAAAGATGATGAATAAAGAGAGATAAGGTGGAGTGATCATAATAATAAAGAGGGATGCTTGATTATGTTCACAAAAGGGCTTTAGGGAGGTTTTAGTAAGTAGAACTAAAAAAATTATCCTACTCTTACCCCGAGCCTTCATGATGCCCCGCAATCTTAGTGATTTTGAGTGTAGCAACTCTACATTAGTGGAGAGTTACATGAAGGGCAAGCTTATGGGTTAATTTGTATACACGTGAATTTCCTTGTGAGAGTGAGTGCATTTGTTTTGTTCTATAATCCCTATGTGCGGGATGCATGAAAATGAATGGGATTCTCTCTTTGTGTGAGTGGCATCACTTTCTTTGAGTATATGCTAGAGTTGTGTTTCCAATTAAGATGTGTGGATGAGACAAGTGTGCTGTGAACATAAAGGCAAACTGTGAATGTGGATTGGCAATGCCTTGAGATGCTACTTGATCCTGTTTTGATTAGCTATGCCCCTTGTTTTGAATGAAAGGAACACATGGGAAATATGCCCACTAGTTTTGGTAACCTCTTGGAGTATGTGCAACATGTTTGAGTCTTTTCTTTTTATTAAGTCGGAGTGTGATTTTGGGGTTTTCTTAAATTTTAGTGGTCCCTTGTGTGAAACTTTTGTGTTATGAAATGCTTAAGTCACTTTCTTAGTTGTGAGGAAATGCCTTGCTTGAAGACAAGCAATGATTCAAGTTTGGGGGTTTGATGAGTTGGTAATTTACTAACTCATTAGGCTTTTAAGCATGAACTTTTGTTTTGTTTTCAACTCAATTAGAAAGGTTTTATGCCTTTTCTCTTTGATCAGGTATTAAACATAAACAAGAAAAATAAAGGAATTGAACAAAAAGCAAAGTTTCTAGAAGCAGAAGTCCTGCATTCCACACTTAGGTGCCTGCGAAACGCAGGTGCCACGCAGAGTTGTACTAGCCTGAAGCGGAAGTGCACACGCAAAGAATAGGTTGGCACCTGCGAAATGCATGTGCAACCGCAAAAGACATTCAAGCCTTTCTGAAAATACCTGTGGAAGACCCGCATCTCGCGGATTCGCAGGTGCCATGCAAGTGAGCTCCATGCTTCTAGGGGTAAAAATATCCAGCTCTATCACATATGCTTTTTTTATGCTTCTAAGGGCAAGAATGGAAATCCTTGCAGAAAGAAAAGGAGTAGAATTTACCCAAATTTTACAAACCTTTGAAAAAGGAAATGCGAATTGCCTTTTGAAAGAAGAATATTATATAGAGAGAGAAAACATAGAGAGAAGTGAGAGCTTTTCTTTCTTCTTCTCCAAGTTGCTAGGGAAAAACCCTCCATTGAAGCAAACTTTTAAATCTTGAGTTTTCTATTCAATGATGAATTTTGATGAATTATATATGGGTATAATCTTCTTATCTTAATTCATGAGTAGCTAATTCTATTGCTAGGAATGTGTGCTTGATAGGCGCTTAGAATGGATTGGGTGTTGTTGCTTTAGTCTTAGATTCACTTATCTTGCATGAATCTATTGCTTTCTCTAAGTTTTAATTGAAATATTTATGGGTGCAAACAAAAATTTTTGTTTACTTATCTTACTTTTTCTTGAGAAAGAGAAGTAGGGTTTGTGTGAGAATACAACAGCGGGCAATTGAATTTTAAATGTGTGGGTTGGGCTAGGATAGCCAATACCCATTGATGTTGGGCATATTCTTATGCCTATTTTCCATGTTTTACCCATCTTTTTTCCCTGTTTTGAGTTCAAATCCTTATTAAATGCATGAATTCATGTTTATATGTGTCTTGTGAGCTAACAAATACTTTTAGATATTTTGAGCAGGAAACCAAGGAAAAAGGACTCAAAAATCACTCAAGGTGTGAAGAAAGAAGAGTTCGCGAAAGTTGGTGATGTTGGGCATTTTCATATGCCCATTTGCCATGATTATTCCCATATTTTAACTTGATTGGAGTTCATAATCCCTATGAAATAAATGAATTCATACTTTCGTGTTTCTTTTTTGCTAATGAATGTTTCTAGATGTTTTGAGAAGGAAACCAAGGAAAAAGGACCCAAAAATGACTCAAGGTGTGAAGAATAGTTTGTGAAAGTCGGCCTAGGGAACGGCTGGTGTGGCGTGCCCAACACTTGTGTTTCAAAGAAGATCCCCCAAAGTTGGTTCTATGGATGGCGTGTCGCGCCAGGTACCTCACCTCCGGAGACCCAAATTTTACTAACACCTTATCGAGATGGATGGGCATTCCATACTTAGGAAATTTTCCTAACTTTCTGGTGCTATGGTGAGAGTGGGGTGCCAGAAGGGTCTTTAAGCTCAAGAATTTGACTAACACTCTGGTGCTATGATGAGAGTGGGGTGCCATAGGTATTAGAAGTGTAGAAATTTATCTTAGTCCTTGGTGCTATGGTGAGACTGGGGCACCAGAAGCTATTATTCTGAGCAAATTTTACTAACTCTATGGTGCTATACATGGGGCGGTGCACCAGACCTCTCCTGGACAAGATTTTGCTGATTTTTAAGCCAAATACTTGAGGGCAAAAGCGTCATTTGAAGGTTCAACTATATATATAACATTTAGGTAATTTCTAGGATATCGATTATCATATACTTTATCTTTTTTGAACCGTAGCTTTGGAGGAGAGACAAGTTCTACTTAGGTTTCTTCTCTTCATTCTTGTTTTTATTAAGAATGATGATGTGATCTTTGTTTTTTCACTTGTCTCTGAGTGGCTAAGCGCCCATTCTACGGTTTTGGCCATAGTGGATGGTTGAAGTTTGAAAAAATATTGATTATTAGTTTTCATTCTTTCATAAAGGTTGTTTATATTTACTTGTTATAATTGCTTATTCACTATCCTGATCAACTTGTGAGTAAATCTGTTGGATTTTGGTTGAACTTGGGAAAGGGAACCAAAAGGGTAAAAAGTAAATAATAAAATAGGAATTTGAAGATCCTTTGGGCCATTTGTTGGAGGTTAGAAGTTGTTGACGGGGATAGGGATATACCCTTCATCCCTGTTTAGTTGAAATACAAGTAGGCATAAACATCGTTTCATGTTTCACCTGCGACCATAGGGATATAGGCGTTAGGGTTCATGAGATAATTCTTGGATGCTAGGGAGAGTGCAAGAAATGGGATAGTAACGTGCTACTAGAAACCTTTGGAGGAATAGCGTAATCATGTCTTGAGAACTCAACCTGATACGAAAGTGCCAATTCCCTAGATTTTCATCTTCATTTGAAGTACAAAAAAGTCTACAACAATCTTTAGTTAATTTTACATTTTAGAGTTTTTGTAGTTTAATTCTTCAAACATTTCTTCATTTTATCTGTTTTTTTAGAATAGCAAAATAAAGTAATAACCTTATAAGGATTGATGTGACAAGTCTTTGAGGGTTCAATAATCGGGACTTCAAGTCCTATATTACTTGAGGACCACGTGCGCTTGGGTGATATCAAGTTTTTGGCGCCTTTGTCGGGGACTTAAAGATTGATTAATCATTCGTAGGTTAGGCTTTTTATACCCCTATTCTATATTTTATGTTCTTGCTTATTTGTTTGTGAAGTTGACAAGTTTTGTGCACTTAGTGTATGCAAATTACGAGAAGTCAAGAACCACATTTTGCTTTTCTTGATCCTAAAATTGAGAGAACCTTTCGAAGGTTAACCATGGAGAAATGAACAGGCACAGGGCAACAACCAGGAGAGAGTTCCAGTGTTAAATTTGGGGTAGGCCAAACTTGGAGAACGCTTCTAAAGCAATCATCAAGCCAACAATCACTGGGAAGTTTGAGTTGAAGGAAGGAACTGTGTGGTTGTTCAAAAACACTTAGCAATATCAGGGCAAGCCGCATGAGGATCCTCACAGGCATCTGATGACGTTAGTGGAGATGAGTGACAACTTTCTCTATAATAACGTTAAGATGAGTATGTAAAGCTCACGTTGTTTCCATTCTTGTTGATTGGTGAGGCCAAGGACTTGCTTCATAATGAGCCAACAGGTTCCGTCACCATGTGGGAGGTTCTTTCCATCAAGTTCATCAACAGGTTCTTCTCTTCAAGAAGAACGAAAGAGTTGAGAGGGAAGATCTCTAGTTTTGTGTCTTGGCTCAGGCTTGGGAATAATACAAGGGATACTTGAGAGATTGCTCGCACCACATGCAGTCAAATGAGATTATCGGGAACAACTTTATAGAAGGGTTGAAGGTGGAGTCAAAGATGTTGCTTGACGCCACCGCACAAGGACAAATTTTTTCAAAGAGCTTTGATGAGATAGAAGAACTTCTGAGCCTTATTTCAGCAGGAAGTTAAGTCTATTAGGACTAAGTTAGAGAATTCACAGGAGCCAAGGTGCTTGGAAAGCTTAAAGTAGATGGTGTGACGGAAATCTGAGCAGATATAAGTCAGCTGATGAATGTCATTAGCAAGCTTGTGACCACACAAACAGAAAGTCAGGTATAATAAGTCGATCAGGTCCAAACTCCCCTACCATCATGTGAGGTGTGTGGAGAAGGCCACACGTATTCATGTTGTCCGCTAAACCCCGAATCTATTTTTATTTTGTGGAACTACAAGGTTGTGGTGGAGGTTTTGAAGGTAAAAGCTATAACTGATATTACAGGAACATAGCCAATCCCTCATGGGTAGGGAACAAGAATTTCCAAAGGCCCAAAACACCTATCCAAAATCTCAAGCCAGCAGCTGAGCAGTTTACTTGAAGAGACTATGAAGCAGTGGATGGTGTAGTAGACTTAGGTGGTTAATGAGATGCATAGGTTCATCCATGAGATTGAGAGAAATATGGGTCAATTGGCCCTACAGCAGACTAACAGACCATAAGGGGCACTTTCGAGTAACACTGAGAAGAACCCCAAGGAAAATGTGAGCACAATCTCTTTGCACAGTGGTAATGAGCTAGGTGTAGTGATCCCTAGAGATAAGAAAGTTGATTAGAAGTAGGTTGTGATGTCCAAACTAGAGGTTGGTGAGTCAAGCAACTCAATGCTAAAGTTGGTAGAAGGATGACTCAGCCTGTTAAAAATTTCATGAGGTGTTGAAGCCGGTACATGTTAACTTACTATTGGTGGAGATTTTGCAGGAAATTCCAAAGTATTCCAAGTACCTAAAGAACATTGTGGCAAATAAGAGGAGGTTGACCGAGTTTTAAATTGTGTCTCTCACGGAAGAGTGCAGTTCTCGGGTTTAAAATAAAATTTCTAAAAAGCTTAAAGACCCCCGGAGCTTCACCATTCAATTGGTGATTGGAAACAAGGAAGTAGGTTCTACACATTGTAACTTGGGTGAAAGCATTAATTTGATGCCTATATCCTTATTAAGAACCTTGGGGTTAGGAGAACCACGTTAGACCACAGTAACTCTACAGCTTGCTGAAAATTCTCTTTCTAATCCTAATGAAATCATAGAAGATGTATTAATTAAGGTGAGACCTTTCATCTTACCAGTGGACTTCATAATCCTAGATTACGAAGTAGATGTTGTAGTTCCCCTCATTCTAAGGAGAGGATTCTTAGCCACTGCAGATGCGGTCATAAGGGTGAAGTCGTGTATGATATTGATGACAGTGGATGGTCAGAAGACACTCTTCGATGTGTTTAGAGTGGCAAGGTGGCCACCTCATTATGAGAACTTCATAGTGAAACATGCGGTAGAGACCGAGGGGTGTAAGCGGGAAGTGGAGTAGCATGTGCTGCATGAGAATTTAGTAAGTGCAACAAAGGATCTTATTCATCTCATTCGATTGAAGGAGTGAGAGTGACTTTCTTCGTTCCACGACATCAAATCAAATGCTTTTTGGTAGGCAGCCCAATTTGTAAAAATGTTTGTCTTATTTCTGTATATAGTGTCGCTGTTAATTTTTTTTTAGAGAAGGGGAAGTCTGAGTACCCCAAATCAAGGTTAAGGAGCATGGTCTGATCTTAAGTGTGGGGTCATGCAACTTGTAAATCCAAGAACCTGCTACTAGCTTGGCCCTAGAGGACCTCAAGGAGTAATTTCTCACTCTAATCTAATCTTTAATTTATTTGCTCTGAGGAGAGAGCAAGGCTTTAAGTGTGGGGTGAGGGTATGTCTCCTTGAATTTTAAGGTTAAGGGTGAGTATGCCATCAAGTTTTTGTTTGACATTATTTTTGAAAATGGCATCTCATCCACCCTTCGGTTTTTATACTAACCTCGATTCTTTTCTGAAGGGGATACCTTTGAATTGGGTGAACTTAATTTTTAGAATCAAAATCTTCAAAAGAATTAATTTTTATGTCTTCATAGAATAGTGAAACCTTCATATAATAGATGGATGACGATCGTCTTAAGGGAATTTTAGTCACGTTTTTATTTTTGTTGGAGTCAGACATAAGTCACTTGTGTGCTCTTTCACATTTCGCTTAGACGCTTAGCTAGAGGCAATGAAGTGGTCATTTTAAGTGAGAATCCTTGGGAGACACACAAAGTTCTTTAATTCAACTCAATACCCTTATAGGTCTTAATAATGGAAAAGTGTCATTCAATATGATTGTATGAATGTGTACCTATAGGAAACCAACTGGAATGTTAATGCCATATGAGGAGAGATTAATTGCTTCATTTTCTACATTTGTAGAATCTAGAACTTGCCTTAGTGTATGTTGGATGGCTAGTTGTTATAGAGTTAAGAGATGATGAAGGCATTTCTTTGAAAAAGCCATGTTTTTCCATGTTTGTTTTTAACTTCCTGAATATTTTCCCTAGTTAACTCCCTTGAGCCTTAATCCTTATTCTTTTCATAGCGACAAAAGTAGCTCATTCCCTTTTGTTGTGTGACCTTAGAATTGTTGATCGAAAGTAGTCATAGACACTTTGATACTTGAAAGTGAAGGTTCACCGTGACATGAATGACAAGGGAAAGAAAGGAAAGAAAAGCGTGTGGAAAGTTAAGAACAGTAAGTAGGAAGAATGGGTGCCCTCAAAAATGTATTGTTTGCTTGCTGCTGGGAAAATGAAAGAAAGAGAGTTAAGAGTGAAAATTCTTAGTGATTTTATAAGCAAAGACTAGAAGTCAAGTAGTTAATAGGGGCATAAAAAGAAAAGAAAAAAGGGTGAACAAAGTGAAGGGTGAACAATGAGGAATAAGTGATGGATTTGAAAGATGAAACATGTCTTAAAAGTGCTTAGGATTGGTAGTCACTACAAAAGAAAAATCATTCTACCTGTCCCTTAGCCGAAATTACAATCAAGAAAAGTCCTTATGATCTTAATCTCTTGAAATGATTAAGTAGTCTAAGTGTATATGAAGGGAAAACTTATGGTATGTTGCATATGTATGATACATTTTTTCTAAGTGTGAGTGTGCCTTACTTATTATGACCCATGCTTTGCATTGAAATATTAGGAGAGGAACATCACTAAAAGTAAGGGGCATAAGATTCTAAGTCAGTGTACTATGTGTTGCATGTTTTATATTTAATCATGTTGGCCCTGGTTTGAAAAGTGAGTAAGTTATAGAAGTTGAGTAGTCTTGAATGTGAAAACTCTGCATGTGCTTGATGTAAATTGCTTAAGTTAATGAGCAACTTAATCATGTTCTCTCTGCTAGTTGTTTGGGTGTGAATTGATAGAGGTGATAAGTGTTGAGAAAATATAAGTTTATGCATGGAGTTGAGGACTGTTTAAGGATGAACAATGGTTCAAGTATAGGATGGTGATGTTGGGCATATTCTTATGCCCATTTGCTATGTTTTTGCCCATATTTTTCTTTTTTTGAGTTTATAATCCTTATGAAATGTATAGATTCATGTTTTCATGTGTCTTGTTTGCTAATGAATGTTTATATATGTTTTAAGCAGGAAACCCAGGAAAAAGGACCCAAAAAGGAATGAAGGTATGAAGAAGAAGAGTTTGCGAAAGTCGGCCTGGGTATGGCTAGTGTGGCGCGCCCTACACTTGTATTTCAGAGAAAATGCACCAATGTTGCTGCTACGAATGGTGTGGGGTTGTAATAGCCAAAAAGTTTATAGGACTAGACCCAAGATTTGAAATGTGATCAGTATAAAATGTTGGAAAATTTCTTAATTACAACTCAACCTACGCGCCATAGGTTGGCAGTACGAGTCATAGGAAGACCCGTGGATCAGGTCAAAGATTTTTTTCCCCAGACCATGAGTTCCCACTATGATACGTAGTATGTAAGTACGACCTGTGATCCAGAGTCGTAGCAAGTCTTTGGAGTTATCTAGTAATTGATTATATGGGTGATGTTATGACTCATAGGATGGTGTTATGGATCATAGGAGGATTTGTGGAAATATTCATAGGATTGTAGATTTTGGACTTGGTCAGTACGGGAGGATACCACGAGTCTTAGGAGGATTGTACTACTCGTGGTATGAGTCGTGATAGTTGACAGAACAGTTTTCCTGCAAATTTATTAAGGGCATTTTCGTAATTCCTAAACTTCTAACTTCTTAATGACGCCATTTTATGCTCTTAATTTAAGGGAGTTTAACCTATTCTAATTTATTCTACTCCCATGCAGGAAAGTTTAGAGGTTTCTATTGAAGATCAAGCTTAAATACTTCAATTTCTTCTCCAAATAACTTGGGTTTTCAAAGACAAGTATACATTCAGCTCACCCAGGTATGTAGGGCTTTGAATGAGAGTTTCCTTTCACACTCATGCCCATATCTCTCCTCAATCTCAAAAATTCATGTCTTATGCAAGTTGATGATCCTATGGGATTTTAACCCAATTTTATAAAATTCTCTATGATTTATTTATCGGTCAATTCCCTTCATGTTTCAAAGTGTGTTTTAAGATTCATGGGCAGATTTTTTACCTATTTCAATTATAAATTCATGATTTCAAATCTTAGAAAATTATGCCCAAGTAAGCAATTTCATGAAAAGTCAAGTTTATAATTTATGATTTCAAGTATAATGATATATCTAGCATGATAGAATGTTTATAAATTTCCCATGTATGAATTTATGATTTTGACTGAAATCTATTTCAAGTACGCATAATTTTGAGATTCGAGCAAGCCCATACAAGTTAAGTATGTTTTCATGATTTGGCCAAGGCTAATAAGATCAGCTTATCAAATTTTTTGGAGTAAAGACTCCCACTACAACTTATGATGTATTTTGGAGTCAAGACTTCCTATGTTCAGATACTAGACTATGCATGTAACTGTGATTTCAACTTCATAGAAAAATTATGGAAGCACTATGCATCTTTTTGGGAGTAATGTCTAGCACAGAATAGGCTTGGGGTTCCAAGGTTCCCTAGTTTTAGAACTACATGCCAACATAGGATTATATATTTACATTAGGACCTCCTTTGTGAGCTTTCCCTACATTCAAAGGGGCTTTCAGATTGATATCGATATCATGGTAGCGTCCTTATCCCTGGCAAGACTTTGGACGGCTCTTCCCACTTAAGTGTGATAGTTGGGGTATTATGTATTCTCTATCATGATGATATCGATTAAGATGAGTCTCCGATTATTCCTCATGATTTCAGTTATGCATGTTTATAACTTATGATATTTTGTTCTCAGCAGGTTTGACCCAACAATTAATTTGTAAGCTTTTACTTAAGATTTCAGCCATGGAAAGCCATATGGTTCTATTTTTATCTTTATGCCATTCTATTCATATATGAAATTTAGTTTATCACTATATATGTTCTTAGATATAAACATGCAATCCTTACTCTCATATCTGATTATTAATGCTTATAAGCATGATTTCAATTTATTCTTACTCAGCATGTTTTACTTATCTTGCATACTCACTATATTTGAAGTACTGAATGCATACTCTATGTTGTATCATTTCATGATACAGGTTCAGACAATCAGACTTAGTTCCGCTGCTAGCCATTTTTTCCGCAGCTTAGTTCAGTTTCTCTCGTTGGTGAGTCCTCATCATTTGAAGACCTTCAATTTGATGTTGAGTTATGCTATTTTAGTTTTTACACTTTAGTGAGCTAGTTAAGGGCGTTGTCCCATCAACTTTTCAGACATGTTAAAGGCTTATCAGACTATATGTAGAATTTCAACTTTCTAAGTATTGACTCTGTATGGTTGATAACTATTTAGATTCTTCTTATTCATGTTTTTAGTTATCATCTTTAGCTTGATCTATGTGCTTTCGTTATCATGTTCAAGCCATGGGTCGACCTAGAGCCATTCGTTGTTTTAGGTTCTATGTCTCGGTCTGAACCTATGTGGGGTCGTGGCAAACTTGGTATCAGAGTAAAAGTTTAGAGTGTCATAGGGTGTCTAGAAGCCTTTTGAGTAGAGTCTTTTCCATGGGTGTGAAGCACTCAACAATTATGGGGGAGAGGCTACAAGACATTTTAGAAAATTTTCCTTCTTTCATGATCTATGTCATGCGTTGAAGTATCTCTCTATCCTTCTAACTTGTGCTATACACAATTGCAGAATCATGCCTTCTCCCTGAGTAAATGGTAGAAGGAACAGAAATTGAAATGGTCACGAAGATGACAATGGAGATGGGCACCAGCAAGCCTCGATATCACCAGCAGGTCCTTTGCCTGAGCAAGTTTCTCATGCAAAGTGTAGAGCGGATTTTCATATGTTGGTGCAAGCTATGATTGATCAAGTAAACTAGCAGGTGGTGGCCCATGTCCCTCAAAATGGGAACCCAGCGGCGCCTCGAGATTGAGTCTTTCTCAGGATGAATCCACCTGAGTTTCTGTGGTCAAAAGTGGATGTGGACCCGCATGAGTTTCTTGAGGAGATACAAAAGACCACCCAGATTATGGGGGTGATGAGAGAAGAGAGTGCAAGATGCCTCCTACCAACTGAAGGGGGTTGCTTACATTTGGTACCGTCACTGGAAGGACGATAGAGCAGTGGGCGCCATTCTTGTGAGTTGGGATGAGTTTATGATATACTTCTTTGACAAATTCTTCCCTGGGGAGTTGAGAGAGGCAAAAGAAGTGGAGTTCATCAACTTGAGGCAGAACTATATGACTGTCCAAGAGTACGCCTTGGAGTTCACCCAGCTATCCAAGTATGCGGCGGAGATGGTTGTAGATCAGAGAGTTCGTATGAATAGATTTATCTATGGAGTGTCAGACTGGTCAAGGAGTGTAGGACCATAATGCTGAATAGTGATCTAGATTTCTCTTGATTTGTTATATATGCATAGAAAATAGAGGACAGATTAGATGAAGCAAAGGGGGAGAGGGGCCAAGAGGGACAGGAAAGGCAGCTTTGGGTTCTCCAAGTAGAGGTCCAGTGGCGGACCTCGTCAGCAGTCCCACCAGAGACGATCAACCCCAGCATCATCATCAACCAGTGTGCCATCTAGATCTAGGCGTGATCAGAGGGAAAGGACATCAGGCTCCCAAGCTCAAGGGACCATATTAGTAGAGCCCAACATTCTAGTTTGTGACAGGTGTGGTAGGAGACACAACAAAGAGTGCATAGTAGGTTCAAGTGTATGTTTTGGGTGCAGAATCCCAGACACATGCTCAAAGACTACACTTCAGCCAGACTGGGCCATAGTAGAGGCCATGGACTCGCCACCAGTTTAGCAACTCCACCTGCACGTTTAGCTCAGTAGGGTGCATCCACTAGCACAGGTGGTGGTCAGCGTCAGAACAAATTTTATACTCTCTCATCTTATCAGGAGCAGGAGGTCTCACCAGATGTGGTCACTAGTATGCTACATGTATTTCATCTTGATGTGTATGCATTATTAGATCCAGGGGCTACTTTATCTTATTTGACTCCTTATATTGACATTAGTTTCAGAATCAGTCTCGAAATCCTATCGTAACCCTTCTCAGTTGATGCTCTATTTTGTGACTCAGTTATAGCTCGATGGGTACACAAAAATTGCCCTGTCACAGTCCTTCAAAAAGTCACCTCAACCAATCTATTAGACTTATACATGACTGATTTCCATGTTATCTTTTGTATGGATTAGTTGTGTGCATGTTATGCCTCAGTGAATTGTAGAACCTGTACAGTAGAGTTTTGATTTCCGGGTGTGCCAGTCCTAGAATTTAAGGGTAGTTCAGTTGTGTCCCAGAAAGGTGATTTCCAAGGGTTGCATGTACCATCTACTTTGGGTTGAAGATGCTACATCCGAGACCCCAACTCTTTAGTCTATCCTTGTTGTATGTGAGTATCCAGAGGTTTTCCCAGTTGATCTACAAGGAGTCCCTCCCGAGTGCGAAATTTTGGTGTTGACCTTCTTCCCAACACGTAGTCAATATCTATTCCTCCTTACATAATGGCTCCAGCTGAGCTAAATGAGTTGAAAGAGCAGTAGAAGGATCTTCTAGATAAGGGGTTCATTAGACCTGGCAAGACCCTGTGGGCTGCATCAATTCTCTTTGTTCGAACGAAGAATGGCTCACTTTATCTGTGCATTGACTATCGGCATTTGAACAAGGCCTCCTGAAAATTGATTAATATTTTGACCAACTTCAGGGTACTAAGTGCTTCTCAAAGATAGACCTCAGATCCGGTTGTCACCATCTCAGAGTTAGGGAGAGTGATATTTCGAAGATAGCTTTCCGGACTCGATGTGGTCACTATGAGTTTGTAGTTATGTCTTTTGGACTAACGAATGCTCCTGCAGCTTTCACGGACTTGATGAACAGGGTGTTCAAGCAATATTTAAATATGTTTGTGATTGTCTTCATAGACAATATTCTCATATACTCCTGGAGCGAGGAGAAGCATGCCGCTCTTTCAAGGATTGTGCTACAAACTCTCAAATATCGCCAACTATTTGCTAAATTAAGCAAGTTTGAGTTTTGTTGGACTTAGTAGCATTTTTGGGTTATGTGGTGTTGAGAGAGGGTGTGTAGATGGACTCTCAAATGATATAGTTAGTGAAGAATTATCCTACACCAGTTAATCCTTTGGATATCAGGAGTTTCTTAGGCTTAGCTGGCTATTGCAGGAGGTTTTGCTGAAGGATTTTCATCCAATTCTAGAACTATTGACTAAGTTGACCCAGAAGGTCAAATTCTAGTGGTCGTATGCCTGTGATAAGAGCTTTTAGATGCAAAAGGCTCGACCCATTTCAACCCCAGTATTGACCCTACCTGAGAGGATGAATGGATTCGTTGTGTATTGTGATGCCTCTAGGGTTGGTCTTGGTTGTGTGTATCAGCAGCATGGTAAGGTCATTGCGTTTGCCTCTAGACAGCTTAAGACTAATGAGAAGAATTACCCAACGTATGACATAGAGTTGGCAATAGTGGTGTTCACATTGAAGATTTGGAGACACTACTTTTATAGGGTGAATTTGGATGTATTCACGGACCATAAGAGCCTTCATTATGTGTACTCAAAAGGACCTGAATTTGCAACAACGGAGCTGGTTAGAGCTTCTCAAGATTATGATATGAGTTTCCTCTACCATCCAGACAAGGCCAATGTGGTGGTGTATTCTCTTAGTAGATTGTATGTGGAGAGTGTATCCCACGTTTAGGATGGAGGAAAGAGCTGGTGAAGGATGTGGATCAGCTTGCTCATTTAGGGGTTCACCTTGTTGACTCAGCAGATGGTGGTGTCATTGTTCAGAATGGTTCGGAATCTTGTTTGGTGACTGCAGTCAATGCTAGGCAAGANTGAACAAGCCATGAAACAAGGCCTGTGAGTTGGCCAAAACATAACCTTGTTTGGTGACTGCAGTCAATGCTAGGCAAGATCAGGATCCTATTTTTGGTAAAATTGAAGGAAGCGATTCGAAATCAGAAGGTGGAGGTCTTCTCCCAAGGGGGAGATGGTGTGCTTCGATATGAGAGTCATTTATGTGTTTCGGGTGTTGATGACTTGAGTGAGCGAATGTTGCATGAGTCTCATAGTTATCGGTATTCCATCTACCCAAGTGTCGCCAAGTTGTACCGTGACCTACAGGAAGTCTATTGGTGGAATGGCATGAAGAAGGACATAGCAGAGTTTGTGGCAAGTGTCTGAACTGTCAAAGTGGAGCATCAGAGACCTGGAGGTATGCTACAAGCCATCAATATACCTACTGGGAAGTGGGAAGAGATTAATATGGACTTCATCACAGGGT
Source organism: Datura stramonium (assembly GCA_018107945.1). Classification (NCBI taxonomy): domain Eukaryota; kingdom Viridiplantae; phylum Streptophyta; class Magnoliopsida; order Solanales; family Solanaceae; genus Datura; species Datura stramonium. Next base: position 274,679 of record JACEIK010000669.1, read on the forward strand.
TTCCTCGCACTCGCTGACAGTATGACTTTATATGGGCAGTGGTTGACAGGTTGACCGAAGCAGCATATTTCTTATTGGTAAAAACAATCGATTCAGCTATGGAGTATTCTAGATTGTACATTCGAAAGTTGTTTCAGTTTCAAGGAATCCCTTTGTCCATTATTTCAGACAGAGATAGTTTACCTCGCAGTTTTTGAGGTCGTTTCAGAAGGGACTTGGTACTCAAGTCAAGCTTAGCTTAGCTTTTCACCCGCAAATAGATGGGAAGGCGAGCAGACCATTCAGACTCTTTAGGATATGTTGAGAGCATGTGTGATTGATGTCAAGGGTTATTGGGATGATCATTTAACTCTTACAAAGTTTGCTTATATTTACATTTACCATTCTAGCATTTAGATGGCCCCGTTTGAGGCTCTATATTAATAGAGGTATAGATTGCCGATTGGTTGGTTTGAGGTAGGTGAGGCTACATTGATAGGGCCACATTATGTTCATGAGGCCATGGAGAAGGTTCAAATTATTATAGATAGGCTGAAAACTACTTAGATTAATCAAAAGTCATATGCGGATGCTAGGCGGAGAGAACTTGAGTTTGAAGTGGATGATAGGGTGTTCTTGAAGGTGTCTTCCATGAAGCGAGTGATGAGGTTCGGAAAGAAAGGGAAGCTTAGTCCCTGATATATTGGTCCATACAGGATTGTGAGACGTGTTGGCAAAGTGGCCTATGAGTTGGATCTACCAGTAGAGTTAGCTTCGATGCATCCAATTTTCCATATATCATTATTGAACAAGCGCATTGGTGACCCAGCTTTGGTTGTTTCAGTAAAGAGCATAGGTGTGAAGGATAGCCTTACATATGAGGAGGTACCCATTGAGATCCGTGATCGTCAGGTTCGAAAGTAGTTTAAGTGAAGGTCTTCTGGAGGAATCAGCTTGTTGAGGGAGCTACGTGGGAGGCCAAAGCAGATATGATAGCTAAATACCCACATTTATTCCCTTCCTGTTCCATTTAAGCTTGAGGTAATAGTTCCCTCCCTAATGCTCTGTTCAATTTCATGTCAAGTTCATGTCTCTTAGTTCATTTCATGTTTTAGCATGTATGTGTGATTTATGAATTCAGTTCAGTCATATGTATCAGCCCGGAATTAGTCACTCCATCAGATTTTAGCTTTAGAAGTGCAGTATGAGGGATTTCAGTATGTTTAACCCATATTAGAGGATGAATGTTCCCAAGGGGAAGATATTGTAATACCCCAAAAATTCCTAAGACTAGACTCGAGATTTGAAATGAGATCAGTAGAAAAATTTGGAAGTTTTCTTTAGTACGACTCAACCTACGAGTCATAGGTTGATAGTACGGGTTGTAGGAAGACCCATTGATTAGGTCAAAGAATTTTTCCAGACCACGAGTCCCCACTACGAGTAGTAGTATATGGGTATGAATCGTGATCAAGAGTTGTAGCAAGTGTTTTGAGTTATCTAGTGATTGCTTGTACGTGTGATGGTATGATTCATAGGATGGTGTTATTGATCGTAGTAGGACTCATGGAAATATTCATATGATTGGAGGTTTTGGACTTGGTCAGTACGGAAGGATACCACAAGTCGTAGGAGGATTGTACGACTCATGGTACGAGTCGTGACCGCTGATAGAACAGTCTTCCTGCGAATTCATTAAGGGTATTTTCATAAATTCTGAGCTCCTAACTTCCTAATGATGTCTTTTTAAGCTCTGAAAAGAGGGTTTTAAAGGAGTTTAACCTATTCTAATTCATTCTACTTCCATACATGCAAGTTTAGAGGTTTTTTTTATTGAAGATCAAGCTTAAACCCTTCAATTTCTTCTCCAAATCTCTTGGGCTTTCAAACAAAAATTGTAGATTCAGCTCACCCAGGTATATGGGGCTTCTAATGAGAGTTTCCTTTCACTCTTATTCCCATATCTCTCCTCAATCTCATGAACTAAAGTGTTAATGCAAGTTGATGATCCTATGGGGTTTTAACCCAATTTTATGAAATTCTCTATGATTTATTTATGGGTCAGTTCCCTTTATGTTTAAAAGTATGTTTTCAGATTCATGGGAAAATTTTATAACTATTTTGATTATAAATTCATGATTTAAAATCATAGAAAATTATGCCCAAGTAATCAAGTTTCATGAAAAGTCATGTTTATGATTTGTGATTTCAAGTATGATGAGATATCTAGCCTGATTGAATTCTTGCAAATTACACATGTATGAATTTATGAATTTGACTTATGAAGTCTATTTCAAGTGACTTATGGAAGATAAGATTTTCTCCAACTTGGAACCACTTAATGGTTCACTCAACGACCCATTAGGTCAGTTGACGAGTCACTGACCAACTCGTTTTGTGATATGGTGTAGATTTTTTTATTTTCTCCATTTTAATCATCGGGTCTAATATTAGGGACTTTTGGGATGTTATAGTTTAATTTCCTAAACCCAAATGTTTTTGGTTTCCTAAAGGTATTATTGAAGTACGCTTAAAGCCTAAATACCTAGTTATTCCATTACAATGTAGAATTCGAGGATCAAAGCTCTTAAATTTTCCAAGAAGCTAGGAAGTCTTCTTCTCCAAATTAGGGTTCTTCAAGCTTGAGTCTAAGGTTTTATTTTGCAGGTATGTAACGCTAACCTAAGTAAGGTTTCCTATTCATCCTTATTCCTTATGCAAGAATTTATTGAGATTAAAGCTAGGGTTTTTATCCAATTCTTGAATTGTCTTCTTCTGTATCTATATATGTTGAATTGCCATTATTGAATTTTTCATATTGAGTTATTTATTTATGCCTCTTGATTGTAATCCTACTCCATTTATTGTTGATTCTTTATGCTTGATTCTTGAGGTTGGTTCCTGTCTCTTCTTCAATGAAGGCTAGTTGCATGAAAGCATAATTTAAAGAAGTATGATTTTAAAAGATGCGTTTTGAAGTAAATGCATTGTTTTAATAAAGATTAAGAATATTTTCAAGAGAGTATGCATGATGATTTTTTGAGCATAAGGAGATGATTTCAACATGATTTTCTAAAGCTTAAGTAAAGTATTATTTTAAAATTCATGAGATATTTGAGTCAAGGCTCAGAAGTTTATAAAGAAAGGTGTTGGAGTCAAGACTCCCAAATAATATTTTTAGTGATGTTTTGAGCCAAGACTTGTAAGCAAAGTTTAATAAGATTTTTAGCCAAGGCTCAACAAAGATTGTAAAACATTTATTACATTTATAACTAAAGCACTTTATAATGATATTTTCAATTTGCCTCATTGGGGGCCTAGTTATGTGAGCATGTGTTTTGGGATAATTATCTAACACCGAGTTGGGTGAACGAGTTCAAATAATCCTTGAGCCCAGAACTGACATAGCCAGCATAGCATAGGATTGTACTGCTAGTTCGGGAGACTCCTCAAATAAGTTCTGGGTATGGAGTTTAGCTATGGATCCACAATTCAGTTTAGTCCTACCCCCTGGCAAGTCTTTGGATAGCCCTCCTCCACGTGGGCCGGACATGGGATCATCATGGGCTCATTCATGATGGTTTTCGGTTATGAGAAACTCCAATATACTATTGATATACTTCACTTGCATAAGTATTTACAGAGATGTTTTGATGTATAAGTTTTATTGCATAAACTATTTTACACATTTTTGTATTATGTCCAATGCATCATACTGAGTTTTAGATTACGATTCTCTTTTATTATTTCATGTCAAGTTTATTGTTTCCAGTTATGTCCTTCACTTAAGATATTCTTGCTAACGTAATTTCACTCATCTATTTTACATACAGTACATTTCATGTACTGACGTGCTTCTTGGAACTGCATCATATTATGATACAGACTCGGGTACACAAGATCAACAAATGACGCTTCGTTACGACTTCATATATATATTCAGCTTTGCTAAGGCCTCCGAATTCGGATTCCCATAGTTCTGATTAATTCTTTTTATTAGAGCTTGAGGTAGCCATGGGAACTATATCCCAGCAGTGCTTCTACAGTTATAGAGGCTTCATAGATAGAGTTAGATGAGTCAATAATGTTACTTCTTAACATTTATTTCAGTTGTAGAATGAAATCTCTTTTGTTATTGAGCTCACTATGTTTCAGCTTCCACATTGTTTATTGAGATCTAAATGGATAGTAAGCTAGGCCAAGGGTTCGCTTGAATCATGAAAGTGGTCTGAGTGCTTACTGACGTCTTGAGTCTAGATTCGATGCATTACACAGAATTCGTCTCTTCTTGCATGAAACTCCCCTAAGTATCTCCTACTACACTTGTCACCATGTGGGTGCCGAGTAGCCACCTTAGTTGTACTATCCTACATTGACGAACTCTGGGCCCTGAAATTATGACTTCTTTGAAACCTCTGATCATTTCTATTTCTCGGCGTTGGTGCACTAGCAGCTGACGGTGCAGGTAAAGGACCTCTTCTGAAAGAAGGACTTGTTACTGTTCCTATCTCTCTGCTGAGTAGTCACATGACCTACTGACTTTGCCTTCTTACTCTTATCTACTTTCCTGTCTCTCTTCTTATCCTTCTTTAGCTGTTGGGCGTACACTGTCAATCTAGTGATATACCTGTCGCTGATCAATAGTGTACCCTTACACTCCTTCCTCATATGCTTATCCAAACAAGAGACAAACTTCCTCATCTTAGCTCATATTTCAGAAACCATTTTAAGAGCATACCTAGATAGTTAGGTGCGCTTGAGACCATATTCTTTCATGCTCATGTTCCCTTCTTTAGGTTCACAAACTCTTCTGCCTTCACCTCTCTCAATTCCCGAGGGAAGAAGTAGTTTAAGAACGAATCCTCGAAACTATCCGCTGGAGCTGCATTCTCACCAAACCTTTCTCCCACTAATTGTACCACATATTGCAATATCCTTGAGCTGATAGGAAGCAAATTTAACTCATTCTATTTCTATTACGTGCATCACTCTCAAGGTTTTCCAAATTTAATAGATAATGTTCTGGGGGTCCTCATCAACCTTAAACCCCGTAAACACTGGCGGGTTCATGCTAAGGAACTTTCTAATTCTTGACGCTCCTGATGAGTCGTGAGAAGTAGAGTTGGTAGGTGTTGGGCCTTGACAGCCTGAGTAAGCAGCAACTAACTATGTGAGAACCTGTATAGCCCCTCTAAACTCTGCCTCTAAAGTGCTAGGTCGGGAAGTCTGAGGAACATGTGCCTCTAAAACACTCACATTATCAAAAGGCTTCTTTTAAGCTCCGACATTAGCATCCTGAACTATCAAGCAAGCCGCACTCCTAGTCTGCATCCTAGTCTGTGGAGGTAGATTGGTTGCATTGTTTCCAATGGAAACTTTGGCACTTGCAGTGTTCCTTTGACTGGTGGTATGTTCTGGAGGCATAATCTAAAATATGTGAATGCAAGAGTTAGGAGAAATCTTTTATAGAGTTAAACTCTATCACACGAACTAGATATGAAAGAAAGGTTGTATTTCCTAATGCCATGTAGCCTGCCTATTATAAGTGTGGCATACTTTGCACCTATAAGAAGGACTCTACTAGTGTCACGCCCCGAGTTTACAGCTTGGACGAAACACATGACTGGATGTCACAAGTAACCCCAAGTCAACCCCTGGTCTTTCATATACTAGCATTCTGAGTAATATAAAAATACATACAACGGACTATTAAAACAATAATATAAATACTTGAAAATATTATATCAAGGGTACATGTCTAATAAAAACCAATCTGTGTCTGAAAAACAAATCTACGTCTGAAAGCCACTATGACTGATGAGGTGTTGGGGCAAGCCCCCAGCTAACTCTAAATCTAAATAAAAAGGAATAAAAGTATAACAGAAGCAATAAATCTCCATCCTCAAAGTATGAGGATTCACCAACTAGAATAGATGAGATTTTCGGTCAGCGGCCGGCTAACAGGGCTGAAATTGTGATCCCACAGCTATATTATAAAATGATATAGCATGAAAGTATGCATCAATACTTTGAATGTACCGAGTAAGTGAGAGGAACATAAAACAATGGAATAAATAAAAGAAAATGCTAAACTAAAAAGGCATGCAATGACCAAATAAACTACTGAACTAAATACTAAAATAACTGAGGTGATCTGATAGACCCTGTCTGATGGTCAAAGTATGTTCTAAGTCTGGAATACTGATCTAAACTAAACTGGATTGAGACTAGACTGAACTGGCTAGTGGGAAAGTCTATAACCGACATGTAACCACATGAGCTAGATGTGGAGTCCGATGTATACACCCCACCGATAGGACACAATATAGCTTCCAAGGATATAAAGGGATGAATTGGTTGATCACAAAAGTCTGGGGCCAATCAGGTCAATAAATACTAAAATGTACGCTGGGAACGTAGTTCTGGGAACCTGGGTGCGCTGGAACCCCGATACGCTCGGTGTTAAGTCCTACTACCACTGGATAATGCTAGACTAAATACTAACCTGATAGCTCGAAATTAGGGCCTAAGACTAGTCAAGGATACATATCTAAAAGTATCCTGAGAGTCTTATCGGACTAGATTCTGAAACTGGGTTCTAAAGTGGTCAGAGCTGCTTATCCAGAAGCATCGTATCGTCTAAGAAAAACTGTAATATGAAAAGGGGTCCTAAGGCTAGTCAGAGATATATATCTAAAGTTTCATGACAACCTAGTGGACCAAGAAACTGAATTCTGAATCTGATTCTTATAAATGGGAGGTAATACTGACACCTCGGGAAATTTTGTAGTCAAAATGATCAGCTGACATTTCTGATAGACACTGAGTATTCTCAGATTTTAACTAAAGCTAGGAAACCATGTATCTAACTGAGAATTTAGCATATAACGCAATATAGGAAATCACCACACTGATATAATCAGGATAATTTCAAGGTTAATCACTTTAGTAAGATTCTAGACTTTTCTACTCTCAAGGACTAGGGATAAACTCAATGTACATGGATAAGCCTCAATACTGTCACTAACTGGTGGAAAATATCCATAATTATTATAACATAATAATTCCACATGGATTAAACTAAGCATTGCCAAGAATTTCTTAACATTCGAAAATCTGTAGGGCTAGAATTCACATTTAAGGGCATAACATCAATTTAATCATGAACTGATGGAAATCATGTCTAAAATAATCATGGATATCATTCTATGTGAATTCAAAGAAAACTGACATATATACTCTTCACATTCAAAAGCTTAGAGCCAGGATTCGTAGAGAAACAAGAGAAGGGTTTTGGGGGACACAGGAAAAGAACTATCCCCTTATTGAATTCCCACATACATGAGTTAGAACTTCCTTGGAGAAGGAAGCTTGGACTGCTGCAATGGAGGAAAACCTTAGTCTTGATTGAGAGCTTCTTTAGAGGAAAGCTTACGGTATAATTTCTGAAGATTAGTCGGAATGGGGGGGAAAAACATTTTTCCACTCTAAATCACCGCAAAATAAACCAAAACAACTTAGTTTAGGATCTAGGATGTTAGGAAATTACTGAAGCACCCTTAGGAAATTAGTAGGAAATAACTGTCAAGTAGTCCCAACTACTGACCTAACGAATCGACTCCTCTGAAAATGACTCGGGGTTTGATCCATGAAGTACACTACCTCTCAAGTCTCCTGGGCTCATCACGGATGACTTAACGACTCGTTCCAGGTGACCATGACTCATGGTCACCATCCGCAATGTACATTCTTTAGCCTCAGATATATTTTTCCCTACTTGGTCACGACTCACCCCACGAATTATGGTGACTGACCACGACTTGTGGGGGCCTCCCGCCAAGTACACTATCTCTCTTCCTTTCTTTTCTTACTCACCCACCCCACGACTGACCTAACGACTCGTGGGTACCACACGTGGTGGTCATGCCTATGGGGACCTCATTTCTCAAGTTTCCAAACTTCTCACCTTGCCTCCCTATGAGTCCCATCACGACTTTGGGCTGCTCTCATGGGTCACCTCACGACCCATCCTGATACTTGTGCCAGTTTTGAGTTTTTTTCTGTTTCAACTCCCAAGTCTGATCTTTGGGCTTCTGGGTATAACAACTAGATTAATCTTCATAGATATCCTAGGACTCTTCAACCTAAAGCTCTAATACCAAGTTTGTCACTCCCCAAGTTTACACACTTGGGTGTGGCTGACACTCGAATCACTAATAGCCCAAGCGAACCCTTGTCCTGGCTTACTACTACTGAGATAAATATTGCAGAAGCTATAATTGTTGTGTGTCTACAAGGCTCCTTAAGAAAAGTAAATTCAATAATTGAAACTAGATAAATAAACATTAATCAGTAAAATCACAAAATATCAACTATTTGTATAGTCTATGAAGCCTCTAAATACAGAAGATAGGGTGCTGAGACAAGATTTCCCCAACTACTTTAATGAACTACTAATGACTACTAATAAGAAAGAAATAAACTGGAGCACTCTGAATATTAGGAGGTCTCATCAAAGCGGAGTGGACAAGATCCTATTGATGCATTTGTTGTCGATCCTGAGAACCTAAATCTGCATCATAATAATATGAAGCACCAAATGGCTTTAGTACGTGTGAATGTACGATATATAATATAGCTAAATGAAACAATAGGATAAACTGAGATACTAAACTAAATGAGTAAATTGAATAAAACTGAATAGTTTGAATGATGTAGTAAAACACATGTATAAATATTGTGCAAAAATTTATGCAACAGAAAACATTACAGCAAAAAAATTTCTTAAAATACATTATATTTAGTTGGGAGTTTCTCTTAACCGATATGCACCATGAATAAGCACATGATGTTCAACCTCTTAAGTTCTAAGAAATGCCAGTTCAAGATCCAAGGTGTTACGTACATGGACTCTTCGAATTCATCTTCAGATGAAAACTTGACCCCACTATGGAATTCTTATATATCTTCTTCTTTGCAAGGCTCATAAACAGATAGTCATTGATCACCACTCATAGCGATGCTCAATCCCATATCATGCGCACAGGTCGCCAACTCTTCGAATGTATTGGGATTTAATCCTTGCAAGATGTATTGAAGATCTCCATTCATGCCTTGGATGCACATTTTAAAGCTATAGGTTTCAGTAAAGAGATCTTTTTAGTTGAGGCTCAAACTCCTCTAGCTATTGATGAAGTCAATAATTGTCTTACCTTTAAGTTGACCTGCATTTGTAAGTTCAACCATACTAATTGCATCCCTTATGCTATAAAAACAATTGAGAAATTCTTGCTCTAGCTGCTCCAACTATATTTACTACCAGGTTTGAGATCTGTGTACCAATCAAAATAATTTTCTTTGAGAGATTGAACAAATTGTTTGACAAGATAAACACCATAAGTTCTAGCATCATTACATGTCTCGATAAAATATGCTACATCTTGTTTAGGATTTCATTTTCCGTCAAATTATTTGAATTTAGTGGTTGATAGACAACATGTTGTCACGCCCCAAAATTAAGGTAGGCGCACCTAGCACTCGATTATATATTAATCAAGAAACTAGCTATATAACGTCTATAATGTTAACATAAAGGCCGTTCAGTCCACCTGCCACGTTCTATTAGAGTAAATACTGATAACAAAGCAATCGAAGAGCTGAGCGGCTAACAATAAAGCTAAACTGCACAATGGAAGGCCGACAAGGCCACACAACAAAAATAGCTATACAACCAGTCCACATAAGCCTCAAGAGAGTAATAAGATGAAATGCATAGGACAGGGCGCTTGCCTATCCAAACTATACAAAAAACCCAAACATAATCAAAACGGGAAGATAGGTCTTGGAAGAAAGGAGCATACCACACTCTGTTGATATCAAGCTCCTATTAAGACTGTAGATTTGAGTCTCTACCTGTACCTGCAACATGATTGCAAGAAGGGGGTCCCTAGGGGAAGGGACAAAAGTCTGAATGAAATGTACTGGTATGTAAGGCCGAAACTATAAAAATGAATACATCCAAGATATGGGAAACCAGAATAGGGATAGAGACTACCTGAGACTCTAGAAGCAGATATGTGAACAATATATGATACATCGTTGAATACAACAAAGTAAGCACATATAAAAGTCATGTTATACCATTCATAAACTACACAGTCCCTAGTCAAATCAATGAGCTAGCCATTTCAATCAAAACTACTCCGCCGAGATGCTGTCTCAAAAGTCCCATAACTATAGGGACATCTATCCACTAAAAATATCCATGTCAGTTTTAAGGTCATACTCTCATATATAAAGGACAACTTTTCACCTTACATAACCACATCGATGGTAAAGTCATAGTCTCACATTTGAAGAACAACTTTTCACTTGACATAATCACATCGATGGAAAGGTCATAACTCTCATATATCAAATATGTCAAAGGACAACTGCCCACCGGACATACCAGGTTTGTGGTAAGTTAACAGTCTCATATCTAGAGCCAAATGGGCTCATACCATACTTGTCTAACACATATGGCACAAAAAAATGATAAATTCCGAGACTAAAACCTGAATAGGCCTCTTTCATAATTCATAGCTGCACATAATACATATATCACATAAATCATTCAAATAACACTTAGACTTATATACTCAATGTCTTTCACAGTTATAAGAAGGTTCAGATTACAAAAGGAATTCAACAAGCTCTACAGACAACACTAGGGCACATATGGGATTCGGGAACTCAATAACTTGATGTTTAGCTTAAGGAAGAGGAGTCACGGAATCTCCCCTTAGCCTCACTTAATTAATAACATATACACAAGATAAAGGAAAACCATGAAAAGGTATTTCCACTTTAACAAGCGCATTTACCCTTACTAGATTGTGACATTGATTCTTAGCTTAAACTCGCTTACATGCCATCGTCTTAACTCTTTTTTCGATTTCACTTGACAATAAAACCTTTAAACATATTTAACATCGGATATACACATAATACAGTAAAGGAATAGCTCACGGTGCCCACAATAAGTGGACTTCATACTCGATCTATAACTACGATACAATTGAAAGTAACACGATTTCGCTTCACATTTACTTTTTCCAAACATTTTTAACAATTAAAACTCAATGTAATGCACTTTTGGCCCTTTGGGAAGAATTATACTTGCTTCAATATGTGTATGAAGACGCAAGAATATTGGCCCTTTCGGCAGTATATTTTTGTGCTTGAAAGATGAGGCCTTAACATACCTTGTTCCAACGTGTTGTTTTAGCCGACTTCCTTCTTTAACAACCAGCCTTCAACATCCTATTCCTATTGAATTTATAGGAAAAGTACAAACATAATTTGTTTAAAAATATGAAGACAAAATAATTTCCCTAGTCGGCACTCAAAACAACAACAACAACCAATGATAACAATAACAACTTTAGTCATTTTTCTATACTTTATATTACCAACTTTTGAGGGGGGAAAGAAGAGGAAAATTACCTCATTTTTCCTGAAATTCATCCCCACAATATGAATTATATTCCCATACAAAAACACTGCACAAATACTTAGGAAAACGTACAATAACTTCCGCCAATCACAGTCCCAACGACAGCTTCTATAGCTGTCAATTTCCATCTTTATAGCTTGCAAGCTTGGTGAATTCAAAGGGGTAAAATCCTTACCTTATTTCTTGACTTCAATCCCTACAGAAAAGGGAAAATATAGGCAGTTCAAGACAGAATTAAAAACTCAGCAACTCACCCCAAACTAGCTGCCAAAACGAGCTCCAAATAGCCACCAACACACCTTTCACACTTGGAACCAATTCCTTCTCCTAGTTTTGTATTTTAGTTGATTTGTACTTGGTGTTTTCTCCTTGCTCCTCCTTGAATTAGCTGCTGGAAACTAGATAAAATCTATGTGTAAGAAAGCAGCGCACGTTCTGGAAAAGTTGAAAGTGATTTCATAACACAACACTTAAAATATAAAGGGGTGGGGCGGTGGCCGTTTTTAAGGCGGTGGCCCGTTGCCTTCTTGATCATGCTTCGGTAAAATGCATATAACCTTTTAATTTGAACTCGGATTAATGATCGGTTTTATGTTCTATAAATGACCCAAAGAATTTTATTTTCGTAGGTCACAAGACTTCGAACTCGTTATAGATTGAGAGATATGTTTGTTTAAAGTTGACTCTTACTTGTGAACTTTCCAAACTCTTTGTTCTTCCCTTCGTACATGTTTCCCTCCTCACCTACGACATATATACAACTCGTATTTCCCTTAACATAGCACATAAAATATCAAATAATCACCAAAAAGTTTCCAAGGTGTAACATCCTCTTCCCCTTAGAAACACTTATCATCGAATGAGGGTTAACCTCATTCAACACGTTCTAGGAACATATAACTAGAAACTTAAGGTAGCAATATAGCAAATACATACCTCTCTATCACGTCGACTTTCTAAATAAGTGAGGATACTTCCTCCTCATCTCCTCCTCCGCTTCCCAAGTTACTTCTTCAACATTGTTGACGGAGGTGACTTCCTTAGTTTGAAGCTTCCTAACCTACCGATCAAGAAATGCGACTGAGACCTCTGTATAGGTCATCTCCATAGAAATTTGCACATCCTCAATAAGCATAATACGAGTTGGATACCCAATGTATTTCGATAGCATCGAAATATGGAATACAGGATTGCTACTAGCTCTTATGGTAACTTTAACTCATAGGCCACTTTTCATACCCTATGGATGATCCTATAAGGCCTCACATACATAGGGGATAACTTGACTTTCTTACCAAAATGCATAACGCCCTTCATAGGCGATACCTTTCGGAATACCCAATCGCCAACCGCAAACTCTAACACCCGACGATGAATATCCGCATAGGACTTTTGTCTGTTTTGTGTTTTCTAGAGTCGATCTCTGATATGTTTCACCTTGTCAATAGCTTGTTGCACCAAATTTTTCCCAATAGTTCTCCCTCACGGAGATCGAACCAAACCACTGGTGACCTGCACTTTCGCCTATATAAAGATTCATGCAAGGCCATTCGAATACTCACCTAGTAGCTATTTTTAAAGGAAAACTCTATCAAGGGTATAATATCATCCCAACTTCCGCCAAAATCCAACACACAAGAACGCAACATATATTCAAGTGTTTGAATGGTGCATTCAGCATGTCTAGCTGTTTGAGGATGAAATGTTGTACTGGAACTTAACTGAGTTCCTAGGCCTTTCTGGAAAGATTTCCAACAGTTTGCTATATACTGGGCACCCTTGTCAGAAATAATGGTTAAGGGAAGAAGGAGAACTATATCATGAATATAAAGTCTATCATAGTCGTTAGCAACATAAGTAGTTCTGATAGGCAGGAAGTGAGCTGATTTCATTAGCCAATCGACAATAACCCAAATAGAATGATGCTTCCAGCGCACTGTAGGCAAACTTGTGATAAAATCCATATTGATTACCTCCCATTACCATGCCGAGATCTCTATGTTCTAAGTCAGGCCCCCAGGCCTTTGATGCTCGACCTTCACCTACTGACATTTAGGTCTTCATGCCATTCAAACTAGGGGCAGATTTAGCAAGGCCCGAGGGGTGTCACGTGACATTGCTTCATCAAATTTTTTTACTAAATATGTATGTATAATTAAAAGGAAAAAGCAAATATAGAGAATACATTGTATAACGTGACACTCTTAAACATAAATGGTAGTGTAGCTCAATTGGTTAGGTGTTTCAAATTCTTTGTTGAGGTTGTGAGTTCTAATCTTCATAGCCTTTTTTTCTCTTTGTAAAGATGACATTGCTGACCAAAAATCCTGCGTATGCCACTAATTCCAACAATACAACTACCTCAGGTTGCGACACATCTTTGTAGCACTAGGGTGTATGGAATATTAGAAATAATGAGCCTCAATCATAATCCACATTTTTAGATCACCCACACTAGGCACACATAAATAGCCCTAGTGTCTAAGGATTATATCTGGTCCATAGTCAAATAAGTTTTGCTTCTTAGGTATATTGTTCCTCAACAAGACTAATTCTGGGTCATTATACTGATGCTAGATTAATTTGAATTACCAAGGATGATTCTACTATATTTTGGACAACAACACCCCCATCTCTAGTATCTAGCAACCGAATTTAAAAGTTAGCCAACTGCTATAGGGCCTTTTCCATTTCAACCCAATCATCCTAGATATGACTCAAGCTACCCATATACTTACGACTAAGTGCTTCTGCTACAATATTTTCTTTTACTAGATCATATTAGATGCTCACATGATATTCCTTTAGCAACTCTAAACACCTTCTCTATCTCAAATTCAGTTCTTTTTGCTGGAGTAAATACTAGAGGCTCTTATGATCTATAAAAATATCAATGTGTAACCCGTACAAATAGTGGCATCATATCTTAAGTGCAAACACCACTATTGCAACTCCAGATCATGGGTAGGGTAAGTTTACTCGTGCATTATTAGCTGCCTTGAAGCATAAGCAATAACCTTTTCATGTTGCATCAGTACAAAGCCTAACCCCAACTATAGAAACGTCACAATAAACCACATACCCTTCTGTACCTTTTGGGAGAGTTAATAAAGGTACTGAAGTCGATCTATTCTTCAATTATTGGAAATTATTCTCACACGCCTCTATCCACTGAAACTTAGTGGCCTTATGGGATAACTGTGTCAATGACGGAGGTAGAAAAACCTTCTACAAACCTGTAGTAGTAACCTTCCAAACCCAAAAATCTACGAACCTCTGTAGGATTCAGGGGCCTGGGCCAACTCTTATACCTTATACCTTCATCTATAATCACATGACCTAGAAAAGCTATAAACGTTAGCCAAAATTCACATTTAGAAAATTTAGCATACAACCCGTGCTCCTAGAGAGTCTACAATACTGCTCTCAAGTGATCCGCATGCTCAACGTCATATCAAGAGAAAATTAGAATGTCATCAATGAAAACAATCACAAATACATCAAGAACAGGCGTAAGCACCCTATTCATCAAGTCCATAAAAGATGTTGGGGCATTAGTAAGCCCAAATGTCATTAGTAGAAACTCATAATGGCCATACCTGGTCCTGAAAGCACTCTTGGGGGCATCATCTTCCCTAACACCTAACTGCTGGTACTCAAATCTGAGATCAATCTTCTGTCACGCCTCGAGTTTACACCCTGGACGGAACACGATACTTTAAGTCACATGTGACGTCATGTCAACCCCTAGTATATCATACATTGGCCTTGTGAGTAACATAGAAGTACATACAGTGGAATTTAAGAGCAAAAGTATATAGATCTAAGTTAAAATGGTCAAAATACATAATTAGATAAACAAGATTAGTTTGAAAAATTCATTCTAAGTCTTAAAGCCACTAAGTCTAATGAGTTTCTAGGACAAAACCCCATCTAACTCCAAATAAAAAGAAATGAAATCATAACTCAAGCAAGAAATCTTTTGTGCACAAAGGATGAGGACTCACCAACTGGATAACTGAGTTCTTTGATAAGCGGTCGGCTACCAGGGCTGAGCCTATTTTCCTGCAGCTTTATCAGAAAATGAGACAACATAAAAGTATACATCAGTACTTTCAATATTCTGAGTAAGTGAGGGGAACATAACATAATAAAATAAATAATAAGAGAAATTCTCAATTGAAAGACATGCAATGACCAACTAATGCTACTGATCTGAATAACTGACATCCTAAGATGGTCTAGAAGACCTTGTCTGATGGTCAAAGCATGTTCTAAGTCTGGAATACTGATCTGAACTGAACTGGATTGAGACTGGACAAAACTAACTAGTGGGGGAGTCTATAACCGACATGTAACCACTTGAGATAGACGTGGAGTCCGATGTATACACCCCATGTATAGGACCCAAAATAGCATGCTAGGGTATAAAGGCATGAACTGGGTGATCACAAAATTCTGGGGCCATTCCGGCCAAAAAATACTGACACCTACGCTGGCAACGTCGTTCTAGGAACGTGGGTGAGCTGTAACCCCGGTCCGCTCGATGCTAAGTCCTACTTCCATTGGATAATCCTAACCTGAAAACTAAGCTAATAGCTCAAAACTGGAGCTTAAGACTAGTAAGGGGTACATATCAGAAAGTATCTTGAGAGTCTTATCAGACCAGATCTTGAAACAGGGTTCTAGACTGCTCAGAGCTGCTGAACTAGAAGCATCATAACCATCTGATAACAAGATGAAATATGAACTGGGGTCCTAAGGCTGGTCTGAGCTATATGTTTAAAGTGTAGTGACCGCCTAGTGGACCAATAAACTAAATTCTGAATCTGATTCTGATAACTGGGAGATGATAATGGCACCTCAGAAAGTTCTGGAGTCAAATTGATCAGCTGACATCTCTGACTGACACTGAGAAATATCATAGTGTGACTAAGGCTAGGCAATCATGTAGCTGACTGAGAGTTTAGCATGTAAAATAGTAAGGGAATTCACTACACTGGTGAAATCAATAGAATTTCGAGGTTTATTACTTCAACCTGAATTTCTAGTCTGTTCTACCCTCAACAACTAGGGTTGAAGTGCATAGGGATAAGCATCAATACTACCATTATCTGGTGGGAAAATACCCTTAATTAACATACATGATTATTCCATATTGATTAGACAAGGCATTATCAGAGATTTCTCAATATTCAAAAATCTGCAGGGCTATAATTCATTTTTGTGGGCATAACATCAATAAAGCCATGAACTGATGGAAATCATATCTAAAATATTCATAAGTACATTGCTATGTGAATTCCAAGAAAATTAACATTTATTCCCTTCACATTCGAAACTCAGGGCTAGGATTCACAAAGAGATTAGAGAAGGGTTTTGGGGGACATAAGGGAAGAATTATTCGCTTGTTGAATTCCCACATAGCTAAAGAAGAAGCCTGAAGAATCTCCTTGAGAATCGAAGAGAAAAGGTCTGCCCTAGTTCTTGCTCTAAAATGTTCTGAGAGAAACTTTCTACGATCTGCTTTTCTGAAGATTTGAGTGGGGAATGAGAAAAGAAACCATTTACTCCCACTAATAAGTCTGAAATTATGACTAAAATGACGTAGTTTCAAGTTTAGGAAGGTAGAAAATTACTAAAAGACCCTAGGAAATTTGTATGGAAAACTGACTACTAGTCCCCATGGGAGTCCCTAAGACTCGTGCCTAGTGACCACAACTAGTGGTTACGATCGTTGGGTCACCTGCCCAGAATCCCCTTTGGTCACCACAAGGGACACCACGACTCATGGAGTACCCTATGACTCTTGGTGACCCACTCGTCAACTATACTGCAAACACCCATACTCTCCCGTCTATTTTGAACCACGGGCCACCTAACGAATCGTGGCTTGGACCACTACTAATGGTGACTAATCGTGAAGTTCACTGCCAATATTCTCTTGGTCTTCACATTATCCTTCACTATGGGTCATCACATGACTCATGGGGTAGACCATGATTCGTGGTCACCCCAACCACCAATATTTCAAAAATAAGCCCTAGGTCTCAGCACGAGTCACTCAATGACTCGTTGTCAATTCCCACGGGTCACATAACGATGCGTTCTGTGACCTGAAGTAGATTTCCTAGTTTTCTTTGATTTAAGTCTTGGGTCTAGTCCTTGAGTTTCTGGGGCATTACAATATCTCCCCCTTAGAAACATTCATCCTCGAATGTTAGGAAACACCCAGAAAAGTAGAGAGATGTAATGATAATATTCAAATACTGATCATCAAACCAAAAACATAAAAAATGAATACCTCCATTTCAATCTACATACATCCATAAACACAAAAGAAACCTAAACACATGAATTGAACATGAAAACTAAATTGAATTCTAGGGCGGGACTAATATCTCAAATTGTTACTGAGCCGGTAGAGAATAAGTGTGGGTATCTGGACATCATATCTGTTTCGGCCTCCGACGTAGCTCCCTCCACTTGCTGATTTCTCCATAAGACCTTGGATGAAGCTATTTCCTTGTTCCTCATCTTATGAACCTGACGGACAATGATCTGGACTGGGACCTCCTCGTATGAGAGACTATCCTTTGTTTCTACTCTTTCCAAGGGCACAATTGAAGTTGGATCACCAATGCATTTCTTCAGTAATGACACATGGAACACTGCATGCACAAAAGACAACTCTGAAAGTAATTCCAGCTCGTAGGCTACCTTATCAATTCACCTTAAAACTTTGTAGGGTTCCACAAATCTTGTACTGAGCTTTCCCTTCTTTCCAAATCTCATCACCCCTTTCATGGGTGAATTTTTCAAATAGAACCAGTCATTCACATCAAACTCCAATTCTCTTCTCCTCACATCAACATAAAATTTCTGACGGCTAAGAGCTGTTTTCAATCTTTCTCTGATGAGTTTTATCTTCTACATAGCTTCATGAACAGTCTGGCCCAATTATAGTAGCTTCACCAACCTCAAACCATCCAATAGGATACCTGCACCGACTACAATACAATGCCTCAAATAGGGCCATCTGGATGCAAGAGTGATAACTATTGTTGTACGCAAACACGATAAGAGGAAAGTGGTCATCCCAATTACCTTTGAAATTGATAGTGAATTCCCTCAACATATCTTCTAGGGTATGAATAGTCCGCTCAGCTTTCCCATCAATCTTCGGGTGAAAAGCTATGCTGAGCTTGACCTTGGTACCAAGTCCCTTCTAAAAAGACTTCTAGAAATGTGAGGTGAACTGGGTACCTCTACCTGAGATGATGGATAATGGAACTCCATGAAGTCGGACAAACTCCCGAATGTAAATTCTAGCATAGTCCTTAGCTGAATCTGTAGTTTTAACTGAGAGGAAATGTGCTGACTTAGTCATCTGATCTATGACTACCCAAATGGAATCATGTGGTCGATGAGTTCAAGGTAGGCCCATAATAAAGTCCATATTTATTTCTTCCCACTTCCACGTGGGTATGCTGATATCTTGGATCATACCTCCCGGTCTTTGATGCTCTACCTTGACTTGCTGGTAGTTCGGGCACTTGGCTACGAATTTGGCAATGTTTGTCTTCATGCTGTTCCACTAGTAAATATCTCGCAAATTGCGGTACATATTAGCATCACCAAGGTGGATAGAGTATCTCGAGCTATGTGATTTAGCCAATATCTGCTGTCTCAGATCACTAACATCCGGTACACACAATCTGACCTGATAACGGAGCACACCATCTCCTCCTTTCGGGAAAGCCTCAACCTCCTTTCTGAGCACCGCTTCCTTGAGTTTAACAGGATGGGATCTTCATCCTATTTGGATATAACTTAAACAACCAAAGAGGAGTCTGACCCACTTTGCATCACTAGTCCACCCTTGGCTGAGTCAACCAACTGTACCCCTAACTGAGCTAGCTTGTGAATATCCTTCACCAATTCCTTTTTGCCTTCCTCAATATGAGCCACACTACCCATGAAACTCTACTTAGAGCATCAGATACCACATTAGCCTTTCCCAGGTGATATAGCACGTTCATTTCATAATCATTCATGAGTTCCAACCACCTTCTCTAATGGAGATTCAGGTCCTTCTGACTGAATAAATACTAAAGGGTCTTGTGATCAGTGAAAACATCAACGTGAGCTCCATATAGGTAATGTCTCCATATATTCAATGCAAAAACTATCGCTACCAACTCCAAATCATGAGTTGGATAATTATTCTCATGAACCTTGCGCTGTCAGGAGGCTTAGGCTATCACTTTGCCCTGCTGCATCAGAATGAAATCGAGTCCAACTCTAGAAGCGTCCAATAAATTAGAAATCCATTCGATCCTTCTGGTAGAGTCAATATGGGAGCAGTAGTGAGTTGAGTTTTTACCTCCTGAAAACACTCCTCACATGCATCTGACCACCGAAATTTCACCTTTTTCAGAGTCAGCCTAGTTAGTGGAGATGCTATAGAAGAAAAGCCCTCTACAAAGCGTCGGTAGTAACTAGCCAAACCCAAGAAGCTTATGATTTAGGTTGGGGAGGTTGATTTGGGCCAGTCTTTCACTGCTGCTATATTTTGAGGATCAACTTGAATGCTTTCACCCCAGACCATCTGACCTAGGAAAGTCACAAACCTCAACCAGAATTCACACTTGCTGAACTTGGCGAACAGCTGGCGGTGTCTGAGAGTCTGAAGCACTATCCTTAGGTGGTTAGCATGATCTTACTCATTTCTGGAGTATACCAGAATGTCATCGATGAATATGATGACGAACATATCCAAATACTGCTTGAAGACTATGTTCATCAGGTCCATAAAGGCTACAGGGGCATTTGTTAGTCTGAAGGACATAACCACGAATCTAAAGTGACCATTTCGAGTCCTGAAAGATGTTTTCAGTATGTCACACTCTCTAACTCTTAGCTGATGATACCTCGACTTGAGATCTATTTTGGAGAAACAGCTGGCTCCCTGAAGCTAGTCGAACAGATCATCAATTCTGGGTAGAGGATATGTGTTTTTGACTGTGATGTTGTTCAATTGACGATAGTCGATGCACATTCTGAGTTTACCATCTTTCTTTCGCACAAATAAAACTGGAGCACCCCAGGGAGAGATGTTGGGTCTGATAAAAACCTTATCCATAAGATCTTTTAGTTGATCCTTCAACTCCTTATGCTCAACCAGAGCCATTCTATAAGGAAGGTGGAGATGGGCTGAGTATCCGAAATAATGTCTATGCCGACGTCAATTTTCCATTCAGGAGGGACTCTGGGAAGATCTTCGGGAAACACATTTGGAAGCTTTCTGAAAATAGGGACTGACTGGATAGTTGGGGTCGAATAATAGAAATCCTTGACCCGAACTAAATGATAAATACATTCCTTAGAAATAAGATTCTTGGTCTTAAGGTAGGATATAAATATCCTTCAGCGCTGAACTACTGGCCGACCATTCTAGAGCTGGTTCATTAGGGAACTGAAAGCTGACGACCCTAGTTCTATAGTCGACTGAGGCATAATTGGAGTGTAACCAATCCAGACCAAGAATGAGTTTGAAGTCAACCATGTCTTACTCTAAAAGGTCAGCTGGAATGACTTTATTGTAGATTGATATTGGACAGTCTCTATACACCCGACTAGCTCTAACTGACAAGCCAACTGGGGTTGAGACTGTGAAAGGTTCTGATAATATTTTTGGACTAATATCGAACTGAACTGCTACATAGGGAGTCAAGAATGATAGTGTGGCTCCCATATCAAGAAGGTCATATAAATATAGGTGGAAAAGACTGTTATACTCCAGGAACCTAAGGATCAAACCTAGGAGTCAAAACGAAGAAAAACTGAAAATTTGCATCATGTTGCAGGACGACTAGTGAGGTGGGTCGTGAGGAGTGACTAAGAGTCGTGATGTGACTCATGGTCAGCAGGCTGGTCATGCTCAGTTTGAGGAGGCCACGGGCCTGACCACAAGTCGTAGTCATACATCACGACTCGTGAGGTCACCCGTGGTCTTCCTTGGAGGGTTGGTTAAGGCTTTGAGGCAGTAGGGGTCACGGGTGGTTACCTCGAGTCGTGGTCAGCCACCACAATTCGTGGGTCCCCCGTATTGTTCCCCTGAGTGTTTTGGGCAGTGGACTTCACGGGTCCCTATCTCGGGCAAAATAGCATGCCCGAGTGATGCTTTATAACTTAATTTAGTCTTGTTTAGCTAATTAATTATATACATTTTCATATGATTTTATATAAATGTGAATATATGTACTAACCAACATGATTAGTCTCTTGTTTAGCTAATTAATTATATACATTTTCATATGATTTTATATAAATGTGAATAGGTATGTACTAAATCCAACATGATTAGTCCTTGTTTTGTAGGTTTAAATGAATTTGAGGAACTAATTTATAAGTTGGTGAAGTAGAGGAATGGAGTCGGGAGTACTTTAAAAGTCGGTAAGAAGCATGCCTTGGCAGCCGTCGCGCCAGCAAAATGCGCCACGCCGCGGGTGTGCCACGCCTGGTCACGCCACGCTTCTTGCCAGCGAGAGGAAAGTGGAGCAGCAGTATCCTCCGCTACAAGACTGTACATGCCAAAGTAATTCCACGCACCAACACATGCCATTGGACAAGACGAGCACACATACGCCGCCATCGCGCAACCCTCAGATCTTGGCATCTTAGTATGATTTCCAGTAATTGCAGATACTCCGTGTCACGGAGGCAGCCTCTTGATGACACTGCTACACTTTGAGCCATTCCACGATGTGCATAATTTTGCACAATTCACATTTACTATAAATAGGTCCCTTTAGCTCCTAAAATCATTTTGTCACGATTTTATTCTTGAAAACCACCCAGGAGTGAAGGGAGCAGTTGGAGAACTCACCTAG
Organism: Datura stramonium; assembly: GCA_018107945.1. Taxonomy (NCBI): domain Eukaryota; kingdom Viridiplantae; phylum Streptophyta; class Magnoliopsida; order Solanales; family Solanaceae; genus Datura; species Datura stramonium. The sequence goes on from JACEIK010000669.1 coordinate 297,050, forward strand.
GTATCACGCCCATCTCTCTCCTACCACCCTGTGAAGTATGTTACTTTAATGTTTTCTTGTAATTTTACAAACTTGAATGGCTAGAACCCTTCCTCTAGGTTGAAGCCATGAGTTATGATTGTGTTGTACTGAATTGTGTCGGGAATTAAGTATTTATTGTTGTTTGTCTTGCATTCTTAATTAACATTGTTTTTATGATTGATCACAATGAAAACACACATGTTAAACTTAGGCAAATGCTTGAGAAAGCAAACCTAGGAAGAACACACAAGAATGTAAGAGGCAAGTTCTTTGCCTTTGATAAGATTTTGTAGTTAGGATAGAAATATACCTAATACCTTGCTTGGTTGCGAAAATGGAAGGAGAGAAAGACTTCGTCTTAGAATAATCACATTACCACTCGAAGAAGTAGTTGTGAAGCTAAGTTTGGTGAAATGGTTGGGGTACAAAAGTACCTTAACCAATTGCATAACCCCATAAACCACCTCCACGTAATTGAATTGCCACGAACTAGAATTAGCATCCTCGTCACAATGTAGTAGTGAGGCTAGTTTGTTCGTGTTTAGAGGGGCTCGAAAGGCCATTAACATGGAATTCTAGTTATGTGAGACGATACTGATAGTTTCCATACTTAACCATTGCAATTCGTAGTAGCTCATGATTATCCCGCTTTAACTCTACGTTGCTCCTTGAGTGAATTCTCGAATATTTCATTGACCACCAGACTTAATTAAAATCTATCGAAAACTTTTATAATCAATAGCTATGATTTATTATCACATTCTGAACTTTAGAAGTAATTAATTGGTCCAACCCGTTTGGGTTCATATCTTGCCTAAAAAGAGCCACTATACATTTGCACGGCCCGCACACTTGCGGGCCTCAAATAAGCTTTTGGTGTCGTTGACGAGGACTCGGCAAAGTTTTGATAATATGATTCCGTTTTTGTGTGATTTTGAATTTCCTTAAGTGTTGATAAACTTGGTCTTAGAGCCCGACTTATCATAGTGATGCTGTCTTGCCGAGCCTGGGCCAGAATAGAGAGCTTGTGAACCCGTGATTGAACCCGAACGCCAAATCCATTTGCGAAGGAGAGTAGCTCTAGAAAAAGATGAAGAGACTTCAAGAAAGGTACAACAACAACCACCCAGGACAAGCACTAGTGTCACCTAAGCAATGGCAAATGTATCGCTTGCGAAGTGGCAATCCCACAAGCGACTAATGTGAACTATGGTATCCGTAAATCGGATCCTGGAGGGAACTTTTAATTGGAAGTGCACATGGTGCACTGCTACATTCTAGTGGTCAATTCACTGGGATGGCACACGAGGACCTGCAACAAAGACTTACAGAATCCTCAGACAGCGACACGTTGCCTCACCGGCGTGTCCACATTATGTCCGATTCTACCCTCTTCCCATTTTCATTGTTGGGAGAGGCAAAAAGTGGTTGAAGGCTGAGCCACCGAACTCCATAACTTTGTGGAATGATTTGGCTAAGAAGTTCCTTATTGCATTCTTTCCTTCGTGCAAGACTCGCAAAGTCGGTGAAGTAAAATATTGAGTTTCGCATTCTGACGAGAATTTATATATTTTTCTAGGGAAAGATTCAAGTCATTATTGAGAGATCGGCTCCCATCACCAGCAATCAAATGAAGTGTCAAGCCCATACCTTTATAGTAGAAAGTCTAGACCTAATACACACGAAAATACTTTCAGACTTCCAGACGGGGTGGGCACCTTGGAGAAGACTTATGATGAGTTGTACACTTTGTTGAATAGAATTGCTCAAGGAAATCCGTAGTGGCACAACGAGTCATTGAGAGGGGGAAGGAAAGAGACTGTAATATAGAGGTAGATGGAATGAATGCCGGGTAGCGAGTTAGCTTCAAGCTCCAAAGCACGTGATGATGACTCGCTCAATAAATCATATGAACCTACCACAGGTCGTGTTAATGCATTTCAAAGAAGCTCCAAGTTGGTGCGAAATTTGTGGTAATAATGGCACAATGCATTCTTGTGGAGCCAATCCCAATTAGTCAATTTTGTTGGGAATGTGCAAAGAAAAACAATCGTAATTTTCTGAACCAACTACAACAAAATTGGCATGGCCACCCAATTTTTCTTGGGGTGGAAACCAAAAGTAGAGTTATCGCAACCTCAACAACAAGATAAGGTAATAGGAAGAATGATGGTCAATTGAGCAAGAACATTGAGGAAACATTGCAGAAAATCACTGAGACCTGCATCACTTTCTGCGTAAAATCAAAGGAGACGGCAAATAGACTTAAAGAATCGCCATGGTCACCCGCAATCTTGAAAACAAATGGGTCATATGGAAGCCGCCAAAACATGAGATCACGTGGGATTACCAAGCGACACTGCATCCTAACCCCGCATCAATGCCATCATTCGAGAAGTCATAAGCAATTAGCCGATGCAAGGCCAACAGAGAAAAGAAAGCGGAGGTGCACCGGAGTTGGCTAGACCAGACCATCCACCGACAAGGAGAAATTAGATTGTCATGCAAAAGAAATGCACAATCTTCATCGCAGCCTAACACAAAGATCACACCACTCACCATTCCCTCTCGAAATCTCAGAGAGAGCAAGGAGGAGGAATGTTTCAAAGTTCTTTGAGAGTTTCGTAGAACTTCACATAATTTTGCCTTTTATTGATGTTTTGTAGGGAATGCCCAAGTATACTAAATACTTGAAAGATGTGATGGCGAACAAAGTCAGATTGGTGGATGTCCAGACAGGCATTGGATCGATAATGTAGTCACCGGTATTTAGTAAGATTCCGTTAAGCTTCAGCACTCCTGGTGTGGAATTTACCCCTCCCTTACAAGCTTGGTGTGTTCGAGGTACTACGAGCTTTGTGTGATTTAGGGGCAAAGTAGCTAACCTAATGCCCCTATCTTTATTCAACACCTCCCGGGGTTGGGAAACCGAGGCCACGAGGTTGATGCCGGCAGTCGGCCGATAACTCAATGCAGCTGGACACCTCGATGGAATAGAGACCTTGTCATCAAAAACAATCATCATATCCGCCATTTTATTGCTGCATTTATAGTTGACATCAAAGTTTTAATCCAAGATCATCACCCTCACACTGATAGTTTATTTGATTTATATATGATCCCTAAACAAATCATATTATATAATATCCTTGAGTACAGAAAGAATTAATTTCATTTCTGTCTTCATAATATTTATATGAGTAACACAGAGATCACATCAAGCATGATGTATCACCACAAGAGGAAGGCTTAATTGTGAATAGTTTATATGAGAGATGAAGAAATATTTTTGTACCCCAAAGAAAGAGAGTGAACTTCAACGGAACCAAAAAGACACGTCCATGACACCACGTCATGTTCAGAAATGTAATAAGGCTTGGGAGGCAACCCAAGGGTACCACTGGTGTACGTAGTATGATTTTTGTTGGTGCTGATTGTGCTATTTCATTGTGTTTGTGTTTTTATGGAAAGTTAAGCAGCGTATGGAAGGGAAGTTCGAGTACCCAACAAGGAGGAAGATAAAAAGCATGGAAGAGAAGAAGTGTGGGGTCAAACACCCACCTATGAAAACTTGAAGAAAAGCATGCTGTTAGCTAGGCATAGAGGCTCCGGAGTATTTCTCCTTTTAATTTTAATGTGATGCTATAAGGACATAAAGAATTTAAGTGTGGGGTGAGGAGAATTTCAAAAAAAAAAATTTGTGCTTAACGATATTTGTTGAATGTATGCTTGTGAGAAATATTTGAAGAATTTTGAAAAATCTTTGTGAGTCAAGCAGGACTTCATCACCCGTTGGTTTTTCTTTCTGCTTTTCCGACGGGGTCTTTGAACCGAAGAATAAAAAATTCCTTGGTCTCGTATATAATGTTTTAGTCATCGTTAGGGACTGTTTCCGACACACATGGATGACGACTGGGTCTTGAGGAAATATTAGTCAATAGGTTTGGTTGAACCCGTAGCTAATTGATGGCCTGATATTCTTGTTATGTGCTATAAATGATTGTAAGACAAGTATGTTCGTGTTGAAGCATGCAAGCGTATAACTTTGTCTGAGAAACTTAGGCTACTTAATTCTTACTCGATGTGATGGAAGCTTAATTTCTCAATTCTTGTGATTAGTCGTGTTAAGAGTCCGGCTAAATGTGTCTGAATAAGCATATGCCATGAGTGTAAGGTTTTTGAGTATTTTGTGCTATCGGGGTGGAGTGTCTAAAACTTTGTCCGTGTGTTTATAAAATAAAATGAAGGATGTGGACTGTAGGAGAGATTTAGGCATTTTTGAATGAACTTACCGTTATCCCTCACTTCATCACTGGAATAATTAATCCTAGTTAGCCTATCAACCTTGAGCCTATTATTTGGATAGCTACAACATAAGCTTAATCCTTTGCTTTCATTAGCCTTGAATTTGATCCAAACTCCTAAGCGTTAAGGAAAAATCCGGAAAGAGGAAGGAGTGAGAAGAATGAAAAGAAGGAAAAGTAGCAAACTTGTATGAATTGATAAAAGGTCAACGGTGTGCACTTGTTTGAAAATGGTTGATTATTAGTAGGGAGTAAGAAAATAAATTAATGAAAAGTTACTTATGTAACCTACTAATAAGCTAAGAGTGCCGAAAGAAATGGGAAAACAAAAGAGGAAAAGGAAGCTGAAAAGAGATAAAGTGGTTAAGAGAAGGGAAGTTCGTAATGAAGGCGTGATGTATTAAAAGCGCTTAGGGAAGATAGTCACTATTACCGCCAGAAGAGTGCCTACCCGTCCCCTTAGCTACATTACAATCTAAAAAGCCCTACTTGATCTACGTTCATACATCCTTAAACTAGTGGAGTAAAACACTAAGGGCAAGCTTGTGGGTCATTACATGATGTATGTGAATTCTTTAGAGAGTTAGCATAATTTATTCATTTACCCATACATGTTGTGATTTAAAATTTTTTTGCATGTGAAAATGGGTAATACTCTTGTTGTGAGGGCACATGTTGAATGAAGGATATAATTCATGTTGGATTTCTTAATGCTTGATTTGCATGGAGTTTTCTAAGATTGAGAGTCGATTCTGTAGGTTAGGAAGTCTTAACATAGTTGTATTACATTTCAATGATTAAATCTGCTGCCTCTATTTTAAGCTTGCTATCTTACACACTATCAGACCAGAATTTGAATTGTCTTGCTAAATTAGCTATGTGTGTGTGTCTTCATGTGCATGAGATGTAAAAGGTTTATTCGAGGATGAAAAAGACTTTAAGTGTGGGGTTGTGATCTCGTGCAAAATAGCATGCCCGAGTGATGCTTTATAACATAATTTAGTCTTGTTTAGCTAATTAATTATATACATTTTCATGTGATTTTATATAAATGTGAATATATGTACTAACCAACACGATTAGTCCTTGTTTTGTAGGTTCAAATGAATTTGAGGAACTAATTTATAAGTTGGTGAAGTAGAGGAATGGAGTCGAGAAGTTTGGTAAAGTCGGCAAGAAGCATGCTGGGCAAGGCTAGCCGCGCCAGAAGCATGCCACGCCGTGCGTGTGCCATGCCCAGCCTCCGCATACGCCCATGCCAGCGTGAGGAAGGCGAAAGCATGCAGTGACCAAGGCGCGGCTGCTATGCCATCGCTGGGCCAAGACGAGCACAAGTGTTACCCGCCATCGCGGCAACCTCAAGATTCGGGCATCTTAGGTGATTTCCAAAGGTGCCTCTCAAGCAGCACTTCCGTGTCATGGAGGCAAAGTGTTCGTGATACACTCCGTGGACACTGAGCCATTCCATGACAGTATAATTTTTGCATAATTCACATTTACTATAAATAGGTCCCTTAGCTCCTAAAATCATTTTGTCATGATTTTATTTTGGAAAACAACCTAGGAGCGAAGGGAGAAGTGGAGAACTCACCTGTGTGGCTCATCAATTCCATCTTCTCCTCTACCCATTCTTGTAAGTATGTTACTTTAACAATGTTTTCTTTGTAATTTTAAAACTTGAATGGCTAGAACCCTTCCTCTAGGGTTGAAGCCATGAGTTATGATTGTGTTTGTACGAAATTGTGTTGGAATTAAGTAATCGATTGTTGTTTTGTCTTGCAATTCTTATTTATTGGTTTTTTTATGATTGATCACCATAAAACACACACGTTAAACTTAGGCAAATGCTTGAGAAAGCAAACCTAGGGAAGAACACAAGAATGTAAGAGGCAAGTCCTTTTCTTTTGATAAGATTTTGTGGTTAGGATAGAAATATACCTAATACTCGTTTGGTTGCTAAAATGGAAGGAGAGAAAGACACCGACTTAGAATTATCACATCACCGCTCATAAAGTAGTTGTGAAGCTAAGGTTGGTTAAATGGTTGGAGGTACGTAAGGACCCTAATCAATGGCATAACCCCATAAACCACATCCACGTAGTTATTTGCCCACGAATCAGAATTAGCATCCTCAAGCCACAATGTAGCAAATGAGGCTAGTTTGTCGTGTTTAGAGGCTTGAAAGGCCATGAACATGCAATTCTAATTATGTGGGACGACAATTGATAGTTTCATACTTAACCACCGCAATTGAGGTAGCGCATGATTATCCTACTTAACTCTATGTTGCTCCTTGAGTGAATTCGGACACATTTCGTTGACCACAATTAGACTTAATTAAACTCTCTATCGAAAAACTTTTATAATCAATAGTTGCGGTATTTACATCACACTTGAACTTGATAGTTAGCTGAATTTGTCAAGTCCATGTGGGTTCGACATTCCGCTCTTGGGGTAGTCACACATACTTGCACGACTTCGTACACTAAGGGCCTCAACAGTCCTAGCCACTAATAGTGCACCGTGGTACGACTCGTGAGGTCCCTCGTCAGGCCCATACAGCTGCTTTTCCCGTTTCAATAAGGGTGTTTTCGTAATTTCTAAGTTTCTATGGCCTAAACTACATTGTTTTTTGTATTTTTCTGAGTGTAATAAGATGGGTTAAGTTCCTTATGCATACCCATTCCCATGAAAGAGCTTGAGAGATTTCTTGGAGATTCAAGGTCTTCCCTAAGTTTCCATCAATTCCTTTGTGGGTTTTCAAGGAACATTAAAATCGCTCAATTCTCGTGTATGTATGGTTTAGAATGGGTGAACTGCTCACACCTTATGCCCAAATTTTCGATTAAATCATGAATTCTCCTATTAAAGTTCTATTGATTTTACTCAAATGCATGAAAATGTGATTTCTCTTTATAGGCGATTTAATTGAGTTTAATTATTGAATTTTAAATGATGGGAAGGTTTTATATTATTTTCTTTAAAAAAAAACTATGTCAAGTTTTTAAATCTAAAATACCCATTGATGAAAGTTCATGAAAGTTATGACTTATGATGAATATTCAATATTTTGAGTTTATTGATGATGGAAAAGAATGATTTCGTGTTACCAATGTTTATGAGCATATTTTTGAAAGAATCAAGTATAATAAAAGTATTGGCAATGCCCACATGTTGAAGAATGATTTACTAATGATAGAAATGAATTACATGATTTATAGAATTATTATGTTGGCCGATGATAAGGGCCTTGATTCTTCGCTACATGTTTGGGGATGAATGATGATAAATGTTATATTTTAACTAATGGATCTTAATGCACATTTTATAGATCACGATGAGCCTATATGCATGTTTTTTGAGCCGTGTCTAGCACTAAGAAGTCTCGGGCGTTCAAAGGATTACGCCTGTCTTATAAACTATGTGCCACTATGGGTTTCTAATGGATATATTGTATTGATAACATCCCCTCAAATGTGATATCACGTGTAACGACGACCTCGCTCGGCAAGCCAAGCTGGCTCGCCACTGGAAAGGGAGAGAGATAAAGCTTGGGGCATCATGAAAGGCCTCTACTATGATGGTGTTGATTATGACGAGTCCTCCCATTGTTCCGCATGTTTTATGCATTTTTACATTTATGCTATTAGCTAAAGTTATGTTTTGATAATGTTTATTTACGACAGTGATAATGAATGATTTATGAACGATTGGAAAGCTCTCGAGCCTTATGTTTTCAGAGTTTATGATATATGCATTTACTTATGAATTTTACTTTAGTTTTAAATGTCTGTTTTACTTACCTTGCGTACTTAATACATTCCAAGACTGACCGCATACTTTATGTGTTGTATCGTTTCATGATGCAGGGTCAGGATCTTAGGCTCATCTCATCCTTAGTCCATCTCCTCTCTCGCTCTCGCATTATTGGTGAGTCCTCATGTTTCGAGGGCCGTTGACAGACTTTTATATTATCTCGTGTTTCGCATCGGGTCGAGTTAGTGGAGGATGTTGTCCCATCAACCAATCATATGTAGTAGAGGCTTTCGCACAGTTATGTAGTACCAACTTACGTGTATGTACGTATATTCTATGTTATTCTATGGTTACATTTCCGCTATGTTATATTCTAAGTATTCTGCTTATTAATGAAATTAGCTATATGCATAAAATATGGGTCAACTCAGTGGATCTTCGTCCCGTGTCTACGACCCCCCGGTGCATTCGGTTCGTGACAAACATCAGACGTGAGCAATAGGTTTGAAGTTGTCCTAGGGTGTTTGAAAGCCGCAAGTAGAGCCTTTTTCATGGGTGTGAAGCGCGCCACTTATGATGAAGAGGCCATTAGACGCTTAGGAATTGTTCCCTTCTTTCATGTTCTATGTCGTGCGATGAAAAAGTCCTCTCCATCCTTATAATTCATGCAATTCACATCAGAGAATTATGGCTCCTAGAAGAATGAATAGAAGGAGGAATGGAAATAATGAAGGCCACGGAGGTGGAATCGACCACGGGGCACGCTAAGAAGCCCTACCTTTTAAGAGCCCAGCACTGTGAGCCACTGTTTACGTTGAGTTATGCAACTATTCGCATGTTGGCGCAGCCTCACCACTTAGGTCAATCCGGCCTGCATTGCAAGGCGCATGTTCCAGCTGCTAATGGAAATGCAAAGGGCAACCTCGGATAAGAGATTCCTCTTTGAGGATGAACCTTCCGAGTTCACGGGATCAATGGTGGACGAGATCCACACGAGTTCAATAAGGGATCTTGAAGGTCGGGCCAAGGCGGGGGTGACAAATGGGGAGTTTGTTGACTTAGCCTCTTATAAGCTAAAAAGGCCGCCATATTTGCTATAAGTAATGGAAGGACAAGCAGGCAAAATGAGCGAGCCCTATCGATGGAATGAGCTCCACATGGACTTTCTCGACAAGTTCTTCCCTGAGATGAGGAGTTGAAAGCAAATAACTTGTAACTGGGCAAGGAAGAGATGACTATTTATAAGTACCCCTTGAGTTCACCTACCTATATAAGTATGCCCCGGGTTAGTGACCAAACTGGCCATACGGTGAGCAAATTTGTGCATGGTATAGCCGGAATATTTGGACAAGGACTACAGGACAACTATGCTCCATGAAATGTACTTCCCGCGCATTATGCTGTACGCTCGCATGGAGGTGGTACCCGAGGGAGAGGGAGTGAGTGAGGATGGATAACGCATGGGGTTTTCGCATCGTAGGTCCGGGAAGTAAGGGCTACCATCCACGTATTCAGCGTGGTAGATCACTAGCCCCAAGACCATCATCAACTGTTCATCCGCACTCAGGTCATCGAGGAGCAGGCTTTAGGTCGAGGGATCATAGGGGCACTCCGCTTAAAGCATACCTCTCCAACTGGCGAGAAGTGTGGCAAGAGTCATGCCAGGGAGAGCCCATTGATTCAGATGTTTGTTATGGGTGTGGTAGAGTTGGGCACGCTAGCTGAGCATGCCCTATGCTAGACAGTAGATGATAGGGGATGCACACACCACTGTGACAAAGCAGCTAGCCCACCCATTCCGCCGCAAGTGTGGGAGCACGACTAGTAGAGGTGGCTGACAGTTCAAAATCGATTCCTATGCCCTTACCTCATGCCAGAGTAGGAGACTTCGCCAAACGTGTGGTCACCGGTATATTGCGTGTCTTTCATATTAATGTTTATTCCTTTCTAGATCCGAGCTACCTTGTCTTTCATGACTCCTTACTTTGCTAGTAGCCTTGGAGTTAGTCCCAGACCCTGTCAGAACTGCCACTCACCCTTATTGGTGATTCGGTCATAGCTAGACGTGTATATAGAGAATGCTCTGGCCACTATGTTTCAATAAGGTTTCCTCCGCAAACTTCAGAGTTAATATGATCGACTTTGACATTATTCTTGGAATTTCGTATCATGGAATTTCGTTTTCCAGAGTCAATTTTGAGGGAAAGGTAGTTCGACAAGATTTGAAGGGTGTCGCATTTATTTCTATCTTAAGGCTGTGAAGATGATTTCTAAGGGCTGTACGTATCATCTGGGGCTTAGGTTAAGGATTTTGAGTCCGGGCTACCCCGACTATCCAATTAGTTCTAGTGGTGTGTGAGTATCCGGATATTTTTCCCGATGATTTGCCAAGTGTCCTCCTCCGGCAGAAAATCGACTTCGCATTGATCTCTTACCCGATACATAAACTATCTCATTCCTCCCATAAGATGGCTCCACCTGAGCCAAAGGAATTTAAGGATCGCTTAAAGGATCTTTGATGGTGGCTTCATTAGACCGAGCCAGCCTCCATAGGGTGCACAAGTTCTATTTGTTTGAAAGAAGAATCCGCTCTCTTCGTGATTTTGTATTGACTATCTCCGTAGTCAACAAGGTTATCATTAAGAATGTACCCTTTACCCGTGGATCGATGATTTATTTGACCAGCTTCATGGTTCCAAGTGCTTCCAAGATTGATCTCAGGTTCTAGCATCACCAACTCCTGGGTTCAGGATAGCACATCCGAAGACCGCTTCTGGGACTCCTGGGATGGTACCTACGAATTTGTTGTTATGCCTAGACTAACCAATGCCCCTTCATCTTTTTATGGATCTAATGAACAGGGTGTTCAAGGAATATTTGGACATTCATGATTGTTTTCATTGATGACATCCTTATATACTGTGAGCAGGGAGGAGCATGCCGCTCACTTGAGAATAAGGCTTCTGCACTGTGATTTCTAGAAGCTGTATGCAAAGTTCAAGAAATGTGAGTTTTGGTTAGACTCAATGGCATTTTCTAGCTATGGTATAAGTGTGAGGGGCATAAAGGTAGATTCACAGAAAATCGAAGCGGTGAATATTGGCCCAAGCCGGTGAACCTTCGGAAATTCATAGTTTCTGGGTTTAGCCGGCTAGAAAACAGAGGTTTGCCGAGGGCTTCTCATCTATTGATACACCTTTGAATAAGTTGACTCAGAAGAAGGCGAAGTTCCAAATGGTCAGATGTTTCAGAGAAAAGCTTTCCAAGAGTTGAAGACCCTGACTCACTTCAAAGACCAATGTTGACTCTACCCGAGGGCAATCGATGGCTTTGTAGTGTACGGTGGATGCTTCGAGAGTCTGGGACGGGGATGTGTGTTGATGCATCATGGAAAATAATAGCATATGCCTCTCGACACTGAAGGGTTAATAAAAAGAATTACCCGACCCATGATCTTGAGTTGGCCGAGGTGGTGTTTGCATTGAAGATATGGCAAAGATTACTTGTATGGGGTCCATGTGGATGGATTCACTTTGATCACAAGAGCTTGCAATATGTGTTCAAGTAGAAAGATCTCAATCTTCAACAAAGGAGGTGATTGGAGTTATTAAAGGACTATGATATGAGTGTACTATACCAACGCAAGGCTAATGTGGTGCCGGATGCACTTAGTAGGCTCTCGGGAGAGTGTCCCACGTGGATGAGGGAAATAAAGGAGTTGAAAGAAGGATGTCCACCGATTTGCATGATTAGGAGTTAGATTAATCAACTCAACCGACGCGGCGTTATTGTGCGTAATGGGTTAGAATCATCCTTGGTGGTTGATGTCAAATTCAAGCAAGACGAGGATCCAACTTTGAGGAAGTCAAGGAAGTAGTGCTAGAGTCAAAAGGTGGAGGTTTTCTCCCAAGGGGAGACGGGATTGTATTACTGTGTGGTCGACTTCGTGGTCTTGACGTTGATAATTCGAGGGTCTTGGATATTGCATGAGACACAAGGTACCTGGACATACTATTCTTCCTGATCCAAATATGTATCTAGACATCCGACAAATCTATTGGTGGGATGGTATGAAGAAGGATATTGCAGTTCGTGAGTTAAATATCCAAACCGTCGGCCAAGTGAAAGTCGAGCATCAAAGGCCCGGGAGGCGACTGTGATATCACCCCTCGCCCCACATGGAAGTGGGAAGAGATTAACGTGTATTTATAATGCTTTCCTACACTCGAGACACATGCATTCTATTTCGGTTGTGATGGACAGTTAACCAAGGCTACACACTTTCTACCTGGCCAAGACCACGCATTCACCAATGATTATGCCAAGTTGTATATTCTAGAGTTGGCCCGACTCCATATGCCCTTTGTCTATTATTTCGACCGAGGTACTGGGCTAATTTCCCAATTTGGAGGTCTTTCCAAAAGGGCTTGTGTAATTCCTTAAGCTCAACACCGCATTCCATCCGCAAACGGATGGCCAGGAGGAATGGATGCAACTGCACTGGCGACATGTCGTAGGCATGTTCTATGGATTTTAAAGGTAGTTTGTTTGGATGATCATTTGTCCTTAATCGAGTTTTCTTATAATAACAACTATCACTCCAACATCCAAATGGCACTGCTCGAGGATCTTTACTAGCAAAGCAAAGAGATCTCCCATCGATGGTTTGAGGTCGATAAGGCATCTATGATAGGGCCAAATTTAGTTCACGAGGCAATGGCGAAGGTTCTAGCTGATAAGGGACTGTTGAAAACCGCTAGAGTCGTCGAAATCATATGCCAAGCAGGAGGAGAAGAGATTTGGAGTTCGAGGTGAATGATTGAGTATTTCTAAAGGTATTTCCCATGAAGGAGTCATGTGGTTTTGAAAGAAAGGGAAACTCAGCCCCTAAGTGTTGTCCCCTACCAGGTTGCGGGGGAGAGTTGGTAAGGTGTCATATGATTGGACTTGCCCTCGAGTTATCTTCGCCTTCACTCGTGTTTCATGTGTCACTTGAAAGTCTAGTGATCCAAGATAATAATCCCTACATTACGTTGGCATAAAGGATGTAAATTCTTCTATGAAAAAGTTCCGACAAGGAACAAAGAAGTAGCTTCAGCTAAAGTAATATGGAGAAACCAAATATGTTGAAGGAGCTTTTGTGGGAGCCGAAGCGGATATGATGGCTAAATACCCACACCTCTTCTCTACGCCTCGGCCAGCTTTGAGGTATCGCTTACCCCAAGACTCTAACTGGCCATGTCCTGCTCATGTGTACAACTTGTTTTATGATATGGCAAATGTATGTGGTGTCCGAATTTAGTCTCGCTTATGTAGTCCTTTCGTAGGTAGTCCATCCAAACCTGTTTTCCTCTTAAATGATCAGTATTTGTATATGGTGATTGTTGCTTGAAGCTTTCAGATGTTTCTAACATTCGAGATTAATGTACCTGCCGGAGATAATGTTATACCCAGAACCTGGCGATCGTGAATCCGGAGTCATGAATGTAATAAAACCGAAAATTTTCATCAAAGGCAAGGATGACTCGCGGAGGTGGGTCGTGGAGGGGTGACCACGAGTCGTGATTTGAATCGTGGCTCGAGTTAGGAATGCTCAAGTTGAGGAGGCCATGGCTCGAGTACAAAGTCGGTCCGGCACTCAAGGACTCGTGAGGTCACCCGTGGCCCGCCTTGGAGGGCTGGTCAAGGCTTGAGGCGTGAGGGTCACGGTGGTGACCCCGAGTCGTGTCTACCCACCACGATTCGTGTCCCCCGTGGGGTCCCCTATGTTTTGGGCGGTGGACTTTACCAGCCCTAGCCACGAGTCGCCTGGGTAATGACTGTGAGGTCCCTCGTCAGCAAAGCCCTGGCTGCAGTTTTTCCCATGCTAATAAGGGGTGTTTTTGTAATTCCTAAGTTCCTAAGGCCTAAACTACGGCTGTATTTTTCTGAGTGTGATAAGGTGCGTTAAGTCCCTTAGGCATACCCATTCCTATGCAAGAGCTTGTAGAGAGGTTTTTAGTGGAGATTCGGTGGTCTTCTTCTTCAAGTTTCATCAATTCCTTTGTGAGTTTTCAAGAACTTTGAAATTAGTCCATTCCTAGGTATATAGGGCTTAGAATGGGTTAATTGTTTCTACACCCATGCCCAAATTTCATTAAATCATTAATTCTCCTATTCAAGTCTTCTATGGGGTTTTACCCAAATGCATGAAAAAGTGATTTCTCTTATGGGTATGATTTAACCGAGTTTAATTATTGAATTATGAATGATGCGCAGTGTTATATATTATTTTCTTTAAGATCATGTTTCAAGCTTTTTTTTAGAATCAAAATGCCCATCGAGGAAAGTTCATGAAAGTTATTACTTGCGATGATTATTCAATATTTTGAGTTTATTGATGATGAAAAGCATGAATTGAAGTTACCAATATTTATGATCATATTTTGAAAGAATTTCGAGTATGTTAAAGTATTGGGCAATGCCCACACGTTGAAGAATGATTTATATTTAAATGAAACTAATTACATGATTTATCAATTTATGATGTTGGCTTACGAAAAGGGCCTTTGATTCTTCGAAGCATGTTTTAAAGGGATCAATGATGATAAATGTTATATTTTGTTTTCAATGGATCTTAATGCATGATGTTATTGATTCACGTATGAGCCTATATGCATGTTTTTGGGAGTCATGTCTAGCATCGAGCAGCCCGCTGCTCAAAGGACTACGCCGGGTGTATCGGCAAACCACGTGCCACCATGGGTTTCTAATATATTGTATTGATAATGATTCCCTCAAATGTGATATCACGCCTAACGCACGACTCCTGGTGCGAGGGTCGGCTCTTCCCACTTGAGTGAGATAGTTGGGGCATCTTGAAAGTCTCTACCATGATGGTGTCGGCAGATGAGTCTCCATTGTTCTGCATGTTTTATGCATTGTTACATTTATTCCATTGCCTGCTATGTTTTTGATAAAGTTTACTTATGATTATGATAATGAGATTTATGAATGATTTGAAAGACTTGAGCCTTATGTTTTCTTACGGAGTTTATGATGTATGCACTATGTCCTTTCTCCATGTTTACTTGTTAGCTTTACTTTACTTTTAAATCTCCATTTTACCTACCTCGGCATACTCGGTATATTCAATGATCGAATTCCATACTTTCTCAGGTTGTATCGTTTCATGATACGTGGTCCCATCTCAAAGCTCATCCTCATCCTTTGTCCATCTCCGCTCTCGTTCGTGATTATTACGTGTCCCTCATGTTTTGAGGCCGTTTGACATACTTTTATATTATCTTGTGTTTGAATATTGGTCGGTTAGTTGGGGATGTTGTCCCATCAACCCATTGTATGTAGTCGAGGGGCTTTTAGATAGTATGTAGTAGAGGCTTTTTATGTGTATGTCCAAGATATTTAGATGTTACGTTATGGTTACGTTTTCTACTATGTTTATGCTAAGTATTCTTTTTTATTAAATGAGATTAGTTGTATGCATGTGCCATGGGTCGACGTGGGGTCTCGGGGTCCCTTATCCCGTGTCTATGACTCTGGTGTACGTTTGGTTCGTGACAACGACGTAACATACCCATGAATACATTTGGTGAGTTCTACCGATCCCGACGAGATAATAATGCATAAACTGTTACGACCATCCTCGCACTCGATGTGCAGCCTATTGAGCTAGTCGCACCGTTGAGCCGTTGGAGGTTGTGTGATTGTGATCTACTCGCCCCACACCGGCATTCCTTCAAGCGATGCCCGAGCTATCCACAACCAAAACAACCCTCTCGACCAAGCGAAGACACTCTCTCAGTTGTCTTTGGCGCACATGGGGAAAGTTGGATATCTATTCCCCAAGACCGCATTCTAAGGTCTGAGAGCTAGATGTTCCACCCTCTGTCTGAAGGACTAAAAGTTAGGGCGCTAATGAGCCTGGGTGTTGGAGCCCTTCGTCGTCAAGCATCAGGCGCTTGGTACCGCCTCTCACCTGTGGCCATAATCCGACCGCGCCCTGCCCACTTATTCTTTCTCTCCATGTCCCTCAACTTTTATGCCTCAACTGGGCATAAACAATCAAACCGGGAGAGGTCGATATCCTGATCGTCATCGCCTGCTCGCACACTTTGAGAACCTAAGCCACACCCAATTTACGAATCCCCAACATGTGCGAGCCCTGCTTCGACCACCATCTCTAGAGCGTATTTATACAACTCGGTAAACTGCAGAGCATACTCTTCCACGGTTCATTTCTCATCTCAAGTTCATGAACACTGCTACCTTGGCCTCCTTGAGCTCTCTAGGGAAAAAAATCTCGACTGTGAAGGCTGGCAAACCTCCCACTCCATTGGTCGTGCTCCCGCTGTCTCCTCTTTCCACTCAAGCTCATACTGCACTGCTACCCTTTTTAGTCGACAGAAGGTACTGTGTCAAGATTCTCAAAGGAGTCTGTATACCCATTATACCTGCAATCTTTCGATCTCATCTATGAACTCGCGTCCTCCCCTACCTTAGATCCCCGAAATGATGGAGGGTTCATTCTAAGAAGTCCCATACCCTAGTAGTTACGTAAACCCATTGTTAATAATTGGAACCACTTGGCCGGCACCGACCGTCCCGTGGGCCGCCAAGACCAAAGGGAGCAAGCCTGGCCGGGGCATTTCCTACTCTCTTCCATCGCGCACGTGAGACACAGTCATTGAAATGAAGCAGAGCACGAGTTAGGAGAATGATTCAACACACGATAAGGAGTATGAATGAAGAGAAGCTCAATGACATCTCATAGCCTCCCTCACATAAGTATGGCGCGCTTTACACCCATGATGAGGACTCTACTCGACGTGGCTTTCAAACATCCGAGGAGCACTCAACCTAGTGCTCGATACCAAAATTTGTCACGCCCGAAGCCTATTAATTCTCGACTTTAACACTAGATTTGAAGCCATAAGTAAACTTAAGTCAACCTCTAGTCTATTTTACACCGGCATTCCCGAGTAACATAGAAGTACATACAATGGAATTTAAGAGAAAACATATACAAGATCCGAGTTAAAATGGTCAAAATACATAATTAGATAAACAAGTTTGAGTTTGAAAAATTGATTCTAAGTCTAAAAACCACTAAGTCCGATGAGCTCTCTAGGACAAACCCCATCTAACTCCAAATAAAAAGAAATGAAATCTAACTTAATCAAGCAATCTACCTCGCCTCGAGGATGACTCACCACTTGGATATCTCGAGTTCTTCGATAAACCATTTGGCCATCGGTACGAGCTCGTGATCTTGCAAACATATCATAAAATGATAAAGCATAAAAGTATGCATCAATACTTTGAATGTACCGAGTAAGTGAGGGGAACATAACATAATAAAATAAATAATAAGAGAAATGCTGAACTAAAAGACATGCAATGACCAACTAATGCTACTGATTTGAATAACTAACAAACAGAGGTGGTCTAGAAGACTCGTCCGATGGTCAAAGAATGTTATAAGTCTAGAATATCGATCTTAACTAACCGTAGTGAACTAACTAGTGGAAGAGTCTATAAACGATATATAACCACATGATCTAAACATGGAGTCCAATGTGTACACCCCACCGGTAGGAGCCAATATACCTCTTTCTAGGTTATAAAGGCATGAACAGGTGGTCACAAAAGTCTAGGGCAATTCGGGCCAATAAATACCGAAACCTACGCTAACAACATAGTTCCGGGAAACCCGGGTGCGCTGAACCCCGGTCCGCTCATAAATAAATCTTTTACCCCATAAAAATTCTGAAATTATGACTAAGATGACGTGAGTTTCAAGTTTAAGGTAGATATTTCAAAGACCCTAGGAAATTCGCAGATGTAAAATGTAATTACTAGTCCTCATAGGGGTCTCCTATGACTCGTGCCTGCGATTCACGACCATGGTCATGGCCGCCGGGTCCACCGCCCATAATCCCTTATCGTCACCCCGAGGGACAATTCTGACACTGCGGGCGTATTCACCCACACGCACCCACTTGTTAACTACAATCGCAATATGCCATACTCTCCCATCTATTCTTGAACCACTGTCACCTAACGAATCTTGTCCTGGACTACGACTCGTGATGATTAATCATGAAGTTCACGCCCATATTCTGTGTCTTCACATTATCTCGACTACTGCCATTCACAACTTATAAGGACTACCATTCGTGGTCACCCCAACCACAAAGATTTAAAAATAAGACTCAGGTCTCACCACGAGTCACTTCATCACTTTGTGGTCACTCCACGATTCACGTAACGACTCTTTTGTGACCTCGGCAGATTTCCTGGGCTTTTCTCTCCTATTTATGTCCCGAGTCTAGTCCAGTTTTCTGGCATTACATCTTCAAAAGAATTCACACCCTCTAAATGATCAAATAGGTCATCAACTCGGGAAGCATATATTTATTATTAATCGTTACCTTATTCAAATTTCCTATAATCAATATACACATCCTCAACGACCCATATTTCCTTCACACGAACTATATTGCCGCACTCCACGAAGACACACTAGGCCGAACAAAACCCTCTTCTAGAGAAAATCTTTTAATCTCTCTTTTAATTCCCTTAGCTCGCCTAGGTCTACTGATCACGGGAAATATTATAGGTCCCGTGATACGCTTTACAACTTAAATTAGTCGTTTTTGCTAAGCTATTTGATACATTTTCATGTGATTTTATATAGTGAAAGTGAAGATATAAAGCAATCCAACATGATTAGCTGTGGTTTGTAGGTTTTGATGACTTGAGGAGCTAATTCATGAGTTGGTGAAGTAGAGGGCTTGGAGACGGAATAAACACGCTAACGTTCTTCTAAGAGGAGGAGGCCTAAAACAGCCTCACCCGCGCGACTGCACTCTTGTGCAACGGCGCGCCCGGCAAACAGGCCACGCCAACGCGGTGCAGTGCTGCCGGGCCGATTTCTATGGTATTTTCGAAGGCCTCCGTTCGGGGCCGTGTCATTTGAGGCAATGCTCCGCGTTACACTCGGTGACACGTTGCTTGTTATTCGGACAAATTCCTACTATTATAAATAGCACACCAGTTTATTTTTAGATATTTCCTCCCGACTTGGTGGAGCAAGAAGCGGGGTTACGTGCACTTTTGAGGACGAAAATTCTTAGGGTTTTCATCCCTTTCTTCTTCCTTTCAATTGTTTGCATAATTTCCATTCATTTAACGCATGTTCAATCCACAAACGAGTGGCTAATTCTCTTCACAGGTTATGAACTATTGCATTGAAATGTAATTGTTGAATTGCTGGTTTAATTTTATCTTTTCTTCCATGGTTGTTCTATTTAATTCTTGTTCTTACTACGTTATCCGGCCAATGTTAATGTAACCAAAGTCCGGTTTCACCCGAGAGGGCAAGAAACTGAAAGTTGTGGAATTAATAGGTTATGATCTTTCTTGGTTTGGGAAAATTGTTGGGTTGTGTGTGTTCAAAATGGCCTTATGTGATCTTGGGTGTGGAATCGGTTTTTTATAGCTAGAACTTGAATTTCTTCGTATCACGAAAATGTAGGTGGAAGGTTCATGATTCTTAAGTCAAGTTAAATACGAGAGTTTTAATCCATGTGCATAAGTTCCGACTAGCAACCGGGGGAAAAAGATGCTATGTACATTAATAGTTCGTTTCTTTACATGTTCTTTGTACTCCCAAGATGCTCACATTCATATTTCCATCAACCGTATAGATATTTTAGTTTAGCATAATAATATATTTTCCAAAATACACAAATTTTCGTTAATCTGTCTTTATCAAGGTAGTTAGTAAATTAACACTTTAAAAGGTTTGACCCCGTATTCCTGCTCTGTGGGTTCGACATTCCGGTTCCTTAAAAGAGCCACTATATTATTTGTACGAATTCGTACACTTCTGCGGCTCATCAAGTTTTTGGCGCCATCACGGGACAGTAATTAAAATTCTTTCTCTTAAGTGTTAGTTAACGAATTCTATATAAGTGTTGACAACGTTGTTTTTCCTTTTATTTTATTTTTAAAGACAATTTAATTTTTTTATTGTTTGTGAATAATACCCTTCTTGGACATGACATCTTTGAACGCAAATGGTTTAAATGGTGAATACTCATATTTTTGCGAACCTTTCCTCGGTTTCAAAGGACACCAATGTGGCAATATTGTAACACATGCAACATATGTGGTGGTCAAGATGGCCATTGGGATGGCTGTCCTAATGCATACTCCTTCCCGAGCCACCAATTACTATGACCCTTCCGTTGTTTTGACATCATAGGCATGTCAAAATGAGGATTTGGGACGCCAAAACCGATTAGAAGACATACTAAACAACTCATTGAGCAATCGAGGCAATGAAGGAGGCAATGGCAACATTGATGAGTCTTCCGGGGAAGAGGAGAATGCAGAGGCTCTAAAAATGATGAGCGCTAAATTCACGGAGATGATTGCTAAGGCCGAAGCTCGTGATCACCGTGCGACAAGCTTGTAAGCAATATTCAAGAGGAGTTACAAGAGGAAGACAAGGGTGAATTTTCGATGAAGTCCACATTTAGAACTCTTGAGTGTCCCCTGATGAGCTCATACTTGTAGGAAATTCGTTCAGGAGAAGAGATAGAGTATACAATTCATTTGAAAATACTGAGAGATAGATGTTGATGCGGAGGAGAGGTATACAAGTAAGGAGGTCAATGCATTGCAGTTTCAGAATAAGGTGCATTGACCTCACTGAAGCACTTACCTTAAGTTTGGTTGACGACATAGAAATAGAGTCTTCCAAGCTTAGGGATAAATGTCAAGAGGAGGACCAAGTCTCATATATCTGAAATTTGGCCGAGCCCAGACGTGTATTTCACTTACGTAAGGGCCAATAAACGTCAAAGGCAACATCTATCGCTTGGTCCTTACAATTTTTCACCACCACCCCAGAGCATAAAAGAAAATTAGAGAAGAAATTAGGGTGAGATTCATATCCTCAAGGCGGAGGAAAAAGCGGTGAAACGTAGCGTCAAAAAGGCCGCGACGTAAAATTAGGCGCCGCTTGGGAGGCAACCCAAGGGTACCAGTGGTATCCATTTTAATTTCTTGCATTTTTATTGATTTTATTTATTTTGATCTTTTGTTGTTTTTGTGGAAAGTTGCTACTGCATGGAGGGAAGTCCGAGTACCCTTGGAGGAGGAAGCTAACAAGCATGGAAGAGAAAAAGTGTGGGGCCGAACACCCACTTGTGCAAAGTTGAACGAAAGCATGCTGTTAGCTAGGCCTAAAGGCTTCAGAGAGTATTTTTCACCCTTTTAAATATTAATTTGAATTAAATAATTAAAAACTATTTATTTAATTTCAAATATTAAAAAATTTAAAAATTCAAAATTTTTGTGTTTTTTTAATTTTAATTAAATTACATGTTTTTTTTGTTTTTTTAAAATTTGAAAATTTTTGTGAGTCAAGCATGACTTCATCACCCGTTGGTTTTTCTTATCGGGTTCTTTCCGACGGGGGTCTTTTGAACCGAAGAATAAAATTTTTATTTTTCTAATTTTTATTTGTCTCGTATAAAAATGTTTAAGTCGAGTTAGGACTCAAGCTCGAAGATGGATGGATGACGACCGTCTGAGGAAAAAAATTAGTCAATAGGTTCGTGTTTTTTTTTTGTAAACTCGTAGCTAATGGATGCTTGATATTCTTATTATGTGCTATATGAAGATTGTAAGATGCAAGTATGTTTAGTGTTAAAGCATGTAAAATGTATAACTTTGTGTGAGAATCTTAGGCTCTTGAATTTGACTCAATATGATTGAGCTAATTTTTAAATTCTTGTGATTAGCCGAGCAAGAGCTTGTCAATATGTCTTGAATTCGAGCATGTGCAATGAAAGTGTAAGGTTTTGAAAGTATTCCGTATATTATGGAATGTCTAGAACTTGTCCTGGGTGTGTGTATGAAACCTAAATGAAGGATGCGAATTGTAGGAGATGATTTAGGCATTTCTTTGATGAACCCAATCTTTATCCCTCGTTTTTACCTACCTTGTAATATTAATCCTAGACAGCCCTATCAACCTTAGCCTATTCTTTGCCAGTCAGTAACATGTTTAACTTTTTATTTCATTGGGCCTGAATTTGATCCAAAACTCCCGAGCGCTTAAGTGAAAAATTCCAAAGAGTAATGGAGTGAGAAGAATGAAAAGAAAGGAAAAGTGGAAGCTATAAAAGGAGAAGGTCAAAGGCACTTGGGTAAAAATGGTTGATTATTAGTAAGGAGTAAAAAAAATGAATGAAAATTATTTATACAACTCCTTACTAATGAGCTAAAAGTGCCTAAAAGAAATGGGGGAGCACAAGAGGAAAAAGAAAACTACCGAGGATAAAAAGGTAAAGTAAGGGAAGGGAAGTTCGCAATGAGGGCGTGATGTATCAAAGCTTAGGAAGATAAATACTATTATCGATCACACAGTACCTACCTACACCCGAGTACATTACAACTCAAAAGTCCTACTTGATCTTACATTCGTACATCCTCAACAACTAGTGGAGTACAACACTAAAGGCAAGCTTATGGGTCATTACATGAGGCATGTGAATTCTTTTGTGAGAGTGAGTGAAATTTTATTTGTGTGTACCCACACATGTTGTGATATAAAAAGTGTTTTTGCGTATGAAATTGGGTAACTCTCTTTCCGTGAGGGCAATATGTTTAATGAAGGATATAGGTCATGTGGGATCTCTTAATCGCTGATTTGCATGAGTTTGCTTCGAGTTAGAGTCGATTCTGAGGTTAAGAAGTCTTAACATAGTTGTATTTCATTTCATTGATCAAAGCGTGCATGCCTTATTTTTAGCTTGTATCTTAAATAATCATCATAGCCGTAATTTGAATTACCTTGCTAGATTAGTTAGGTGTGAGTCTTTATTTACATGAGATGTAAAAGGTTGTTCGAGGACGAACAAGGCTTTAAGTGTGGGGCTGTGATCACGGGAAATAATATAGGTCCCGTGATACGCTTTACAACTTAAATTAGTCGTGTTTGCTAAGCTATTTGATACATTTTCATGTGATTTTATATAAAAGTGAAGATATGTGCTAACCAACATGATTAGCTTTGTTTGTAGGTTTTTGATGACTTTTGAGGAGCTAATTCATGAGTTGGTGAAGCAGAGGCTTGGAGACGGAATAAACACGCAAACGTCTAAGAAGGAGGAGGCCCAAAATGAATTTCACTGCCAAGGCTTCAAGCACGTGCCACGGGCAGCAAGCTGCCTACATGCCGCCGCGTTGGCAACGTGCCACTGCTCAGTAGTGGCTCACACCACCCTTGTGCAACGCTGCGTCTCCGCAAAATGCGCTTTTCACGCCGCCAACGCGCGGTGGTGGCCTGGGGGTCGCATTTTCAGGCGATTTTCGTAAGGCCTGTTCTAGGCCGTGTCACTGAGGCACGTTCCGCTACACTCCGTGACACGTTGCTTGTTATTCCGGACAAATTCCTACTATTATAAATAGCACACTTAGGTTTATTTTTACATATTCTCACTTGGTGGAGCAAGAACGTGCTTACAGTGCAGCTTTGAGGATGAAAATTCTTAGGGTTTTCTCTATCCTTTCTTCTTCCTTTCAATTGTTTGCATAATTTCCATTCATTTAACGATGTTCAATCCACAAATGAGTGGCTAATTCTCTTTCTTACTGAGGTTATGAACTATTGTATTGAAATGTAATTGTTGAATTGCCGGGTTTAATTTTATCTTTTCTTCCACGGTTGTTCTATTTAATTCTTGTTCTTACTACTCTAATATCCGTCAATGTTAATGTAAATCCAAAAAGTCCTAAGCCACCCGAGAGGGCAAGAACCGGAAAGTTGTGAATTAATAGGATATGATCTGTTCTTTGTTTGGGAAAATTGGGAATCGATTTACCTTCTCGGATAGAAATATACCCGAAAGTCGTATTAGTCATGTGTGGAATCGGTTTGTATAGCTAGAACTTGAATTCCTTCTTATCACGAAAATGTAGGTGGAAGGTTCATGATTCTTAAGTTAAATACGAGAGTTTTAATCCATAGGCATAAGTTCCGACTAGCAACCTGGGGAAAAAGATAAAACCATGTACATCAATAGTTCGCTTACATGTTCTTTGTAGCCTCAAAGCATGCTCACATTCATAGTTCGTACTAATCGTATAGATAAAGTAGTTTAGCATAAAAATATTTTTAATTTTTTTATTATATATAAAACATATTTTCGTTACACTGTTGTCTTCATTGTTGTAGTTGTAGTAAATTAACACTTTAAAAGGTTTCACCCCGTATTCCTATTCCTGTGGGTTCGACATTCCGGTTTTTAAAAAGTGCCACTATATTACTTGTACGACCCGTACACTTGCGGGCTCATCATCTATTCTGTAAAGAGGTATGGATATCCACTGGGTGCCTGGAAGAAAGTCAATAGCAAATTCTATATCTCTTTTAGGAGGAGTTCTAAGAAAATCCTCTGGGAAGATCTCTGGGAACTTATTTACTACAAGAACTGACTGGAGAGTTGCAGGTTCACATTCCAAGTCTCTTACCCAAACCAAATCCAAAATACAGCCTTTGGATATCAACTTCTGTAACACCCCAAAAGTCTCAAGATTTAAACCATGGAATTTGGAATGAGCTCAGTAGAAAATCTGTAAAAAGAATGCCTCAGAACGACTCGTCCAACGACTTGTTGTTAGAGCAAACAGTTCATTGAAGCATTCATTGAAAGTACTTTAGAAAAGGGTGTCAGGTTATACCATGAGAGGAGGTATGAGTCATTGTAGGAGACAACGACTCATTGGAGGCAGTTGTTGTGAGATTTCAGTCTAGGCTACAGGGTGGGAATGAGTCAGGTGATGACTTGTTAGTTTCTAAACATGTCATTAGGAGGAGTCGTTGGTGGATGTTCAGGGTTCCAGGTTAGTGGCAACAGATGGTGGTAATAGGTCGTTGAAGCTAGCAATGACATGTGGTGTCGATCGTGGGAAGGGACTTAAGGCTTGGTCAAGTGGAGATGACGAAAGGACTAATGAGTTGTTGGATCAATTAATGACTCATCGTGTTAGTCGTTGGATGGACTGTCAATTGAGGAACTAGGATAATTAACGGAATTTTTTGACCAGTCATTTTGGTTGGAGAACCTGAAACCGTGAAGTAGACCCTAGAAACAACGGATGGTCACCACGAGTCGTGGTAAGGACCAACGACTCATAGTGAAGGTCGTGGTCTAAGATCGGGTAGATTTTTAAGTTTTCCCAAGGGTGTTTTGGTAAATGCCTACGCTTCCAGTTTTAAAGGGACATCGTTTTGGGCTTTTAAGTGAAGTTTTTAGGGGGTTTTAAAGCCTAATTTCTCATTCTCTCAACTCTTTTTCCTTTCCTCTCAAGACCAAGGATCCACCAAAGGTTTTCATCAAGGCTTCAAGGTGTAATTTCGAGTGGAATTTCTCCTATCAGGTATGTGGTTTCTTCAACAAGGATATTCTTTCATCCTTGTGCCCCAAAATGTTTTTATCAAAAACCTGATTTCAACTATTCTAGAAAAGCATGACCTAGGGTTTTGATTAATGTGTGATTTCTCCTATGTTGTATATGAATTCTAAAACCAATGCGGATTATATGTTAACTGTGATTATAGAATTATTTGGTTATCTTGAAATATGTGCTAGATGGTTAAAATGCATGATTATAGAATGTCTTTCATGAGATGGCTCGAAAGTAATTGGGATTTTGTTATTATTCACTCGAGTATAGCAATAACTTGTATCCATATTTTAAATATGTGAAGATCATATGATTATCCCTAAGAATTTGAATATGCCATTGGATAAATATTTTTGAGATGAAATTAGGGTTATGAGCTTAATCAATTGAACATAAATATGCATATTCATTATGTTTTCGATGAAGTTGTTTTGGGTATGAGGTAAGCCCATGATAATGGCATAATTGTTGTATTGTCCTTCCGATTGGAGTAAATTTTTGGAACGGGTTCTATGAAATTAAAATGTATTCTTCTTCCATGATCTCTTTGTAAATGTTTAAGGTATGAGTTAGTATATGGGATTTCCGTAAATCTAAATACATGAAAAAATGTCTCTATGCTAGAATGTAAATCGAACCTACGGATCCCACATGACTCTATTTACATGCTAAATGTTATGAACTAGGAACTTGAATATTGTGGAAGTGTGCAAAGTATGATATGAAATTAGGGATGTTCGTAAATTTAAGATGTATGAATGAAATGATAATTTGGTACTATAACGGTATGAATGATAATGATACAGCGTGAAAATGATATTTCAAACTGTTCAGCTTGATGTTTGTAGAAAGTAGCCCTAATCCTTTCTAAATGAATGTTGTATGATGAAACCAGTAAATGCTCATGTTTTTTACTAGTTGTAGTAGCATAGACAAGATGTATAATACTAGATCAATACTCCTTATGTTCTAGTCATCTAGGGACTCTCCATAGCCGAAACAACTTCCCATGATCAGCTCAGGACTCTCCATAGAAGAGAATGACTCCCTAGTCTAGTCGGGATTCTCCATAGCTGAGAATGATTCCCTAGTTCAGCTGGGACTCTCCATAGTAGAGAATGACTCCCTAGTCTAGTCGAGATTCTCCATAGCAGAGAATGACTCCCTAGTCTAGTCGAGATTCTCCGTAGCAGAGAATGACTCCCTAGTCTAGTCCAGATTCTCCATAGCAGAGAATGACTCCCTAGTCTAGTCGAGATTCTCCATAGCAGAGAATGATTTTGTAGTTCATTTGGGCCTCTCCATAGTAGAGAATGATTCCCTTAATGTAGTCGGGACTCTCCATAGCAGAGAATGACTCCCTTAGTTATGTCATCCATATAGCTCAGTTCTATATGATTCAGACTTCAGTTTAGAAAAGATGTAATATAATGAAGTGCAGACTTAGTTATCAGTTGTTATCCAATATAGTGTGTGATACTAGCCTCAACTTCGGCTCTTATTAAATGTTTAGTACTTGACCATTGAGCATGATTTTGATGATGTATAAGAATATGAGTTCCAAAAGAAAGTTTCATGTATATATGTGTATACAACTCAAAAGAGGATTGTTGCGTTCTAAATCAGTTATATGTCGATATATTCAATTACTTCCTTTTTGTATACTTGTATGTTTAATTTGTTCATGCTTCCCCACATGCTCAGTACATTCAAAGTACTGACCGCACGCTTTATGTGCTATATCGTTTCATGATATAGATTCAGGTATCCAGACTCAGCCCCGCGGGTAGACACGCTCCTCCCTCCATCTAAGCATGTTCTTGTTCAGTTGTATTTCAATTTTCAAACATTAGGAGTTAGCTGGGGACCTGTCCCAGCAACTCATCAGTTTAGTAGAGGCTTTTAGACATGTGTAATCAGATTCAGTCTATGTATTATGTCTTGCTAGATTATGTCCTAAAATGTTTACTTTATGTGCTGTTAGTTGTTTATATTGTCAAGTGTTATGCTATGATTATGCCATGGGTTGACTTGGAGCCTTTCGGGGTTCCTTGTCCTGTGTTACGACTAGGGTGTAAACTCGGGTCGTGACAAACTTGGTATCAGAGCAAATGTTTAGTGTGTCCTACGGTGTCTGAGATCCATGATGTGGGATGATTTTACGGCACTTTCGATACTTAAAACCATGAAAATATGCACACTCTTGATATGTATATGTAGATATGATGTGTTTGTGTCAAGTGTTGATGGAAAACAGGTTCGGAACGTGAAATGGGCAAAGTAAGGAAAAAATAGATAAACCCATAACTAGGGTTGTGGGAACCATGATGAATTAACACACATAGGTAAAACACTTAGTGATTCTTGACCGGGGTTTACGCATGTATTATTTTTTCCTTTTGTTTATATTATTTCTTAACGGTTGCAAACATTAGAATTTGCCTTATTCTTACTTACCGGATAAAGTGGATGATGAATGCGAAAAGGGATCAACAATGGAGATTTGAGGCTAACCCTCATCTAATAGCTTGACCCTATCCGCAAATAGCTAATCCGATATTAAGGGTAAGGGTCAATTAAGCATACACCCGTATATAGACCAAGTTGCATGGTGATAATATTCTAGATAGTGGACCAACCATTTAGGTGAATTTAACTTACAAATATTGCATGCTAAGCACCGGAACAGGTCACTAGTGTAGAAGCCTTGTGGTTATGAAGTCATGGGGAACATAATCCTAGTCACTTTATTGATTGAATGCAACCGAAATTGATTTAAACATTTACTAGTCTTTACTCTGGTTTATTATTTTTTGTTATGAATCTTTCCCCCCTAGGAAATAAGTACGCCAATAGTATTAGCTAAACACATTAACTCAAGTTCTCATCATATTCCTCGTGGGATTCGCCCCAATCCTTGTTGGGTTCTATATTTTACATTGACAACTTTATATCTCATTTACGAGGTGTAATTTGGGCGACATAAAGCCGTGTTATGTAGAGTCTTCTTCATGGCTGTGAAATGACGTCGCCCGCATCGAGCGCGTCCGCAAGTGTACGGGTCGTGCAAGTAATATAGTGGCTCTTTTTAAGAACCGGAACCCACAGGGACTGGATCCATTCCTCTAACTATCCATTTCTAGTGTGATCTTAAATACCTAAAGTGTTGGTTATAGATGTTTTCGAGAGAGAATAATTAAGTCTAGTTTTGGTCAACGAAATATTCTGAAATTTCTCTAGGAGCAACATAGAGTTAAAGCCAGATAATCATGCGATACTACGATTTGCAATGGGTTAAGCGTGGAACTATCAATTGTTATTTCACATAATTAGAATTGCATGTTCATGGTCTTTCGAGCCTCTTAACACGGCAATCTAGCCTCTTATGCATCATTGTGAGCGAGGATGCTAATTTCTAGTTCGCGGGCGATCAATTATGTTGTGGTTTTATGGGGGAAACGATTAGGGACTTTCGTCAATCTAACCATTTAACTCTATCAATTGTTATTTCACATAATTAGAATTGCATGTTCATGGTCTTTCGAGCCTCTAAACACGACAATCTAGCCTCATTGCATCATTGTGAGCGAGGATGTTAATTTCTAGTTCGCGGGCGATCAATTATGTTGTGGTTTACGGGGAAACGATTAGGGACTTTCGTGTGTCTAACCATTTAACTCAACTTAGCCTCACAACTACTTCTTGGAGTGGTGATGTGATAATCCCAAGTTGGTCTTTAATAACCTCTGTTTTTCAACCAAGCAAGGTGTTAAGTATATTTCTATCCTGAACACAAGATTATATCGCGAGATACAAATATGCTCCTCACATTCTCATGTCCTAACCTAGGTAATGCTTTCTCAAGCTATTGCCCAAGCTAACATATATGTTTTCATGGTGATCAATCATAAAAACAACNCTAGATGAGTTCTCCCACTTCTCCTTTCACTCCTAGGTAGTTTTCCAGAATAAAATCGTGACAAAGTGGAATTAGGAGCTAAGGGACCTATTTATAGTAAATAGAAAACGTGCATAATTTAGCCTGTCGTGGAACGGCTCTGTGTCACGGAGTGTATTGCGGAGCACTGCCTCCGTGACACGGAGGTAACACGAAGGCTCTCTGGAAATCAGCCAAAATTCGACCCTACGCAGCACCTTGTCGCGTTGGCAGCGTGTCACGCTGCTTGGGCAGCGCGTTGACACTCCTCTGGCGTGGAGCTGGCACGGCGTGGCACGTTGCTGGCGCGCTGGTGCACTGTCTGCCTGCCGCATCTGCTCGCTTGCATGGCATAGGCATGGCACGATGCTGGGCGCGGCACACGCACAGCGTGGCACGTTGCTGGCACACTGCCAGCCTTGCCATGGCCTACTCCTTGCCGACGTTCGCCCGTTTCTCCCGACTCCATTCCTTTACTTCACCAACTTATAAATTAGTTCCTCAAAATCATTGAAACCTACAAAACAAGGACTAATCATGTTGGTTAGCACAAATATTCACATTTATATAAAAAGGCACGAAAATGTATAAAATAACTTAGATAAACAAGACTAAACTAAGTTATAACGCGTCACTCGGGCATGCTATTTTGCCCGAGATCATGAAGCGCACCATAATTATGACGAAGAGGCTACGAGACGTTTTAGAATGTTCCCTTTTCTTCATGATTCTTATCGTGCGTAGAGTATGAAGCTCTAAACAGTTCCTCCCCTGACTCGAGCTTTACGCGCTCGCAGATAATGCCTCCTAGACGAGCAAATGGAAGACGACATTGTAATGGTTGCCAATAGGTACCACCAGCCTTTGCGAACCCTATGGACAACCATGTTGCTCATGTCGAATTTTGAGCAACCTTTAATATGTTGTCACAGGCCATGACCGCCCAAATTAATCAGCAGACGATGGCTCATGATCCCTAGAATGGGAATATAGTGGCGACAAGGTGAAGATATTTTCTCAGAATGAACCCACGCGAATTCATGGGGTCAAAGGTAGATGAGGACCCGTATGTATTTTTGGAAGAGATTTAGAAAATTACTCAAATAATGGGGGTGATGGGAATGGAGATTGCGGACTTATCCTTCTACCAGCTGAAAGGAGTCGCTTATATATGGTTTTGTCAGTGGAGGGACTATTGAGGAATTGGAGCAGGCCCCAGGTTGGGATGAATTTAGGATTGTATTCCTGGACATGTTTTCCCATAGGGAGTTGAGGGAGGCTAAGGCGGCAGAGTTCATCAACTTGAAAGAGAATGACATGACTGTCCAGGAGTACGCATTGGAATTTACCCGATTATCCAAGTATGTAGCGGAGATGGTTGCTGACTAGAGGGCCCGAGTGAGAAGGTTTGTGAAAAAAGTGTCATACTTCTTGGTTAAAGATTGCACGACTGCCATATTGCACAGGGATATAGATTTTTCATGTTTGGTGATATTCGTTCAACAAATGAAGTTGGAGCAGATAAAGTAAAAGGAGAGAGAGGCCAAGTGGGCCAGGATAGGAGATTTAGAGTTTTCTTTAAAGAGGACGAGTGGTGGACAGCACTCACATTCCCAACAGAAATCATCAGCCCCAACATATTTGACAGTTAGTGCTCTGTACAAACCTAGAGTAAGGGAGATTACATACCCGTTGTGTACCAGCTGTGGGAAGCACCACTTGGAAGAATATATGGCCGGATAAGATGTATTTTTTTAGTGCGGCAAGTAGGGCCATAAGCACTGAGATTGCGTGACAACTAAGCGAGGAAAGAGTAGATACTCAGCCGCCTCTTCCATAGCGTTGATAGCCCGTCCATTTCAGTAGGGTACATTATCTAACCCAGGTGACGGGCATTGCCAAAACCTCTCCTATGTCGTAGCAGCATACCAGGATAAGGGAAAGTCACCAGTAGTGGCCACAGGTATGTGAATATTGCGTTATTCTTAGTTTGTTGTTATCCCCAAAACACCAGTATTGAATAAGAAGCTCTGTGATGGATGTTGAGAAGAGGTTGTCGATGTGTGATGCGAATAGTTGTTAGTGTAAGGCATACAGTAAAGGATAGAGATGGAAGGGGGCTTAAGAGTTAGTGAATTAGCCTTGACCTTAAGAAAGATTCAGGAGCCTTAGGATGATAGCTTTAATCTACGTGGAAGATGGTAAGTATGTGAGACTAGTGGGATATTCAATATGCTAGTGGGGGAGTTCCAACCCTAACAGTCACGATATGTAAATCTCTTCATGTTCAGATAACCTCTCTTGTATTTCAGTTGATGTAAAGTTATTCCCATCCCTTTGTGCAGATTCCTAGGAATTCCTAGATAACAGCTTAGACAGCGATGCCAGTCTTACTGTATGAATCCTTTAGGCTCATCTGCATGTTATGAATCAGTTATGTGTGTTAACTCATGTTCTCTAGTACGATCAGCTTGAACCCAATCTTTAGAATTTGCTTAGTAGCTCAGTAGAAGCAGGTTATCTCATGTATGTGTTCAGTTGTGGATGTCATGAATGATTTGTGCTCATGAGAAACTTACTTGCAGTCAAAACAGATATCATGAATTCTAACCCTGTAGTAGAAAGTGATTTGTGAACGAAGACTCAGTTCGTATCAGTTCAGTGCCAGTTAAAGGGGAAGAATCCTTCTAAATGTTCTATCTAGTTCCATGTTAGATCCATTTCCTTCGATTTCTTTTGTGCCATAGCATGCCTGTTCAATTTAGATATTCATTTCTGGTGTGTAAGGTCAGCCTGAAGTCAGATACTCCATTAGTTTTAGTTGTGGTTGTTTGATTTGGGATTTCAGTTCTGTCCCTATACTTTCAGTATGTTTAGCCAACATTCAAGGAAGAATGTTCCCAAGGGGGAGATATTGTCATACCCCAAAAGTTCTCAAGATTTAAAATCTAGAATTTGAAATGAGCTCAGTAGAAAATCTAAAAAAATAATGCCTCAGAGCGGCTCGTCCAACGAGTCATTGTTGTAGAAAATGGGTCATTGAAGAAGTCGTTGGAAGTACTTTAGAAAAGGGTGGCAAGTGATACCGCGAGAGGAGGTATGAGTCTTTTTGGGAGACTACGATTCATTGGAGGCAGTCATGGTGAGATATTAGTCTAGGCTACTCAGTGGGAACAAGGTAGGTGATGACTCGTTGGTTGCTACAACAGGTCATCGGGAGGAGTCGTTGGTGGAAGTTCAGGGTTTCGGGTCTATGGCAACGGATGGTGGTAATAGGTTGTTGAATCTAGCAACAACCCATGGTGTCAATCATAGGAAGGGACTTAAGGCTTGGTCTAGTGGAGACGACGGAAGGACTAATGAGTCATTGGATTAAGTAATGACTCGTCGTGTCAGTCATTAGATGGACAGTCAGTTGAGGAACTAGTGTAATTAACGAAAGGTTTTGACAAGTCATTAGATGTAGAAATGACTCATCCTATCGGTCGTTTGTTGGAGAAGTTGAAACCGTGAAGTAGAACCTAGAAACAACGAATGGCCAGCACAAGTCGTGGTAAGGACAAACGACTCGTGGAAAGGATCGTGGTCTTAGATCGGGCAGATTTTTATGTTTTTCCCAGGGGTTTCTTGGTAAAGTCCTAGGCTTCTAGTTTTAAAGTGACATCGTTTGGGATTTTAAGAGATATTTTTAGGGGGTTTTCAAGTCTAATCTCTCATTCTCTCAACTCTCTTTCCTTTCCTCTCAGTACAAAGGATCAACCAAAGGTTTTCATCAAGGCTTCAAGGTGTAATTTCTAGTGGTATTTATTCTACCGGGTATTTGGGTTCTTCAAAAAGGATATTCTTCTATCCTTGTGCCCTAAAATATTTTTATTAAAAACCTGATTTGAACTATTCTAGAAAAGCATGACCTAGGGTTTTGATTGACGGTTGATTTCTTCTATGTCGTATATGAATTTTAAAACCCATTAGGATTATATGTTAACTATGATTATAGAATTATTTGGTTATCTTAAAATATGTGCTAGATTGTGAAAATGCATGATTATTGAATGTCTTTAATTAGATGGCTTGAAGGTAATAGGGATTTTATTATTGTTCACTCGACTATAGCAATAACTCGTATCCATGTTTAAAATATGTGAAGATCGTATGATTATCCCTAAGAATTTGAATATGACATTGGATAAATATGTTGAGATGAGATTAGGGTTATGGGCTTGATCAATTGAAAGTAAATATGCATCTTCATTATGTTTTCGATGAAGTTATTTTGGGTATGAGGTAATCCCATGATAATGGCATAATTATTGTACTTTCCTTTCGATTTGGAGTAAATTTTTGGAATGGATTCTATGAAATGAAAATGTATGCTTCTCCCATGATCTCATTGTAAATGTTTGAGATATTAGTTAAGTATTTGGGATTTCCGTAAATCTAAATACATGAAATAATGTATCTATGCTAGAATGTAAATCGAACCTATGGATCCAACGTGACTCTATGTTACATGTTTAATGTTATGAACTAGTAACTTGAATGTTGTGGAAGTGTGCAAAGTATGATATGAAATTAGGGATGTTCATAAATGTAAGATGTGTGAATGAAATGATGACTTGATACTATAACGGTATGAATGATGATGATAAAGCATGAAAATGATATTTCAGACTGTTGGGCTTTTTGTTAGTAGAAAGTAGCCCTAATCCTTTCTAAATTAATGTAGTATGATGAAACCAGTAAATCCTCATGTTTCTGACTAGCTGTAGTAGCATAGACCTTATGTATAATACCATATTAGTACTCTTTATGTTCTAGTCAGCCAGGGACTCTCCATAGCTGAGAATGTTTCCCTTGGTCAGCTCGGGACTCTCCATAGCAGAGAATGACTCCCTAGTCCAGTTAGGATTCTCCATAGCAGAGAATGGTTCCCTAGTTTAGTGGGGACTCTCCGGAGCAGAGAATGACTCTCTAGTCCAGTCGAGATTCTCCATAGAAGAGAATGAATCCCTAGTTCAGTCGGGACTCTCAATAGTAGATAATAACTCCCTTAGTGTAGTCGGGACTCTCCATAGTATAGAATGACTCTCTTAGTTATATTATCAGTAGGGCTCAATTCCGTATGATTCAGACTTCAGTTTAAAATAGATGTAATATAATAAATGAGGATTCAGTTATCAGTAGTTGTCCAGTACAGTGTGTGAGACTAGCCTCAAATTTGGCTCTCATTAAATGTTCAGTATTTTACCCTTGTGCATGAGTTTGATGATGTATCAAATTATGAGTTACAAAAGATAGTTTCATGTATATATGTGTATGCAACTCAAAAGAGGATGGTTTCATTCTAAATCAATTATATGTCGATATATTCAGTTACTTCCTTTTTATATACTTGTATGTTTACTTTGTTCATGTTTCCCCGCATGCTCAAAACATTTCAAGTAATGACTGCACACTTTATGTGCTATATCGTTTCATGATATAGATTCAAGTATCCAGAATCAGCCCTGCGAGTAGACACGCTCCTCCCTCCATCTCAGCAGGTTGTCGTGAGTCCTCATCTCTCGAGGACAAGGTCTGTGTTTATGTTCTTGTTGGGTTGTATTTTAGTTTTTAGATTTTAGGAGTTAGATGGGTACCTGTCCCAGCAACTCATCAGTTTAGTAAGATTCAGTCTATGTATTATTTCTTGCTAGATTATGTCCTTAAATGTTGACTTGGCTCTTAAGGTTAGCTTCTACTCAATTATGTTTTGTTAGCTGTTTATATTGTCAAGTGTTATGCTATGACTATGCCATGGGTCAACTTGGATCCTTTTAGGTTTCCTTGTCCTTTGTTACGACTAGGGTGTAAACTCAGGTCGTGACAACTTGTGAGCCTTAAGGTATGAGATAAACTTACCCTTTAAGCGTAGCAACATCACCTTGCCATTCTCGGACTGGCTCGCCCAAAAAATGGAATCTAACAACTTTGGTTCTGCGATCAATATTAGCATAACATGCCACTAACCAATCCATACCCATAATGACATCAAAATAAATCATATCAAGCTCAACCAGGTCATCTACAGTCAATTTATTACACACTAACACCATATAGTTCCAGTAAATCAGTCTAGCAAACACAAATTCGCCAACCAGCATATAAACAACAAATGATCTGGAAAGTAATTCAGCGATTATCTCAAACTAGATTGCAACTATTGGTGCAACATAACAGAGTATAGAACCAGGATCAAGAAAGACATACAGAACACGAGAATGAATAGTCAAAGTACCTGTAACAACATCAAGGGACGCCTTCTAGTCCTGCCTACCACCCAAGGCGTAAAATCTGTTCTATACTGTCCCTGAGCTAGATGTCTCTCCCCCTCAGCCCCTACCTCGGCCTAATGTCGGCTGAGGACTTGGTATCGAAGGATGTTTTGGAGGTGATAAAGATGTAATGATCCCAATCACTGATAAGGCTAGCCCCTCCCTCTATTCAGATAAAATCGCTTAAATTTCCTTGGACGCCCGCAATCATTACATACAGTATGCCCCTAATATCATAGACCTATACGTATCCATCTTCACGGAGCATAAGGGGGCAATAGTGGCCTTTTTTGCTCCGATCGCTTCTGCCATTGTGAAGGAAC
Organism: Datura stramonium; assembly: GCA_018107945.1. Lineage (NCBI taxonomy): Eukaryota > Viridiplantae > Streptophyta > Magnoliopsida > Solanales > Solanaceae > Datura > Datura stramonium. The sequence continues at coordinate 333,192 of JACEIK010000669.1, forward strand.
TGAGCTCTGGTCCCCTCCCTACCCTTGTAGCGGAAGTGGAGCACTCTCTAGAGATCATGTGGACTACCTAGATGACTGAGCCCCTAAGTCACCCCAAGGCTCTCTATAGTAACCTGCTGTACTAACCCTTTTCCTCTGCTTCTTCTGCCTATGAGTATCCCATAGTTGATGAATTAAATCCTCTACCCTCAAGGAGAAACCCTGTATCCATGCAATATCCATATGCTTTTGAGTAGATACCCCCAAATAATCACAACCTATATGAGGCCCTAGTCCCAACACAAACCGGTGAACCCTATCCTCCATCTCTAGACCATGTGCAGAGCATACATGGAAAAAGAATTAAAACAAAGGTAGTACTCTCGCACACTTATACCGCCCAACTTTAGGTGCAAAAACTGCTCAGCTCGAGCATGTCAAAGCTCTCAGGTTAGATACTGGTGCATAAAGGCCTCTGAGAACTCTTCCCACTCAATTGGTTGTGCATCAGCTCCTTTGGATCGGGCCCAAGCCTCATACCACAATATAGCCACATTACATAGTCTAAAAGACACAAACTCTACTCCCTAAGTCACTGTAGCCTACAGCACCTTCAACACTCTATATGTCTGAGCAATAAAGTCCTGGGGATGCTCGCTTAGGTCTTATCTGATAAACACTGGAGGGCTCAAGCCCAAGAACTCACAGGCTCTGGATCGCTCAGCTGCATGACCTCTCTATCCCTCCATTGCCTCCAACTGTCGCTCCTTTCTAGCAGTGATACGAGCCATCAGCTGAAAAACTGTCTCTAGACCCTGTCCTTTCAAAATAATCGAAGGTACCATAGGCACTGGAAGGTCTTCCACTCTATCACCCTCATGCACTACTAAAAGGGAGGGGCTGGAGGTCTATCTGTTGGAACTATAGTTGGGATTAGAGGAACTGTGATAGCTGGGATAGGAGACTCACTCTGAGTCTCTGACTTGTCTCCCTAATCTACTGGGGAGTGATTAGTACCCTCTCCTGCGGCTATACCGATCAACTGCGTAGTCATCTTCCTCATCACATGCATGCTCTAAAAAATAGTATGATTTAAATATCATAATTTCTATGACTTTTCTCTATAGCACAAACTATTAGTAAAAGAAGTAAAACAACTCTTAAATGTCCTGTAGCCTCTTGATCATAAATATGGTGCACAACATACTTATAAACAAGACTCTACTAGACATGGCTTTGTGGATTCCCTGGGACATGACTTCGCTCTAATACCTATTTTGTCATGCCCCAAAACTGAGGTTGGGAAAACTTGCACTTCACTCTAAATTAATCGAGAAACCAGCTTTATAACGTCTATAATGGTAACATGAAGGCTGGCCAGGCCACCTGCCATGGTCTACAAGAGTAAATACTGATAAAAAAGCTACCATAGAGTGAAACGGCTAACAATAAAGTTAAACTGCACAAAAGAAGGACGACAAGTCCACACAACAAAACAGCTATACAACTAGTCCACACAAGCCTCTAGAGAATAATAAACTGAAATGCATGAGATCGGGACTCGACCTACCCAAACTATACAACAATACCAAAAATTAATCAAAATGCTAACATAGCACCTGGAAGAACAGAGTATGTCACTACTCTGTTGATATCAATCTCCTATTGTGATTGTCTATCCGATCTTCTTCCTGTAGTAGAACGATTACAGGAAGCAAGTCCCTATGCGAAGGGACTTTAGTACGAATGAAATACACTGGTATGTAAGGTTAAAACTATAAAAATAAATATATCCGAGATATGGAAAACAATAGTAGGGATAGAGACATCTTGAGACTCTAGAAGCCAATATGTGAAAAAAATATGATACATCTTGTGAGTACAACCAAGTAAGAATATATACAAGTCATGTTGTACCATTCATAAACTACATAGTCCCAAGTCAAAATAATGACCCATGATAATCAAAACTGCTCTACCGAGATGCCATCTCGGAGGTCTCATAAATAAAGGGAAATCTGCCTACTGGATATAGATACATCGGTGGTAAGGTTATACTCTCATATATGAAGGATATCTGCCCACTGTACATAACCTGTAGGTGGTAAGGTCATAGTCTCATATCATAAGGACAACTGTCCACTTAACATAATCGCATCGGTGTTAAGGTCATAAGTCTCATATATAAAATATGTCATAGGACAACTACCCACAAGACATATCTGGTCAATGGTAAGGTCATAGTCTCATATTCAGAGCTGACTGGGCTCATATCATGTCTGTCTAACACATATGACATAATAAAAAGACAAATTCTGAGACTGCGACCTCAATAGGCCTCTTTCAAAATTCATAGCTGCACATAAGCACATATATTACATAAATCATTCAAATAACACTTCAATGCATTCAATCAATGACTTTCACAATTATAAGAAGGTTCGAATGACATAAAGAATTCAACAAGCTCCACAGACAACACTAGGATATATTTTGGATTCAAGAACTCAATAACCTAATATTTATCATAAGGGAGAGGAGTAATGGAATCTACCCTTAGCCTCGCATACCTAAAAACATATGCATGACATAAAGGACGACCAAGATAAGGCATTTTCACTTTCACTAGCTCATTTACCCTTACTAGATTGTGACATCGATTCTTAGCTGAAACTCACTTGCACGTCATTGTGTTAACTCTTTTCTCAATTCCACTTGACCATAAAAACTTCAAACATACTTAACAACACATATATACATAATACAATAAAGGATCAACTCACAGTGCCCATGATGAGGGGACTTCAGACTCGATTTATAACTACGACACAATTGGAAGTAATATGTATTTTGCTTCATATTTACTTGTTCGTAACATGTTTAACGATTCAAAATCAATGTCATGCACTTTTGGCCCTTTGTAAAGAATTATACTTGCTTCAATATGAGTGTAAATATATAAGAATATTGGCCCTATCGTCAGTATATTTTCATGATTGAAAAATGAGGATAGGATGCCTTAACATAGCTCGTTCCGATGTGTTCTTTTAGCCAGCTTCCTTCTTCAAAAACCAGCCTTCAACATCCTAATTCTCTTGAATTTATAGGAATGGAACAACCTAATTTTTATCAAAATATTCAACCAAAATAATTTCCCCAACTAGAAGTCACAACAACAACAACAACCAACGACAACAACAAAAGTCATTTTTCTATACTTGATATTACCAACTTTTGAGGGGGGGAAGAAGAGAAAAATTACCTCACTTCTCTTTAAATTCATCCCCAAAATATAAAGTATATCCCAGAAAAAAATACTTTCCAAATCCTAAGGAAAACATACAAGAATTTCAGCCAGAAACAGTCCAAATGGCAGCGTGTCTAGCTGTAAATTTTCATCTTTTTTATCTTGCAAGTTTGGTGAATTTAAAGGTATAAAATAGTCACCTTCCTTCTTGTCTTCATTCCCTTCAGAAAGGGGAACATATAACCAGTTCAAACAGATTTAAAAATGCAGCAACTCACCCAAAACTAGCTGTCAAAACGAGCTCTTAATAGCCACCAATACACCTTGCACACTTGGAACCAACCCCTCTCCTAGTCTGGTATTTTGATTGAGTTGTGCTTAGTGTTTTCTCCTTGCTCCTTGAATTAGCTACTGGAAACTATAAAGAATCAATGTGTTAACAAGCAGCTCATGTTCTGGAAAAGTTAAAAGTGATTTCATGACACAACACTTAAAATATAAAGGGATGGGGCGGTGGCCCATCACCTACATGACAGTGCATAAGTAAAATATCTATAACATTTTACTTTGAACTCTGATTGATGAGCGATTTGACGTTATGAAAATAAAATTAAAATACCTTTAATTTGATAGGTTGTAG